>OZ038378.1:66126559-66684471 GCA_964036045.1 Eutreptiella sp. 'Long Island Sound 2002'
ACGGGGGACTCGACCGCGTATGTCAGAAGTACTGCAGCGCCCAGGACTCTGCATGGAAGAAGCACTGGGGTTTGCACCAAGGTCTGATGTTGATCCATTGTCCCAGAGTGGACATTCCAAGGGCGGTTGCGAAGATACGCAAGGACCGTTCCAGGGCAGTGGTTGTGGTCCCTATGGGCAGTACCGAGGAGGAAAGTACCCGAGATTGGCTGGCCTCGCTGGAAAACATGACCTTGAACAAGGTTGTCCTACCGACTGGAGCGAGTTTCTATCAGAACGCTACAGAATAGCCCATGCAACCCCAGAGATGGCCAACGGAATTCCACTATGTGGATGGGGGTCTGGAGCAGGCCAACGCCACGGAGGTCCTGTGTGTCAGGCGCGTGATTGCTGAGCCCTGGTGGCAATGTTTCGCGGTTTTCCCCATTTGACATTGGCAAATTGGAGGACCTCCTCTCTGATGAGGAGCTGGACCTTGTTCAGGGGTACATGGATCAACCGTTCCATGACTGGGTAACCCAGCGAGAAGGGAAAGGCCAGGACAAAGCCTGGTGGGAACTGGACGCCATTGTTTCTGTTTCCTATGATGTAAATACCTTCGTAAGGAGGGTACTGGACCACATGTCCAGCCAGGACGAGCCAATTGGCGGGAACCCACCCACTGCACAGTGATCTGTTCGGAGGCAAATCTCCAGATTGGCCGATTGCTCATTTGGGGAGACCCCCAGAGCCGAAAACGAGTGGGGTCGCTATCTGTGAAGTAAGCTCAGTGGTCCAGGTGCCCGGCAAAGCCAAGGCGGAGTCCGACGAATGCCTAAAGATCCAGGCATTGAGGGCCAGGCTGAAGCAGAACTATGTGGACACCTTCTTCAGCGGAAGGCCTGTGTTCGCACCGCCGGATCGTGGACCGTACCGTGAGGCCAAGATACAACTGAAGACAGACCTCCATGTGTACCAGCACCTTGAGTTCGCCCTGAGGGGCGAGAGGAAAGAGGCCATCCGGAGGATTCTCAGAGTATTCACCGACCGAAGTTGGTTCGAGCCCTGTCACTCCAAATGGGCGTCCCCCTGCTTCGTCATCCCCAAGAAGGTGGCCGGGGAATGGGAGCTCGTGGTCGACTACCACGGCCTGAATGCCCAAACACAGCATGATAGCCATACACTGCCCCTCATTGAGGACATGCTGCACAAGCAATTCCGGCGGAGGGTCTTCACGGTGATTGACCTGACTCTTGGTTATCACCAGATGCCTCTCTCCGATCAGTCAGGGGTCTGCACAGCCTTGGGCACCCCACTTGAACCCCTCCAGTAAAAAGTGATCCCCATGAGCATTACCAACGGCAACGCAGCTTTCCAGAGGATGCTGGAGAACCTGCTGGAGCCGGTGCGTGACTGTTTAGACCTTTTTGTGAACGACGTGATCATTGCGTCAGGGACCCCAGCATGAGCTGCAACGACCTGCTGGAGACACATGACAGGGACGTCAACAGTGTGCTGGACCTGCTGGTTCGGCACAAACTGATGGGAAGCAGTGACAAGGCAACCATCGGGGTAAGCGAAGTGGTCTTTGCGGGCCACGTAGTTGGCAAAGGGCAACAGAAGCCCATACCTGGAAGGGTAGCAGCTCTTGAGCACTGCAAGAAGCCCAAAACGGTGTCCGAGTTGCGGGCACACCTGGGGTTCTGCAACTAGTACTCGGGGCATATCAAGATGTATGCTGAGTACGCCGCCCCCTTGCCAGCCATGCTCAAAGGCAACCGGAGGGAGACCCAGAGGGGTCCAAGAAGGGTCTGGTCTGGAATGATGAGGTAGGTGGTAGATCATGTCGGGACTGGGTTTGCCCCCAGAGGGGGTCTTACCAAGGGACTTTGGCTCAGCCACCCACGGCACTACGTCACGTGCCCCCAAAAAGCGTCTCCTCCATGTGGGAGAAGGGCGCGGTCGCCAAGAGCAGTAACCTCCATTGGGTTCTGCCCCTCTCCTTCAGATGGATGATACGTGGGGCACGGTCCCATCGCATCTCCTCATCAACCTCCAGATTCTGGGACCAAGGGGCCAGGGAGCCGGGCCAGAGGCCTTGTCCTGCAGGCACCCCCACCTGGGCTGGCTTTCAGTGGGCGTGAGACGACTTCAAGAAGAACGTGCTACGGGACTCTGGAATGATGAGTCTGACCGCGCTTTTGAGAGAATGAAGCAGGCACTGCTATCCGCAGTGGGTCTGCACCTCGTGGATCCGGACGGAGGGTTCGTCCTGCGCACAGACGCCTCGCATTACCTGGATGATGGTGCCTTCTGGAGCCGAGTCCTAGCGGAAGGGCAGAGACGAACATTTTCTTTGACACAAGGCAACACTGATGGCCCGGCCAAGGCCCCACACTGGCATCGAGATGGTCCGGGGAAATCCGTTCAACGCTTGGACTGAGTACATACAGCGAGGAAGGGACTGAATCATCGACCGGCGTGGATTAGAAACAGGTGAAAGTTAGGGTTAGTGGAAGGAGAGGGGATCACGTGGGGGGGGGGGTGTTGTCACTGCTGTGGGGCAAAACTGCATTATTTTTGGGTAGTGGACGGGAGTAAAAAGAAATTCAACTGTTGTAGGTGGACGGTTGTTTTTTGCACGCGGAAGTTTCAGTACGGTTGCAGGACGGTGTTTGCGGTACGTTTCGGACGTGCTGGCGTTTGCCTGCGGATTGCAGGGGCAGATCGGAAGGTGGATCTCCTCTTTTCTTGCTGGGCTTTTGTTTCCCAGACAAAGACGCTTGGAGGGGGGGTACTGGTGGCGGACTTTCCGGGGGGTGGGTGCCTGGTGGTGCTATACATGGCCTGGGGGACACCCCAGGGGTTGAAGGAAACTGGGGGGGGGGGGCGAGGCAGAGGCAGTGGGTGCTCACGGGGGAGGTCCAAAATTTCTGGAGGATGATGGTGACGGCTGGTCATCGCTTTACCAGGGCGTGACGTAGGTCCTCCTTGTGTTCACGAAAGCACTTTCGGACCGGAGGGGTAGAGAGCATGTCAGCAAGGGAATTGGGGTCCAGGGAGCGAATGAAATGCCGGCGATTGGTGACATCTTTGGTTTCCCACCACACGGCGGTAGTCCCATCAAAGCACGGAGGCACGCCTGGAACATACGCTGACAGGTCGGATCCATGGAAGGGCACTCGGAGATGGAGGAAATTGGATCCAGCGGGTGATTCTGCAAGCACACAGGGCTGAGGTACTGGGCCGAATTCCAGTGCGGTTCATAGGTATCCATGCAGAAGTTTCCTGACGCCCATTTGATAGTGAAAGCAGAAAAGAAGCTGGAGTGCGTGTAGAAGTAGGAGCTGAATGGGAGGTTGAGCTCAGCAAATTTGTGTTTGGGAAGACGAGCTTTGGATTTGGTTGCAGAAGTGATGCGACGGATTGGACATTTGTGTAACGTGATAGACCCCAGAGGGGGTTAGGTTTCTGTGCCACAGGAGCGCGTGCGCTGCCCACTTGCTGAAGTAGTCGCTCACCTCGTTGCCCTGAAAGCCAGCCTGGCCTTTGATCCAGGCGAGATGAACTTGGGTGGACAAGGGCAGGGGGTTCAGCAGGCTCAAGAAAACCCGGATCCAGATGCAGGAACTCTGGGGGGGGTGACATTAGACCGTGACAGGCGAACAGAGTTTGGCAGGCTTGAATTGAATTTGGTTGTTATCAATTAAGAAGCAAACCCTTAGGGGGGGGGATCCTGAAGTAATTTTTGAAGTGCTAGCCGTACCGCCCACCCCTCGGATTCTTCAGACAATTCGTAAGGCGAGGAGCAACTAAGGATTGTGGGATCGCCCGCTGGAGGGAAAAAGGTGACGGTGGTACCATGGCACTGAGGGGACGACGACCCTTCCGTGTATACCCACATAGTGGGAATGCTGGACTCAAGGAGTCTCGCTGCCTTGTTGCAGCTCCAGGCCTGGAAGTCAGTAGACTGCAAGACGTGAGTCAAGGAAGGGGAGGTTGAAGGAGTGGCCCAGGGGTGAGAAGGAGGAGTCGCAGAGCCAGGACTGGGGGCTCTGGGGCATTAGGGTTCAGGGACCGGGCACGTGCAGGGAGAGGGGTAAGGATAGGATGTCACGTGTCCCAGGCAAGAAAGCCCCACTGGTGGGGGGGCGTCCTGGACCAGGTGTTGTCGTTTTTCAACTGACAGGACTCATCAGAGAAATCAATTTGCACAGTTCCGTGGCCACCCTTGGAGACAAGAGTGGGGAAAGTTTCAGCCTCACCGGTATCCGGGGACCAGCATTTAACATACAGGTGATCACTCGGGATGAGGAGATCGAGAGGCGTCGGAATTCATGGTAGGCCATTGTACTCCAGACCCAGGGTATTGCAGGAAACTCAAAAAGTGTCAAGAAACCAATTCGGGTCAGGGGAGAGGAGAGCTTGTTGCACGACCCAACAAGGCATGTCCGGGCCTTCTCTGTTGAGGAATCGATTGCCAGAGGCTACCGTAAACCTGTGGATGGCAAAGGTGAGATCACGGATATTCAGACCGAGTCTCGACTTTGGCTGATGGCGATCTTTGGGTGATACCTTAGTGGAAACACCACCCTGTCGGGCTGAGGCAGTCCAGAGGTGGTGCTTCAAGGCTTGGAGCTGCTGCGGGCAAAGAGGGTGGGCGATCAGGCGGTAGCAGAGGATGGGGACTAGTTAACAAATCACCAGGGAAACCAACTCAGGCAGGGTTAAGGGGATGGGATGAAGTCGCTGGAAAAAGGAGAACACTTCTCGTTTGGTGAGGGAAGCAATTTCTGGAGGTGGTCCTTAGTGAAAAGAAAAACACTGAAGTATTTGCAAAATTCACTGGGGAGGCCGGTGACGGGCTCGACAGTGTCGAAAATAAAGCCGGACGGCGACAAAGAAACATGCTGAGCGGCTCCATTTAGGGATTGCACTTCCGTTTTGGTCATATTCATGTTCATGCCGAGTTTTTGACCAGCCGTGTCAAAGAAATCTATGAGGCCTTGAATGAGAGATGGGTCTCGGCTTTTCCGTGTTGGTGAGATCAGTCGATGGGGGGGAGAAAGGGGGCGTTTAAGAGCAAGGCATTCCACCTAGGATTTTATGAGGTACCGGAATCCCGTAACTGAACCGTCCAAGAACTGCCGCGATCGCGATTTACGGCCCGCCGCAACCCAATTTTGCCGAGGTTTTGGTGATTTGTGCCAAATCTGTGCGCCTCTGCCCCGATTTAGATAGCGCAATCGGTAAAATACGACGTTATCTAGTTGCTGTATTGAAATCACGTTGATTGCATTACCGGATGTCCAGATAAACCCAAAATACGCCCATTTTTGCCCATTTTTGCCACTCTCGGGCCATAAACGGTCATTTCGATGATGTCCTTGTGGTGTCACGAGATTTCAAATGGATCAAGTTTGTTCCTAGTGCCCTCTGAGGCTAGGCAAGCAATGATTTGTGCCCGTGCCTGCCCTTAACCCAAGATAATAATCCGGAGGGTGCCAAAAAACGCCCAAAACAGCTATATTTGCACTTTTGAAGACATGAATGTTGATTAAAGTGATACGGCCGTGCTTTCATGTGATTTGAAATTGATCACGTTTGTGGGCTGTGCTACGTGAGGCTTGGCAAGCAATGATTGGTGCCCGTGCATGCCCTTTACCTAAGATAATAATCCGGAGGGGGCCAAAAAAATCCCAAACAGCTATATTTGCACGTTTGAACACATAAATGTTGATTAAAGTGATACGGCCGTGCTTTCGTGTGATGTCAAATTGATCACGTTTGTCAGCTGTGCTACGTGAGGCTTGGCAAGCAACAATTTGTGACCGTGCATGCCCTTTACTCAAGGTTATGGCCCGGAGGGTGCCAAAAAAGGCCCCAAACAGCTATATTTGCACTTTTGAACACAATAATGTTGATTAAAGTGATACGGTTGCGCTTTCGTGTGATTTCAAATTGATGAAATGTGTCCCTAGTGCTAGGTGAGGGTTGGCAAGCAATGATTTGTGCCCGTGCATGCCCTTTACTCAAGGTTGCGGTCCGTATGGTGCCAAAAAACACCCAAAACAGCTATATTTGCACTTTTGAACACACAAGTGTTGATAGAAGTGATACGGTCGCGCTTTCGTGTGATTTCAAGTTGATGAAATGTGTCCCGAGTGCTAGGTGAGGCTTGGCAAGCAACAATTTGTGACCCTGCATGCTCTTTACTCAAGGTTAGGGACGGGAGGGTGCCAAAGAAGGCCCAAAACAGCTACATTTGCACTTTTGAACACATAAATGTTGATTAAAGTGCTATCGCTGCCCGTGTGTGTGATTTCAAGTTGTTCAAGTTGGTCACTAGTGCTGGGTGAGGCTAGACAATGAACAATTTGTGCCCGTGCATGCTCTTTACTCAAGAATATGAACCGGAGGGTGCAAAGAAAGGCTCAAAACAACTGTATTTGCACACACGCCATCATTAGATTTGCAAATGCTGTAATGGTCAGAGCCACACTCCCTTGGCAATGCCTGTCAGAAAAAACAAAAAGGATTCCCCCTTGTACGTGAGCACATACAAGCTGCGTTTATATGGGTTGTAAGGTGTGTCCTTCTCCCTTAAATGACCCACCAAGGGGTAACAAAACGCCCCAATAGTAACAACTTGCTGGGCCGCTGTGTATTTCGGGTCCACATGATCTACGAGGTCTCTGAGTGTGTATTTCTGACACTGTGCTGCCTCTGATAGGAAGCACGCGTCTCCAATAGGCATGATGGTATCATCTTCACTAAGAAGACATGCCGTCGGTATGCAAAGGAACCACTGAAAATTGTTACCCTTCCCATGCATTGACACACTGCACCAAACAGAAGCAAGCCACAAATGAGTTCTGAGTTTTGCAATAGGCATGATTGTATTATCTTCACTAAGGAGACATGCCGTCGGCGTGCAAAGGAACCACTGAAAATTGTTACCCTTCCCATGCATTGACACACTGCACCAAACAGAAGCAAGCACAAATGAATTCAAAGATCAAGATATTGTGGCATGTGCATATGTACCTAGGTAGAGTTAGCAGTTCATGGGCACCAACCGTGCCTCCGCCCAAAATGCTAGCTTCAAGGCTTAAACCTCCAGAAGCACTTGCAATGCGATAGGACATTTCCAACGGGGTTCACTCCGCCGCATGCTAACCACGCCCTTGACGTCCTGGTGAGTGTGTTCACCACCTTCGCTTGACAGCACCTAGGGAGCGTAGAGAAGGTATAAGAGGTATAATGTATAATAGGTTGCGTATTGCCGCAACGGGAGGACGGGGTCTACAATTATGCTAACAACCTGTAGATTGCTTGTTAATGAGCCAAGAAATAATGGCATTGCACCGTCAACCGCTCTTCCGGAAGATGCAATACAGAGAGTAGCTCGTCGAATCGCCGGTAATCACGGTCTCGTGCCTTGACACGTTTTGGTGCCGTGGCCCTATTTGGTCCACTGCCACACTGCAAGGGGGCAGTGTAAAGTTGGCCATTAACTGTAGGGCAAGTCTCCTCAGTTCACGTAGGTAGAACTGTAGTGGCTCCTGCTGAACGGACCTACGGAGTGACGGAGGTAACCTCCAGCCCATCAGCCTGTTTTGGCAGTAGTTCATAGACCTCTTTTGCAAAACACGGGGTTTCTCAACAAATCCCGAATGACAAAACATCGCGGCTTCCATCGATTTGGATGGCTGCCCGGCCCACGCTCTAGTGGTGTCACATACGGCGACTCTTCGGTGTGCTTCTTGCATATCGCTCTGAATTCTTGTATCATTCCCGCGGGCACTAGCCCGGGTGCTTGGCATGTTGGTCTTGTAACCAAAGATCTATGCCATGTAAGCCTATATTGACCACAACCTCCTTTGTACAATGTGACACATCGTACCCCACATCAAGGTCCAACTCAAGGATCTGGAAGTAGTCCGCTAGAGGGGTGGGAATGTAAGTAGCTCTCCCAAACAACCCCAATCGGGGTAATGTACAATGCGGTAACGATGTCCATCCGGTTCGCCATCCCTTGCTGCCTTTAAGACTTCTACGAGTCCCAACCGTCTATGTGTAGGTGCAAATGATTGGGATTCTCCTTCCCAATGTACTGCCCAACCCGCAGTTTCGAATCCAAGCGATGGGGTTGGCGTGTAAAGGGCAAAGTTAGGCAAATCCTCACACAACCGAGCAGCTCATACGCATCAACCGCGCCCTGTCAATAAACGCACCAGGTAACGTGGGTAATCACCAGGTAGATGCAATCTGTCTCGTTTTGCTAATTGGGTGGAATGTGGGTGGTAAATGGGTGGAATCAAGCTGCACATTTCTTGTCGACAAATGTCCCCCATCTACGTTGTTCACCAATTCCTTTTTCAGCTTGGTGACACTACCGGGGTACGCACCAATGCTCTTCTCCTTGCAAATATCAATAAACTTTGCCCATGTCACTTTTGCTGTACCATGGACAACAGATTCTCCACTACTTTCTCCGACGGCGGATTGCGTGGTGCTCTTAGTCGTGTGACAATCTGGGGTTCACATTTTTTTTCTTGATTTGATGCTTGGGGGTGCCTTCGGATTTGCGTCTCAAGACATTCTGGCGGCTTGCGAGGTCAACAAAAAAGGTGTTGAAGCAATCAACGACACCAAGGATTGGGATCAAGGGTCAATGCGTGCTGTACTACAACGCTTCAGGCTTTGGCATACGAAGAGCAGCACCGCAAAGGAACTGTGGATGCAGTTGAAGCGTGATATTGCAGCAGGTTTGAGGGAGCCACGCACAGTACCACTGAAGATGCCTCCCAACACCCTTACCTACAAGCCATGTTTGAGTGGAGCCAAGGCAAGTTCCATTGGGAATTGTTGGGACTTCGATTGCAACTGCTGCGGCAAGGTTGCTTGACGACCTTGTTCGTGAGGTGACGGCCCAGGCTACCTTCGATTTGCACAAGTTCCCTTTCCAAGGCATGTACTTGAGCAGACTAAAGGCATCCTGGGAAGGGTCTCTTGGACCGTATTGGGCGGAGGAAAGAGGAGGCATCACACTCCTTTGTAGCGCATTGTTGCAATTCGGAGACCCAGCAATTGCATTGCCAACAGCATCTGATGCACCACGGGAGGTAC
The DNA here is from genome assembly GCA_964036045.1 of Eutreptiella sp. 'Long Island Sound 2002'. Taxonomy (NCBI): domain Eukaryota; phylum Euglenozoa; class Euglenophyceae; order Eutreptiales; family Eutreptiaceae; genus Eutreptiella; species Eutreptiella sp. 'Long Island Sound 2002'. Next base: position 66,135,671 of record OZ038378.1, read on the forward strand.
TGTCACAGAAATTGTGTTCTGTTGACATTGCTGACCCCTTGCTCATTTTCTGAGTGTCTATTTTTTTTCGAAAGCTTTCGCTCAGGCCACTTGGGTCTTTTGCATGTGCTCCGTTTGCTTTGCTCTTGAGTCGTGGTAACCAGAGCCTCTGTTGACGCAGAGACGGTAGAGAATCCAAGACGGTTTGGTGTTGCTGTGCATTGTGTACACATATGCCCCCAAATGACTCCGTGACAAGAAGTTTGTGATTGTCCATTGCATGCATGCATACACTTGTGTGCAGAAAATATTTAGTTCCACGCCCCTGTATTTGTGATGAGTGCTTTGCCAAAAATTGTATGAACCCTAGTGCATTCAACCCATGGGAAAAACTGTAGGAATTCTGATTGGGTCCGGCTTCTTCCAATAAAACCGGTGGTACATGAACTCATTGGTCAGTGTGAAATGCTGCAGTTGTTCTTGCCCAGCACCTGCACAACCTCTTTCTGCATCCTTCTGCATCCTTCTCTCTCCCCTATATTTTCCAGGTGGTAGATGCCGAGCTTCAGCCACCATGTCGTGCCCCTCAAGTGCCGGTGGAGCCGCGGGCACTACGGGCCAGGCCAGAGCCCCCGGCAAAGCTCGATGAGGCCTTCGTGTAGAGCGAGATCCGACGCCGCACAGACGCTGCCGTGAAGGCCGAGCGCAGCCGTGCCCAGACAGACGTGACGTGCAGGCCGCACCACACAGAGGAAGGCCGAGCAGACAGCCAAAGATGCAGATTGGGTTGGAGAAGGAGCGCAAGGCACGCAGCGATGAGTTGCGCAAGGCGAAGGCCCGCGCCTCGGATTTGGAGAAGGCGAACAAGGATGCCGCTGATAAGGAAGCGGCTGCATCACCTGCCGAGGCAGCTCGCGAGGAATTGGAAGCAGCTCGCAAGGAATCCGAAGTGGTGAACAGTGGGGCGCCCAATGGAATGGGGAGGAATGGGGATGGGCAATCGGCAATTGCTTTTGACACATTTATGAAATCAGTCCTGATTTCGTACAGTAGGAATTCGATATTACTTGGCATTGATTTTTTTCTATCGGTAAGATTGCTTTGCTGAATATTTCAATACGACAAAGGTCTGCAGATGCCACATGCGTATTTACTCAGGGCCCTTCCTGAGATTGTGCCTGTTCCTACTTCACAGCTGCCCCCTCTCGAAGTAGGGCTTAACAGATTTAGTGCGTTGACCGACGCACAAGCAGTGTGTCTCAGGAAATAACAGAACACCTGTGCGGTGAGAATGTTGAACTGCACCATCTAGTGGCCGGAAAATAATGTTCAGAGAACATCAAAATCCTGCATATCTGCCATGCCTCCCGCATGAGGCTGTGTCCTGTGCCTCCTCCTTGATATCGTCCATTTCACTTCACTTTGCCTCATTATGTATGGTAACCGCATCACTGACTGACCGCTGCATGGCAGCAAGTTGGCCTGCCACTGTTGTCCAGGGCCCTGTTGTCTGTTGACTGTTGTCTGCTGCCTGACGTCAGTTGGAAGTCGTCAACTGTTGTCTGCTATCTGCTGTCTGTTGTTGTCTGTTGTCCGTTGTCTATCCCTCTGTTGCCGGCCGTCAGTTCAAAATCGTCATCTATTGTCTTTTGTTTGCTGTCTGTTGTCGGTTTTCTGTTGCCTGCAGTTTGTTGAACTTCGTCGTCCATTGTCTCTTGTCTGTTGTCTGTTGCCTGTTGCCTGACGTCAGTTTATTTTCAGTGCAGACCTGGAAGGACAAGATGCAGCCCCAGTGAACACATGAATAATGGTACAGGTTGGACTTTTGTTCTCGCTTCAAAAAACATGTTTCGCAGGGTATTGGAGCAAGTTATGAAGTGTTTCCGAGCCGCCAGCACGAAAAAAACTGCATTTTTAGCCCAAAAAATGGCCAAAAAATGCCAGTTTTTGGCCTAAAACGGTGTTTGTGGGGCCTGAGTGGTCGGATGTAGGGCCTGCCACCCTAATTTGAGGGTGCTGGACCCAAAATGACGTTTTATGCCAGGTTTTGGTGCAAGTTGTCGAGTATTTCGGAGCCGCCATCACCAAAAAAACCCCATTTTTTGCCCAAAAATGGCCAAAAAAGCCATTTTTTTGCTTCAAACAGTGTTTTTGGGGCCTGGGTGGGCAGTTGTAGGGCCTCCCACCCTATTTTCAGGGTGCTGGACTCAAGGAAACGTGTTATGCAAGGTTTTGGAGCAGGTTATCGAGTTTTTCGGAGCCGCCATCACCAAAAAACCCGCTTTTTTTGCCCCAAAATGGCCAAAAAAAAGACATTTTTTGGCCTAAAATAGTGTTTCTGCGGCCTGAGTAGTCAGTTGTAGGGCTTTCCACCCTATTTTGAGGGTGCTGGACTCAAAGGAACGTGTTCTGCAAGTTTTTGGAGCAGGTTATCGAGTGTTTTGGAGCCACCATCACCAAACAACCGCGTTTTTTGCCCAAAAATGGCCAAAAAAAGACTTTTTTGGCCTAAAACAGTGTTTTTGGGGCGTGAGTGGTCAGTTGTAGGGCCCCCCACCCTATTTTGAGGGTGCTGAACTCAGAAAGAAAGTTTTCTGCAAGATTTTGGAGCAAGTTATCGATTGTTTTGGAGCCGCAATCACCAAAAACCCGCATTTTTTGCCCCAAAATGGCCAAAAAATGCCATTTTCTTTCCCAAAACAGTGTTTTTGGGGCCTGAGTGGGCAGTTGTGGGGCCCCCCACCCTATTCTGAGGGTGCTGGAGTCACAAAAAAGTGTTTTGCAAGGTTTTGGAGCAAGTTGGTGAGTGTTTCGGAGCCGCCATCACAAAAAAAAACCGCATTTTTTGCCGGAAAATGGCCAAAAAATGCCATTTTGTAGCCTAAAACAGCGTTTTTGGGGCCTGAGTGGTCAGTTGTAGGGCACCATACCCTATTTTCAGGGTGCTGGGCTCAGAGAAAAATGTTTTCCAAGGTTTTGGAGCAGATAATCAAGGGTTTCAGGGCCGCCATCACCAAAAGAACACATTTTTTGGCCAAAAAAAGCCATTTTTTGCCCTAAAACAGTTTTTTTTTGGGGGCCTGAGTGGTCACAGGTAGGGCCCCATACCCTTTTCTGAAGATGCTGGACTCAAAAAAGCGCGTTTTGCAGTGTTTTGGAGCAAATGATCAAGGGTTCCGGAGCCACCATCACCAAAAAACCGCTTTTTTTGCCCCCAAAATGCCATTTTTTTGGCCTAAAACAGCATTTTTGAGGCATGAGTGGTCAGTTGTAGGGCCCCATACCCTATTTTGAGTGCGGTGGACTCAGAAAAACGTGTAATACAAGGTTTTTGGAGCAACTTATTGAGTGTTTCGGAGCCGCCACCACAAAAAAAACCGCATTTTTTGCCCGAAAATGGCCAAAAAATGCCATTTTGTAGCCTAAAACAGCGTTTTTGGGGCCGGAGTGGTCAGTTGTAGGGCCCCATACCCCATTTTCAGGGTGCTGGACTCCAAAAAAAGTGTTTTGCAAGGTTTTGGAGCAGACAATCAAGGGTTTCAGGGCCACTATCACCAAAAAACGCATTTTTTGGCCAAAAGTGGCCAAAAAAAGCCAATTTTTGGCCTAAAACAGTGGTTTTGGGGCCTGTGTGGTCACAGGTAAGGCCCCATACCGTATTTTGAGGGTGCTGGACTGAAAATAGCGCGTTTTGCAGTGTTTTGGGGCATATGACCAAGGGTTCCGGAGCCACCATCACGAAAAACCTGCTTTTTTTGCCCCAAAATGCCAATTTTTTGGCCTAAAACAGCATTTTTGGGGCATGAGTGGTCAGTTGTAGGGCCCCATACCCTATTTTGAGTGTGGTGGACTCAGAAAAACGTGTAATGCAAGGTTTTTGGAGCAACTTATTGAGTGTTTCGGAGCCGCCATCACAAAAAAAAACGCATTTTTTGCCCAAAAATGGCCAAAAAATGCCATTTTGTAGCCTAAAACAGCGTTTTTCGGGCCGGAGTGGTCAGTTGTAGGGCCCCATACCCCATTTTCAGGGTGCTGGACTCCAAACAAAGTGTTTCGCAAGTTTTTGGAGCAGACAATCAAGGGTTTCAGGGCCGCCATCACCAAAAAACGCATTTTTTGGCCAAAAGTGGCCAAAAAAAGCGATTTTTTGGCCTAAAACAGTGTTTTTGGGGCCTGAGTGGTCACATGTAGGGCCCCATACCCTGTTTTGAAGGTGCTGGACTGAAAATAGCGCGTTTTGCAGTGTTTTGGAGCATATGACCAAGGGTTCCGGAGCCACCATCACGAAAAACCCGTTTTTTTGCCCCAAAACATTCCACCTTTTTGGCCTAAAACAGCATTTTCGGGGCATGAGTGGTCAGTTGTAGGGCCCCATACCCTATTTTGAGTGTGGTGGACTCAGAAAAACGTCATATTTCTCGGATACGGCCGATTTTAGATGGAATCAAGCCTGCATTGTCGATCTAGGGGCTGGAAAATTTCCAATTTGGAGGGTGGGGGGGGGCTAACTCCGGAAAATATGCTCTTTATGGTATAATTTGAGAAAAAAAGTAGTATTTCTGACTGTAGCTGGTTTTGGGGTTTTTGGACCCCATAAAATCCTAGGTGCAATTACAAGACGGACAGCAGGGGGGACAGGGGGTAGCCCTGACAGACACCACGGAGCTGGGCGTAACGAAAGCCCCCCCCCCCCCACCCAACGAGGGGTGCGTCCAGGCTGTCACGGTAAAGCAGCCGAAGGCACTGAATGAGCTCATCAGGCAGGTTGTAGTGTTCAAGCAGGCGCCACAGCGTGGAGGGGACAACGCTGTCAAATGCTTTTTCAAAATCAATGTAGAGGTGGTTGGAGTTCGGTTTACCTGGAGGGCTTGGAGGACCGGGAAAATCTGCGGCGGCATTTAAGTCCTCCCATATCGGTTGGGTGGACTGGTTATTGTTGGGTGATGAGCCCATCCAGTTCGGCGAGTAGACATTTGGCAATCAGTTTGTAACAGGAGTTGAGGAGGGAAAAGGGGCGGTAGTTTAAGGCTGAGTGGGGGTCGCCCTTCTTATAAAGCATGGCTAAATTAGCGTCTGCCCAGTGCTGCGGCAGATCCTGAAGCATTAGTTTATTGGTAAGGGAAACCAGGGCCTCTTTACAACAACGCGGAAGAAGGTGACGAATGTAAAAATTTGTGCGGTCACCCCCCCCTGCCTTGTCAGGGCGTGCCTTCTTTAGAGTGTCCTCTAGCCAAGCAAGGGTAATTTGGGGTACTTTTTTGCACTTGACACCTGCAGGGGCGCTAGGGATCTGGGGGAGTAATGAATCCACAAAATCCTCGTCAGGGACGAAGTGGGGGTCAGCGCCGAGAGATTGTTGGGTGTCGCCCAGGATTTTGACCACCTGCTTAGGGTCCGTGATCTTACCTGCATCTGTGTGGAGGCTGATGTCAGAGCATTTGTCCGGCTCTAAAAAAATTGCAATACTACGTTTGAGCCGACGGTCTTGAACCAATGCTCTGTGCACTCTGGTCAGATGCGTTTTTTCATGTGTTGTCGTGGCTTTGGCCGCCGCCTTGCGAAATTCTTCGTATTTGCGTTGATAGTCGGGGGACTTGGCGGGAGGAAGCTGTTTGAGCAAGGTTTTTGGATGTCTGAAACCTTGGAGAATATTGGGGGCGGGTGGGGACCTGTTGCTATGAAAGTGACCCGTCACTTCAACGAAAAAGGCATGAAAGATGGGACCAAGGGAGTCAAGTGGACGGCTTCGCAGGGCTTGCTTGTTTTGAGCGATCCATGGGTTCCAAGGCTGTATTTTGGCCTCCAAGTCGTCCCTTTCCTTTTCATTGAGGCGCCTGGACACCGTTCGGACAGGCCTTGGGGGCATGGCTGGAGAAGGTAAGTCCAAAATGGCACAAACTTGTTGATGGTCGGTGGAAGTGTTACCACTGTCAATGAAGAAGTCAAGAAGCGGGACATCGGTCAGGAGGGTGGGGGAGGCCAGGAGGCGGTCGATTCCTTTTCACCTAGGCCTTTACAGGGGCCGAGATTCCTGAAATACCCTATTTTCATCAATTTTACCCCATGAATGAGTATACAACCTTTTCAAATGTGTATAAAATGAGAGAAACTTATGCAAACCCTATTCACCAAGGTTGTCGGATGTTTTTTAACATTTTCGGACGGTTTTGAACTGTATCATGTGCTTATTCTGGGCCCGACAACAGAAAAAAGATTCACTGAACCAACCGAGAAGCTATTGATTGAACCAACTTTCAAAAAATGCTTTTTGCAAAAGACTGCAAATTAAATTCAGAACCCAATTCGATACGAGCCTTCAATTACAATCCGAAATCCGAAAACAGGACAGCAGTGTCTGGTGTGCTTGATGCTGGCAACTCAGAGTGTCGCAGTACTCGAATGACACACTGCAGGCAGTCAAACCCGAGCTGATGCAGAGATGACGGTGTAAACAAATTGCAACCGCCGTTGGAGTTGAATTGCATCAAAATTTGTTGAACTTCCAATCAGAATTGAGATAAATTGATAAAGAAGCACAGCTGGCAATCACTGCAAGCACATGGACGCACTCTACGCACTGTACGGAAGTGGAATAGCAGTCAAACCTAAACGGATTTTGCGATCACGTTCCACTGCTGTCGAATGAAACATTGCTGGCCCTTTTAAATTGAATTCAGAACCCAATTCAATACGAGCCTTCGATTAAAATCTGAAATCAGAAAACAGGAGAGCTGTTTCTGATGCGTTTGAAGCTGGCAACTCAGAGTGTCGTTGTACTGGAATGACACACTGCAGGCATTCAAGCCAGAGCTGATGCAGAGATGACGCTGTGAACAATTTGCAACCGCTGTCCGAGTTGAATTGCATCAAAATTCGTTGAACTTCTAATCAGAATTGAGATAAATTGAAAACATAGCACAGCTGGCAATCACTGCAGACACATGGGCGCACTGTTCTGCACTGTACCGAAGTGGAAGAGCAGTCAAACCCAAACGTATTTTCCGATCACGCTCCACTGCTGTCGAAGAACACATTGCTGGCCCTTTTAAAGTAAATTCGGAATCCAACTCAATAGAAGCCTTCGATTGAAATCTGAAATCAGAAAACAGGAGAGCTGCGTCGGATGTGTTGGAAGCTGGCAGCTCAGAGTGTCGCAGTACTCGAATGACACACTGCAGGCATTCAAACCAGAGCTGATGCAGAGATGACGCTGTAAACAAATTGCAACCGCCGTTGGATGTGTTTGACTGTGGCGAAAAAACAGCATAGCCGGCACCAGCTGATATGGCGTATGAAGCGAGTTGATAAACTCAGCAATCAACACCGATCGAGAATCGTGAAACACTGATGCAAACTGCAGATCACATGACGCAGCTGAGAAACAGTGAGTCTGTACTGGGGGGGGGGGGGTCTGGCATGGCACGGCCAAATCCGGGGAAACCTGAAGTGCAATCCGGATCTAAACTGAATCAAATCCTTTTTTTCAATTGAATTCATTTGCCTGTGTCACCTGTAGCAGATAGCACAGAGAACGTCAAGATGCAGGGAAAGTGGGGGTCTCAGCACATGCCACCAGAGGTGCAAGCACTCGGGCAACCCAGAGACGCATAGCTCGAGCACCCCACCTCGCAATGGCAACCAAGCCCACAGGGCACTTCCACGAAGGTTTGGAGGGGCGCCTCTCCAATAGCCTTGCATGCGGCTGATGCAAATGCTCCCCGCCCTCCGAGCAGAGCCCCTGCAGGTTGCCATGCCTCCGGAGGCAGTCTGTGTAGTGCTCTGTAAAAAAGTGCACTGTGTAAGGATCTCCCATGTTGGTCAAGTCAAATAACTTTCTCCCAATGATATTTCGAAAATTTTGAACTCAAAATCCAAAAGTTTCAACTTGCCAATGACCAAGGATGTCTATTCTTTAGCATGGTACGTGGACGGACACCACAACCTCAATCAAAGTAAATGCACAATGACAAAGGCGAGAGAAGACACTTTCCACACTTGGTCTTGATCTTTGTTGAAGTTCTCTCACATAGAGTATCACATAACATTCGAACAATGAACCTTACATAATGTCATCTTATACTTATCTATGAAACAGATAAGTAAACATACAAACAAGAGCACAACAAATAGACACTCAGTTTTTTACTAATACCAAAGCGACACAATTGAGTACTCTACACCACGAGCAATGCTACGCCGACAAAGATTTGTGTGTGTCGGACCTCTAACATGTGTTAACGGCACAATCAGCCCCTCACACCAAACCAAGAGCACCAATCAAATTGTATGGGTCTAAAACCACAGATATCCACGATCCCGTAAATTCAGACCCACAAAGATCAGAATTGGAAAACAAAAACTCAGTAGGCTCACGCCCGATCGCGATTTATGTCGCGCGCGCACCAGGCCAGAAAAGGAGTAATTCAGCACCCCAAGGATCAACTGCATCCCACCCCAAGGGTATGTTGTGTGTGTGGGGGGCTTGAATCGGTCTTGGGACTGATGCCGTGGGGGGTAACCCAAAGGGGGAAAGCGAAACCCTATTGCACTCCCCTCCAAAGACCGAACTTAGGGTGCAACCATAAGTTTGGGCTGAAACCAGAACCATAGGATTGGCTGACCACAAACAGTGATGTGGGGGGGTTATGTGTCCCTTTGTGGGCGTGGTTGTGGGTGTGGTGAGGCGGGTTCAAGACTGCAAGTGCCTCGGCACCACTTTGGTCCCTAAATTGCAGAAATTCAGACAAAAAAGCAAAAATTCAGCCATCAGGCAAGCACGAAAGCAAGGCGTCACAGAATTCAGGACCCCAGGAGTCCAGAGTGACAGAAACTCAGCACTCCAGGCGTCAGGAACACCAGAAAAGCCAAACATCAGGAATCAGCAACACAACCCGTAGGTGTACCCTGCTTACACACCCTCCCAGTGCCACGCCAAGTACGCCTTCACGGCCTTAGCGACCACTGCACCTGAATATATGGGGTGTTATGGGCCCACGGAAGCTGAACACCACGTGGCCTTCTCCTGGCGGGATATCTGCCGCAGGTCACACATGGGGGCCCAACTGAACCCTACCTCCATCGCCCTCGTAGCCGCACTTGACTACCCGTCGGCAACCAAAATGGACGTGGCAGAAAACAGAGCTCACCGAGCAGTACTACCTTCAGTCGCATACCATGGGGGGGGGGACCGGCCACAAGACTCACTCTCGGCTCAACGGCACACCAAGCAAGGTTCGGGTGGGGGGGTCTTGTTCACCTACACGCTGCATCTCGCCATAGGGCTCACCACAGCACCTTCCGGCGAGCCCCTTGCCCCTAAGACGGTGGCGTGGGCCGTCTTGGCGGGGGCCTGCTGCGGCGGTACCCAGTGAGGGAAAAAAATATTGACCGCTCGTCATGGTGGGGGGGGTACAGGTCACGGCTGAAGTTTGGTGGGCTCCATAGCTCCTACAGACAGCTCACGTGGCCCGCACCTGCCCTTCCGGGCCCTTAGGACCCAAAAGACAACAACTCACATAACCTCATATCTTTTATGGCCGTGAGGATGGGCCATGGCTCTCTCCGGGCTGGTATGGAACTACAACCATACAGGTTGGTGTGGATGTGACCAAGCAGAAGAGCGTAGGACACATGCGGGGTTAGGGGGGAAAGGAAAACACCAAACCAGACAAGCTCAACGCACACCCGAGACTTGATTCCTTTGTGTGTTGGCGGCTCCACATCACATCACGGCCGAAGTGCAGCGGATCCCCTGACCCTGTTCTACAGACAGCTCACGTGTAGGAGGGGTGAATGACCACCTGTAACCGGCACACCCCGCGCGTCAGGTGCCCGTAGATCGGCTTCAATGAGGGGACACCAGGGATGGCCTGTAGAAATGGAGGTTGTGGGCGTTCCCCGAACGCGCCGTGCAGTCACCAAGCCCCGTGATCGGTGCTGGACATATGCAGAGAAGGCAAAGAGGAAGAGGGCCATCAAGCTTAAATGACATCTCACAAGAAGACTAGGACGGGCAAACACACGTCTAAGTGAGTATGTGTGTGTGTGTGTGTGCTGAGGGGAGAGTAGAGTCCATGAAAAGTCAAGTCGTGCCAGTAAATTAAAGAAGACCAACTTAAATGTGGCATCCCACATCCCAAGAGGATGGGCCCTACTTGCCAAAGATAGGGGCAAAAAATAGAGACAAACAGGCGGTCTCGTGAGACTTGGAGGTAAATGGGAAAGGTTAGGTCAAAATACATACCACACTCCCACGTTTACATACCAGGCTTCAACCAAGGCATCATCCTCTAATATACAGTCCTTGTTGATAAACAAAAACCTCTCCTTGAGCATGTAGTAGGTTGAGGAAAAAATCACAAAGAGTGTATGCGGTGGGTAGGCTGGGCAAGGAGAAAGCATGTGAAATTAACACAAAATCAAAATTCAAGTGTCATTCGCATCTTCTCAAGCCCCACCACTATTCCCATTGCGACCGGCATCCTCAAAATGGGGGCAATGGATACCTTGATATGTTAATTTGATCACTATGGCCCAAATATTGATCAAAAAGTGCCAAACCGTCACCAAAGCAATCATTAAAAAATCGGTCAATGCACTCATATTAATTCGAACCATGTGCATAATTGTGTCAAACACATTCGAAATAGGGTGCATGATCCCTTTACAAGTTATTTTGGGCTTGATGCACCACTCCAAAAGAGATTGGGGGCTGTAGCATGTCAATACATGTTGATATTTCGCCAAAAATGTCAAAAATGGCCAAAACAAAGCGTCAAAATATGTACAATGGAGTTCGAAATAAATTAGAAATGATGTATATTCGAGTGGGGCATATTCGAAATAGGGTGTATGCCCCTTTGTCGGATTTTTTTGGGCTTAGCTTCCCATCCAAAAAAAATTTAGGGGGAGTGACAGGTCAGAAAATGCTAAAAATGGCCAAAAATGTCAAAAATGGCCAAAACAAAGCCGAAAGATATGTACATTTGAGTTCGAAATAAATTCAAAATCATGCCTATAGGAGTTGGGCATATTCGAAATAGGGTGTGTGCCCCTTTCTCAATTTAATTTGGGCTTAGTTTCCCAATCCAAAAAAATTTGGGGGAAGTGACACATGAAGAAGTGTCAAAAATGGCCAAATATGCCAAAAATGGCCAGAACAAAGCCCAAAAAAGTATGCAATAAAATTCGAAGAAAATTCAAACTCAAACATATTTGAGTCGAGTGACTCTCAAAGGGGGTGGGTGTACACACTTCATAATGATTCAAGGCCTACACACTTTGATGTGTGACTTGGGGGTACGCACACAATGTGCACACATGCAAAATGGCCAAAAAGGCAAAAATAGGCCAACAGAAAGCATCAAAATGTGTGAGAGAGAGGTCGAAATAAATTCGAACTCATGCAAATTCGAGTCGAGCGACCTCGAAATAGGGTGTGGTTGTAGGAAAATGTTTTATTTCGAACTCAACAACCTCACCTGTAGCACTTGGGGGAACATGCATAATGTGCACACATGCAAACTGGCCACAAATGTCAAAAATAGGCCAACAAAAAGCATCAAATTGTGTGGGAGAGACGTCGAAACAAATTCAAACTCATGCAAATTCGAGTCGAGCGACCTCGAAAAAGGGTGTGGGTGTAAGGAAATATTTTTTTCGAATTAAATAGTTCGCCCACTATGGATTGGGGGAAGTGCCAGAAATGAACAAGTGGAGTGATAACCTTCACGACACCCATGTAGTCTTGGTAAAGGGCAAGAAGTCGTCGTCATAGAGGTCGAAATGAATTCGACCTCTTGTAAATTCAAGTCGAGCGACCTTGAAACAAGGTGTGAATGACCTTCAAGAATTTTTTCGAATTCATTTTTTCGCCACAAATGGATTGGGGGAAGTGAAAGAAGGAGTGAGAACCTTCACCAAACCAATGTTGTCTTGGCAGAGAGCAAGAAGTCAATTCTATCCATCTCGACCAAAAGATAAGTATAAGATTGTAAGGATCTCCCATCTTGGTCAAGTCAAATAACTTTCTCCCAATGATATTTCCAAAACTTTGAACTCAAAATTCAAAAGTTCCAAGTTGCCAATGACCAAGGATGTCTCTTCTTTAGCATGGTACATGGATGGACACCACAACCTCAATCAAAGTAAATGCACAATGACAAAGGCGAAAAAAGACACCTTCCACACTTGGTCTTGATCCTTGTTGAAGCTCTCTCACATAGAGTATCGCATCACATTCGAACAATGAACCTTACATAATGTCATCTTATACTTATCTATGAAATCGATAAGTAAACATACAAACAAGAACACAACAAATAGACACACAGTTTTTTACTAATACCAAAGCGACACAATTGAGTACTCTACACCACGAGCAACGCTACGGCGACAAAGATTCGTGTGTGTCCGACCTCTAACATGTGTTAAAGGCAAAATCAGCCCCTCACACCAAACCAAGAGCACCAATCAAATTGTATGGGTCTAAAATCACAGAAATCCACGATCCTGTAAATTCAGACCCACAGAAATCAGAATTAGAAAGCAAAGACTCAGTAGGCTCACTCCCGATCGCGATTTATGTCGCGCGCGCACCAGGCCAGAAAAGGAGTAATTCAGCACCCCAAGGATCTACTGGATCCCACCCGGAGGGTATGTTGTGTGTGTGCGGGGCTTGGACCGGTCTATGGACCGATGCTGTGGGGGGTAACCCAGAGGGGGAAAGCCAACTCTATTGCACACTGCCACTGACCACCTCCGGGGGCTGCGACTCAAACTCTGAAAAAGAACATGCATTTTGCGGCCGTCAGCGTCCCGTGTTTCTACGCCCTGTGGATTCCCAGATATGAGATCTCGGGCCAGGTACCGCACCAAGCGCAGGTAGCACTGGAATGGTTCCGCAATTTCTGCTGCAGTAAGCTCAGGATGCGACACTGTGTACCTGTGGCAACCGGATGCTAACTGGTCAACTTCCTTCTCTTGATCTCTGCAGCCGGTTTGGGTTGGACCAGCATTTCAATCCCAGTTCAGTGTCTCCAATTTGATTCTCATCTCCGAGTAAGTCAGCACTGAGACATAAAGACAAAACGTTCTGAACCACAGTTTCTGCTAGGTTGCAGGTTCCTTCCTTTCAACTTTTCGAACTGAATTGGTGAAACAATTGGTCAAACAACGGCCAACTGTGCGAACTAGTTGACAAGGTTCGGAACTGTGTACCTGTGGCAACCAGATACTAACTGGTCAACTTCCTTCTCTTGATCTCTGCAGCCAAACGCAGTCACTGTTCACATTCTTCCTTGTCCTTGAACTTGTTTTCAATTTGTGAAGAGCTGGTGGCGAAGGTGGAGGCAGGCAAAGGCGAAGAAAAAACCACGCGCGTGAAAGAGTAACAAAGGGCAGACAAGAAACAGCACGTGTGTCCAAAGTGCATAATCTGTGTCTCCAAAGTGCACGATCGCAAAGGTTTTTCACCTGGTGTCTGCCGAACGCAGTCAGCCACTGTTCGAATTCTTCCTTGTCCTGGAACTTGTTTTCAATTTGCGCAGAGCTGGTGGCGAAGGTGGAGGCAGGCAAAGGCGAAGACAAAAGCCACACGCGCGAAATAGTAACAAAGGGCAGACAAGAAACAGCACGTGTGTCGAAAGTGCATAATCTGAGTGTCCAAAGTCCACGATCGCAAAGGCTTTTCACAGGGTTTTGAGCTGGTGAGTAGCGCAAACGTGAAAACAAGGCAGTGGCTGGCTGGCGACGAGGATTGCGCGAACCAGACCTGGTGCATGGGACAATCCGTTGCACGTTTCACCTTGGCCTTTTGAGGTCTTCTAGACCTTCAGCTTTGTTCGAACGTTTTCTGTAACACAGCGAGTGGTACCTTTATGGTTGCAGGCGATGCGTGCTGCGGCGGGTTGGCTTGCAATAGCTACGCATTTTTCCTTGACCAGTCGCTACATTCCTTGGATTTCACAACATTTCAAAAACGAAATGCGCACGATCCAAGAAGTATAATTACACCACTGTGTGTATCAGAGAAATCTACATCGTGCGACATGGAGGCCTGTAGCCAACGGCGTCATTTGGAATCCAAACCTTAATTCTGTGTCTCCAGAGCAGACATTTCCGGTACCGGGAATCGCGCCTGCGGTAAAAGCCCAGGTGTTTGCGACCGGCGGTGGAACGTTTTGTACCGAGTGAAGGCCAGTGATGTTGGGTTCACAGTACGGAACGTGTCCACCAGGCACGGGGGGGTGGATGTAGTAGCCTGGCGTAGCCAGTGCCAGGGCGGGTCGTCTGTGAGGCTGAGATCCAAGTGTGGGCAAGACACTGCATTGAAATCCCCCCCAAGGAAAAAGTGGGGGTGAGGCTTTCAAATCGAAGAGAGTAAGGCTGCATCCTCCGGGCGCTTGTCATGTCGAACACAGACGGAAACGTAAAGAATTGGTGGCACGTCGGGCAGCGTGAGTGTTGCAGCACACAACCAGCCTTCAGGGCTGTGAAGGGCATACCGCTCGGCATATGGGGCCAGGGCCGGGGGAAAAACAATCGCTGTACCGTTCGCGTTCTGGTTCTTTGGGACGTTGTAGAGTTACTTGATGGAGTGGCCTCCGAAAAGACTGTGTTGGGACAGTGGGAGGCTCCTTGAGCACTTGGAAGAGTTGTACACCTACTCCCTGTCTTAACTGGTGAAGCACGAAGGCGTCTGGGTGTTTTTTTTGGACGTTGTGGCTTCGGGTGTGAAGTGACTCTTGCAGGGCAGGAGAATTTTAGACCGGCGATGGCCTTTTGATTGCCTTGGCGCAGTTTTGGGTGGCAGTGGTAGTAACTGTGGCAAGGCGGGAGACGAGGGTGTTGGGGAGGCCTGGTCAAGACAGGACGAGGCCGATGGCCGATGGCGCCGTGCTGGGGAAGAGGGGGTGTTCATCTCGGTGAATGAGGGTGGTGGTGGATTGCAAGACGTGAGGGGGGTAGGGTTCGCGATCTGCCCGGCCCTGAGCTTGCATTCCGCTGCTTCGCAAGCTGAGGGCGCCGTTAATCTTTGACGTTTGGAGGCTCCCATTGCCAATGTACATCTACTGAGAGCCGGGGGTGGAGGTTTGCACCGAGGTTGGGAGAGAGTGCGTGCAACAAACTTCGGGACACCGAAGCGCTGGAGGATGGCTGCCCTTTCTGCAGTGGAAATGGAGCGCTGCGGGTCGCGCATTTTACCGGCTTGCGTCAGGGAGGCGACGAGGAGTTTGACATTTTGCAGTGTGACGCTGAAGCCGTCTCCTCTTGATTTGGCGCCTGCGGGAGTGTCGTCATGCTGACGCGTATCGATGCAATGTGGGAGCTTTGTTCGCAAATCTCCGGTAAGAACCAGCAAAGACCAAGGTTCGAGCAAGAGTTCAAAGGTACTGCAGCCATTTTCAAACTGCATAGAGGTAGTCGAAAGAGTGGATGCAATGATGATGGGGTCATCCTAGGCCTCGTGGTCAAAATGAGGTGAGACCCCTCCATCCGGCTTGTAGAAGCTAACTTGGACTTGGCCGAAAGAATCTTGTTTCAGGTGGTCCGGGAGCGGTAACGCTGCCACTGCTTGTAGCACAGCTTTGAAATGCTCCGGGACCGGAGCGCTTGGCACGGGGCCATGTGGTGTGTGGCGCCATCCATACCAACGCACCTTTCGCTGTTTGCTGGGACACCATTCAATGCTTCGATCAGAGTAGTATCAGTGCAGATGAGTTTGCCACTCTTGAGGTAGAACGTTTTTGTAGTAGAAGCGGCCTTGAGGCGGTGAACAACCATGCGTGTCGTTGATAGGGCGGCCGGTAAGTGTGATTTCCTCAAACGCACTGGTCCTTTGCATCAGAAGATGGAGCACCATCTCCGATTCCCGAAGAGGTAGGAGTTCCAGGTTCCGGGTACTTTTGGGGCGTAATCAGCATGTCTTCGGAGTCAACTAAGTTGGTGAATTTTTTTTTAGGAGTTCATGACACAGTTGATGGAAGTGTACATACACTCAAACCTTTGTAATTGCTCACGGGAGCCCAAGGAGGAGCCAACTTGTAGGACAGAGACAAGAGCCTTATCTTCTTACGAGCAATCATTTTCAAGTAACTCGGAGATGGAGGTTATAAGTTGGTTGCAGATTAGCGCGTTGGGCACAGCAGCGGTGAAAATAATGTCCCCGGCCGTGAAGTCCGTAGCCAACGCTGCGGACTGCTTGTCAGTGTACCGGACTTCAAAGGTGCGGGTAGAACTAGATTGTTGCTTGGCATCAAAGCATTCGTGGTTCCCAAAAGAGACGCTGCGGCCGCTACTTCGTAGGTTGGCGTTGAACACCGGGCTTCTAGCCAAACACGGTGCGGGGCGGCATGAACGTACGGAGTTACTTTCTCGGTTAGGCCTCCAAATTCTCGTGCCCTATCGGGGACCTGATGCAAAGCAAACCAGGCGCTTGTGCCTGACGCAGAATCAGACCCTTGGTCTGTCCTGCCTCGATGGCTACTCGAAGAGCCGCCCCGACAGCGTCGAAGAACACGCGCGCACAGCAGAATACAGGCGCACGCTCCAGCGCTTGTGTGTCGTGATCAGGACTCTGAATCGAGATTGTACGAAGTATTGCGTGAAATATAGCGTGCATTATGCATTATTATTATTATTATTATGCATTATTGTTTTGTTTGCACACAGCTCGGATTGTGTCATGGAGCAGCGGGACTTGGCAAAAGTCCTAGAACTTTTCGTAGCTGGCACTACGAGTTCAGCACGATGACAGTCTGATGGAGCAGTATGGTGCAACGTGTTCTGTCGCTACTGCCGTGTGCTCTGTCGATTTGCTTTTCCGCTGATGCGTCCCCTAGCAGGATTAAGCGAAACTCTGGCAACGTAACTCGAGATCATCGGCTTCAAAAATCATGAACAGCAGGACTTTCGGGTTTTTGCAGTGGTGAAACTGAGGTTCTTTTGCGGCGGCGGTACTTTTGGGGCGTTTGGAAAACCCACAGATGGAAGCCAAGGACCCAATTTTCCGTCGACGCAATCCCCGGTACCCTGGCCCTGCTTCAGAAAAGTTCTATTATATTGCCATTTCCGCGCTCAACAACTGACTGAAGATCGTCTTGAACAGCACCCTTGGACGCCAGAAGATCGCCGTTGGGTCCATCATGGTGCGCCGACAACTTCAACTGCGACGCCGGTTGGCGCTGAGAGGACTTTTGCCGGCACAGTGTGACCAGCGTGCAGGTTCGTGGATTTTCGCCTGGAGCACGGTTCAGCGCGTGAGGTAGGACCTGACCAAGGAGACGGCGCCCGCCGTGGAGCCAGCCGGGCCTGGTTGACCCCCGCGAACCGATGGGGCCTGGATGCTACCGAAGGCGGACATCGACCCTGAAGCCACCAGCAGCGCCTCGATCCACCAAGAGCTGTCACCGACGTTGCCGATGCATCCTCTTGGCTAAACCTATGTCTGGGATTTTAATTATCAACTTTGGTCTGCAGCGCGTGCGGACTAGAGTTCAGTCTGTTCCCTGATGCAAGTTTTTTATTGTATTATATATTGCGCTTTTGTTCATCTGTCGCAATATACAGTATGTGTGCAGCCTCCTACGGCTGACATTCCGCAATGACCACACACCACGCCGCAAGGTAACCGACAGCCTTGAGGAGCGAGATCGGCACCATGATCGGTGCTGTGAGGTGTATACTATGGCAGTTGGGTGTCAGGTCGGCCGGTAGGGAGTTCGGAGCGACCTGCTGACCCTGCAGTTCGTTCCTGAGAGGGGGGTGACGCAGATTCAGACCCTTGGTCTGTCCTGCCTCGATGGCTACTCGAAGAGCCGCCCCGACAGCGTCGAAGAACACGCGCGCACAGCAGAATACAGGCGCACTCTCCAGCGCTTGCGTGTCGTGATCAGGACTCTGAATCGAGATTGTACGAAGTATTGCGTGAAATATAGCGTGCATTATGCATTATTATTATTATTATTATGCATTATTGTTTTGTTTGCACACAGCTCGGATTGTGTCATGGAGCAGCAGGACTTGGCAAAAGTCCTAGAACTTTTCGTAGCTGGCACTACGAGTTCAGCACGATGACAGTCTGATGGAGCAGTATGGTGCAACGTGTTCTGTCGCTACTGCCGTGTGCTCTGTCGATTTGCTTTTCCGCTGATGCGTCCCCTAGCAGGATTAAGCGAAAGTCTGGCAGCGTAACTCGAGATAATCGGCTTCAAAAATCATGAACAGCAGGACTTTCGGGTTTTTGCAGTGGTGAAACTGAGGTTCTTTTGCGGCGGCGGTACTTTTGGGGCGTTTGGAAAACCCACTGATGCAAGCCAAGGACCCAATTTTCCGTAGACGCAATCCCCGGTACCCTGGCCCTGCTTCATGCCTCACCGAGAAAAGCAAGAGGCCTCCACTTTGAAATAATGCCTAGGGCACTGTTTGCAAACGTGATAGAGACCCCGTGAAGATCACCTTAGAGATGTCAAGACCACAAAAGATTCCAAACTTGCCTTGCACTTGAGTGGAAGAGATCCGGACTCCAAGGGATTTTGTTTGGCCCACAATTATACCAACTACCTCCCAGGGTAGGAGTTCACCCGGGTGTTTGCGAAATGTCTGTCGAGTTGGGACAAAGTAGTAGGAGGATTCTCCTCTTACCTTGTCGCGTGGCATTACCTGGACATCACCACGTAGGAAAAGCGCATGAGATGACACGGAGTTGTAGAAGTCTTGGGCAAGGGCGGGGGGCAACGAGTGTTGGTATTGGTAATAGGCAGAGCACGGAGCCTTTTTGGCAACGGGGTCCTCAAAAGGAAAGTAGTTATTTTCGTGTCCCCGGTGGCTAAGTCTTTTGCTCCAGAGTAGTATCAATTGACATGCTTATAGAAAGAAAGAACATCACCTAGCTCGCCAATGGCCTTGACCTTTTGTTGCGTTGCTGAGAGTAGCCATGACGTTGCTTCAAGCTGCACCGTACGTCAGCATTGAGGGAAACAAATGCATTTTGTAGCGGGCCGCCTTCCGCTCGTCAGATCATCCCTGCAATGGACCCAGGACGGAAAACATACATGTGATAGGCACATTCTTCTCTTGGATGGAAAGAAGTGTTTAGCTCAAGTAGAATCCAAGTATTCTTTGTTCCGTCGCACGTGGTAGGTTCCCCATCAACCACCTTGGTCGGTGAAACTCCATGAAGGACGTGAACTCCCCAAGTACAGCGCTTGAGCGTTTGAACGAAGAGTGTCGTGTCCGTGGCAAATGGAGTGTTAGGCGTGGCGGCATCGTCAAAGGATGTAAAGCACAAAGGGCCCTTGGATTGAGTGCGTCTTGTGTGAGTATGGCCGAGTGCGTCTAAAAGGCGTTTGCAAAATTCGGCACTGGACGTGTTTTGGCGCTTTCTCATCCCAAGTGTTGTGTGACGGCGGGCGTAGGAAAAGAGGAAGGCGTAGCATTAGAAGGTCTTCCATGATGGTGAAAGGATCTTGTGCCGACGTTGAAAACCATCCATTAGAGCGTGTGACGGCGAGCAACTTTGTCTTGTCATCACTCCAGATGTCCAGACCCGGGGTAAAGCATTTACAGAATACACTTTCAAGGCAATTAGCCGACGGCATTGAGCGAGAAGAATCGTAAGCTATTTTCAGTTCCAGCGAGATAATTAAGGTTACCATGGGGTTTCTGGTGGCTTTGGCGTTGCGTTTCTCATGGGACCATTTGAACAGAGGAGTTGGCGACGCAAAAGGATATCTTTCAGCGTATTTTGAATAGGCCCTCCCCAGCATTCGAATCCGGATGTGCTAGCAGGCTTGGATGGACTTTTCATGCGATTGTTGTTGAAGGCTTGTTTCGTAAGCATTGCAGCAAAGAAGACGGTTAGCATCATGGCAGGCGCAAATTGCAGGCAGCGATGAACCAAAGGCGGCATAAATTGGGAGGTTATTAATAAATTTGAATGTTTTGCGGTATTTGCCCGATGTTTCAAATCGTCATTGGTGTTGTTCTCCAGCTGCTCGGAGCGCGCGAACGACACCTTTTTTTTTGCCAGAGACGGACATGGACGCCCCGTGAGAAGCAGGCGTATGCCATTGTAAGGGCTCCCAGGAAATGGGCCGGGTACATAGCCCTAAATCCTGTCACGGTCTGCACAGACCACCACAGTTTGCTGTTGTGGCACAAGGAGCACGTGGACGTCCCCTCAGCACCAGCCTCCCGGAGAGCCAGATGGCACGAGACCTCGGCCAAGTTCGACCTCACGGTGGTCTATGTTTCCCAAAAGGACATTACTGTGGTGTCTCAGCAGGTGGGCCTATCCTGCCAGCAAGGGCATTACGGACATCTCCGCCCATGGCTATGAGGCAGAGACCGCTGAGGCCAAGAAGATCAGTCATATCCAGCGCATGATGGAGGCGGAGGGTGTTCATTGCTGCGTCCTCATGGTCGCAGATGCCCCCCTTGGAAGAAGGGTGAGCAGAGCGGTCCGAGTACTCGTCCAAAGGGTGCTGAGTCAAACAAGCACCTGTTCCCTGAGTCATGCCTCCAGGATGACTGGACGGACAACTATGCCAAGTCTGAAGCTTTTTGAGCTCGAGTACCGTGCGCTGACTGGTGCTGACAAGGGGTAGAAGTCGCCCAAGGGGGTCAGCGAGGAAGATGGCAAGCTCTACCGGAACGGTAGGTTTGCTAGTACCGGAGTCCCGGCTGCTTGAGCATTGCAAGCCTTGGCACCACCAGATGAGGCACCTAGGCATCAAGAAACAAGCCCTGGACATGCAGCGCCGGTTAAGAATGGATGTGATCGGGCTCTAAAATGCCATCAAGCAGGTCAAAAGGGGTTGTTCGGTCAGTCAGGCCTGCAATCCTGACAGTCAAAATGTCAAGGGGGAAGCCCAATGGACGGCGATTCCCGTCCAGCCCATGGTGCGCATGGCCATGGATGTCTTCTCCATGTCCAAAGTGCATATTAGACAAGAAGTTTTCGATTGTGTGGTTCCGTGTGTGGACCGACACAGTGGCTTCATTGTGGCCATCCCGGCGTGCAAAAAGGGGTTGCAGGCCAAGGAAGTGGCAGTCATGATGATTTATCATTGGCTGACCGTCTTGGGCGTCCCCCGCAGCATTTGCAGCGACCATGAACCCCAGTTCACTGGCGGCTGGTTCAAGGGCATGTGTTCCCTCATGGGGATACGGCATGCCAAGGGCGTCACCTATCTCAGCTGGTCCAATGGCCGAGCTGGAGTGGCAGGAAGGCAGCTGTTTGAGAATTTCTGCCAGATCCAGCTCCCCAACAAGCGCCGCAACTGGTTTGAGGAGATGTGGTCGGCTTTCAAGGCCCATCATGACACCCCCACACCGACCGGCTTGTCACCTCACTAGATTCTTTTCAGCAGGGACCTCCTGGGTCGGGGACCACCCTTGTCAGGTGATGGCATGGCAATGGATGCCAAGGAATTCTTTGCGCGGCAGGAGACTACAGCGCGGGAGATTCACCAGCAGCTCGAAGAGGAGCATGCCGTGTGAGTCAAAACTGCCCCAAAATTTGGAGCGCATAGGTTCAGGCTGGGTGGCCCGGTGTGGGTATTGAGACCCCGGCCTATGCGCACTCACTGCACCAAACCTGGTTCAGACCCGGAGGGTTGTTTCCCGGAATCGGTGATGACACCTACCGCATCAATGTGTGCCCCGGACAGTTCAACGAACAACATGAAATTCAACTCTGTGTCTGTGAGCCTGACCTCCATTGGAGACATGTGTCCCTGAACTACACCGCCCATGAGGGCGACTCGGACGAGGACTATGCTGAGCAGGAGGACTACAGCATCGAGAAGATCCAGGCCCAGCATCAGAGTGCCCAGGCGCGTGCAGGAGTGGACTTCAAGGTGCGCTGGAAAGGCTATTGGCCGTCCCACGACACCTGGGGACAGGTCTTTTCCTTTGTGCCATGGATCAACACCCCCTTTATGGAGTATGTCCGCAGGCACAAGACCAAGATGCAGGTCTCTCATTTCGAGGCACTCAACAGGGCGATTGAAGCCACGGGCAGCTGATCCCTGCCCTGAGCTCTTCCTGATCTGGCGGATTGAGCACGAGTCGGTCAGGGGGTCGGTACATCCCTTGCTTGCTTGCTCTCTCCCAGCTCTGGTGCGATGTCATTCAAGTGGAGTGGTGGAAAAGCCGCGCAAGTCGAGCAGCCCCTTAATCGGGTGGTCTGACACAGCCGTTGCGTGTTGCTCAGACCTCTGCGTGATGCCAACCCCCCGAAGCCGAGATTGGCGGGCCCAGTTCTGCTCTCTCTGTCTCTCTCATGGTCGAGCTGTACTGCTTGACCCCCCCCCTTTTGAAAGTAAGAAAAAGTGCTTTTCCATTGCTTTGAGGCATACTCTAGTTGTATTAGAGATGCACTGAGCATCCATGCATTTTTATCTTAGTCTTGATCCCACGAAAAGTGGTGATAACACATTTTGACCTATGGAACCAAACACCCAATCAGGATATGGAGTGGACCCCTTAATCCCCTTTCAAAGTGAGGCAAATCATCTTTTCCTGAGTTGACTGAAAACTGACATATCCAAGGCGGAGCCTATGAATTTATCTATGTTTTTCCATGAACTCTTAGCTATCCTAGTGGTATGCACCCTAGGGGGCTGGGCACCTCTTTTGGAGAGGTCCTGGGTTCAATTCCTTGTCAGCCCAGCTAAGTAGGAAGATCCCATGTGACATGGCAGTGACCTCATCGCCACATGCCCTGCCACCTCAGCACATATGGGACCCAAAACAAAGAGTGCACATCTCCTGAGATGGCACTATGGACAGAGAGTGACCATGGGGCAGTTTTCCAACTCTTTTCCTAAACATTTTAGCTATCTTTGTGAATATGCATTCCGATTTGACCTGAGTTGCAGTTTCTGTGAATATCCAATCATCTTTCACTGTTTACACTGCAGCCCTTCATGCTTTGATCCTGATTCTCTCCTCCTTGCACACTTCTGGCTTGGGTTATCCTGGATTGACTATATTTCTGCAAACAAAAGGTTTTCATCTCCCAAAACAAGCAGCAGGAAACCCTACACCAACAGCAAGCAGCAGGAGAGACAAAAACACAGTGCTGAAACCACTATAAACTTTTCTGGTAGCAAGAGGCAGTCTGTCTCTGCACACCGGCAGCAACCCCGCGCCGTACATTCAGTACGCCGAGTACAGGCACATATAAGCTGAAGGGTGACTGAAGATGGACAGAAGGAAGGAGGACGCCGACGTGAAGACAGCGCCAGCGCCTGAGGCACCGGCAAGGCCAGCACCTGGCGCTGTACCTTCGGCGGAGCCCTTACAGGGGCCAGTGGATGCGGCTGAGGACTCCCTGGATGGACTCCAGACAGCCTTCGGGGCCCTGTCTGTCGAAGAGGTGGTCTCTCAGCCTGTGAAGAGGAAGAGAGAGAGCGAGTAGGATGCTGGAGACGAAGCAGACGAAGGAGAGGAACAAGGGCAAGACCTGACGCATGCCCCTACCTTCGAAGGCGCACCAAGCGCTTCTGGCATCCACGCATCACCCTCTCCTATGACCACCACACTCCCAGCCGCTGCAACATCCACTTCCACAACCAACCCGCCTATGGCAGAGGGCACAGGCTTTACTGGCATGCCTCCCTACCCCGCCTATGGTATGGGCCCACCTACCACTGCGCTCCATGAGGCAACTACTGCCAGTGAGCCGGTGGCTACCAGCTCTGCGCCGCGACGGTATGCGGCTGAATATCCCCATCCACTACCCGCTACTGGAACCTATGTGGATGTTCCTGGGTATGCACCTGGCTATGCAACCTTGAGTGGGTTGAGGAGAGGACCTGAATCTCTTGGTGGCAGGAGTAGAGGATCGGGAAGATCCTCCAAAAGGTCCCTGACGCGGTCGGAGATCAACGAGGTGCTCCGAGGAGCCACTTCAAAAATCGTGGGCGAACTCACTCAAGAGATCCGTGAGAAACTGGAGCCCCTGATGATCCCGCCCCACGCGTCACCTACCACGGTGGGAATGTTACCCCACCGAGTACAGGCTAACCACCTGGCGGCAGGGTTGACAAATACCCTGGGGAGCCTGGGGAGCAGACCGATGCCTACGCCTGCACCTATACCGAGAAGTCCTTTCGTCCCGAGAACGGCCCAGCCGCCCTACAGCCACGTGACGAACTCTACGAGGGCCAGGCTGGACCGGCTGGAGCTGACAGCCTTGAGGGCAATGCTGGACGTGGAGCCTTATGGCTCCAGCGATCTAGGCGGAGACCCCTCCGATGATGAGCCGCCGTCGATGACTTCAACTTCGCCCTCGGAGGACGATGACCCGGAGGACCCCGAGGACCTGAAGGGGAAGAATAAGGAGAAGAAGAAGAAGAAGACCTGACGCCCTGAGGGACGCAGGTCTCAGAAGGCGAAGGCTATTGCCACCTCCAAGATCGTGGTGAACCTGCCTGAGTTCACGGGCAAGGACCTCAGCGAGTTCGCAGAGAATTTTGGCCGGTTCCTACGACTGACCGGCCAAACCCACGGTAGTGGGCGAGTGGAGTGCGATCTGCTCCTGCAGTGCTGCAAGACCAAGTACCTGGAGAAGCAGGTCAGGCAGATCGTGACTAACTCCGCCACCTTTGCCGATGTGTTGGTTCCCCTGGAGAGGCAATACCCGACCTACGAAACCAACCTCTCCATCAGGGCCGAGATCCAGAACCTGCCCGTGCTGCCCAACAACCCCAAGTCTGGCAGGGTCTCTGAGCTGTTGGCTGACCTGGATCACTGGGCTGGACGACTGACGCCCGGATCCTACAGCAGCGACGACCTGCTGTTCTGGTTGGTGGCCAAGCTCCCTCGAGAGCTATGGGACGAGTGCCGTTCGACGGCGGAGCGCAAGGCTAGATCCCTCCGCTACGAGGATCTATGCGTGCTACCCCTGGAGCTGGCGCTGGAGAAGGAGAGCGACCAGCACTTGAACAACTACCGTCCTGGTGGTGGAGGTTCTGGAGGCCATGGCAAAGGGTACCAAGGGTCCCGACCTGGACAGGGGACTACCCCCAAACACGCCCACGCCCGTATCATGGAGAACGTGAAGGAGCTATTCTGGTGTGATGCCAGAGATGAGCAGGGCCACCTGCAGCACGCCCGTGACTGCGAGCAGCGAGACTGCTTCGTAGTCGAGGGGAAGCAGCAGGAAAAGAACACCGGCGCCAAAGCGAAGCTGCCGGATCATTACAGGTGCACCATCACGTGTGCATTCTGCGGGAAGCGGAAGCACTACGAGGATGAGTGCTACCATAAGCAACGCCTATCCGCGAAGCTTAAGGGTGAAGATCCTGGCAAAGGCTCAGGCAAAGGTGGGGGCAAAAGCAAGGGCAACGACTCCGGCATGGGCAAGTCGAAAGGACGTGGTCAAGGGCAAGACAAAGGTCAAGGTGGACGAGTAGGAGGCGCTAACCGCCAGCCCGACAACAAGAACAAGGAAAAGAACGGAGGCAACCCCAACCCTAATCCAGGGGGGAACTCCGAGCCCTCTGGAGGGCAGTCTGGTCCTACCACACGCTGACAAACGCAGGCCCAGCAAGAACAAGGAGCCAAGCGTGAGCATGAAGGTGGTGATGACGGCAACGCTAAGAAGAGGAGCCGTTTCACGAGGATGGCCCGCAAATTGCGGAACAAGGGGTTCGAGGTGACCTGTCCCGCGGAGTTCTGACGGGGACGCTCTGGTGGCACCCAAGACTTGGTGTTTTGGGTACGTATCCAACTAGGGGGACGCGAATACCTGGGGGTATTGGATACTGGCGCCACAATATCAATAGTGGCCAAGAAAAGTTTACCTTGTGGGAGCCTGAAGAACACCATGACCACCGCTGCTATACTTATGGGGGATGGACATGTGGTGCACAGCTGCGGGGACTGTGAAGTGGAGGTACCTATGGGCTCCCGGACTATGGCCCATCGGTTCTATGTGATGGACACTGAGGCCTTCGACTTTGTACTGGGGACTGACTTCTTCGTACAGCACTCCCAGATACAATCCCTGACGCTGCAGGGCCCTACCTCCTCTACGTGGACCACGGCAGTGGCAGAGAGTCTGTGCCACTGGAGCAGTCGGAACATACCTCGAGTTACCTGAGACTATCGAAGGAGGAGCCCTCGAACATGATGGCGTCCTCCAAAACTGAGGACTATCAACTATTGGGGGAGGTCCTAGACCAAGGTCTGAAAGAGTTGGGTTACTCTCGAGAAGACCTGAGTGTGGAGTTGTTCGCCAGCGACAAGCAGCATGTACTGGACCTATACTGCAGCAAGGGGAAGAACTGCAGCTACAAATTTTACTGGCCCTCTTTCGGGATGGCCTACGGGGACCCCAGGTTCAGTGAACTGGGGATAGTGCTGACCAAGGTGGCCTTGGAACGTTCCCGTATGGTCCTGTGTTCCCCCGATTGGGGAGCCCATGGGGGCAACGAATACTGGCGAAACCTCCTGGACAGGCTGACTATCAGCTCTGTTCGGTTACCTGATGAGGCCATCTACGTGCCTCTGGGGCGTAAGACGCCTATTGGGAAACCCGGATGGGGGAGTATGCTGAGCGTGGTGGACGGAGGTCTTACCCCCATCCCCTGGGAGGATCTGGACCCGACTCTGGTCCAGGCTATACAGCGAGAAAGCGACGGACTCGCCTTGGGTGACTTGAAAAATCGCCTACGACCTCAAGATGCTGTTGAAACTACACCCGGAGGAGATGAGTACGTCGTGACTGACACCAACGCCCCCAACTCTCCCTGTCATGTACCTGTTGCTGATGGAGTCTCTGAGTGTCGACTATCTGAGCTACCTAGCTCTATCCACTCAGAAGACGAAACTGAGCACGACGCCTTCTTCGTGCAGACCTGTGTGGAGGAAGTGGAGAACGCCGAGTACGTCGCCCCACTGAAACCCCTACTCTTCATGAGGGTGGAAGACACCGTGGACGAGGACCTGGACCCTGGATCCAGGCTCAGGGAGTATGTGGATTCCAAGAGGAAGTTGGTGGCGAAAAAGCTATGCTACGCGAAGCCTACTCGCAGCTCATGGCCACTGAAGCAAGGACGTATGTGAGACCTATCCCAACTGAAGGAGGACCTCGAACAGAAGATCACCACCTGGCAAAGGGAGGTAGATCTTAAGCTCATGAAGAGCGTGTGGGGCGCCCATGTGAGGACCCCAGAGGAGGACAACCTCTCGGAGGAATGTGTATGTGAACCCCCTCGAGCGTGCCTATGTTGCCATCGTCCACCTGAGACGGTTCAACCAGACCTTCTATATGCCTACCAAGGGCTGAAGGACACTACCAAGGGCGAAGAGTCGGTGGAGGACCACCTCCCGACGTCTATTACTCAGGGGGCAAGCAACTTACACTCTGACGAGGACATGGAGGACAAGATCAAGGTATTGGACCCGCGGGTAAAGAAGCTTATAAGGACCTATCTAGAGGTGTTCGGAGAACTACCCCCTCCAGCCTCCTGTGACAAGCTGGTACAGATGGACCTCAAGCTGAAACCGGAGTTCGTGGGTCACAAGATCCGGAGGAGACCCTATCCAGCTCCTAAAGAGCAGGCCGACGAGATTGAGCGACAAATACAGGAATGTATCGACGCTGGCCTAGTCCTGGAGTACAAGGAC
Source organism: Eutreptiella sp. 'Long Island Sound 2002' (assembly GCA_964036045.1). Taxonomy (NCBI): domain Eukaryota; phylum Euglenozoa; class Euglenophyceae; order Eutreptiales; family Eutreptiaceae; genus Eutreptiella; species Eutreptiella sp. 'Long Island Sound 2002'. The sequence goes on from OZ038378.1 coordinate 66,163,292, forward strand.
GGGGACTACCCCCTACACTGCAGCCCCTATTTCCTGGTGGCTAAACCTGGGTCTACAGCCAAACGGCTGGTAGTAGACTACAGAGAGCTGAACAAGAAGACGCTGAACCACTCAGGGTCCATTCCCAATATGGAGTCTACCCTGGAGAAGATAGCCTCTTGCCGCTACAAGACCAAGATGGACAAGAGGAGCGGATTCTGGCAAGTGGACCTGGCGCCCAACGCACAGGAACTACTGGCCTTCATCACCCCTCAGGGGAGGGTGTTCAAGTGGAAGGTCATGCCGTTTGGCGTGGCTAACGCACCCGCTCTATTCCAAGAGCTGATGAACAACATCTTGTCCATCCTACGAAGGAGACCTAAGGTGCAGGAGCTCATATCCCGTGGTGCCGAGATGGAGGCTCACATCGACGATGTATGCCTCGGGACCAATACCCAGGAGGATCACCTAATCTTCTTGGGTGAGTTCTCTGCGGTCTGCCAGGAGAACCACACACGACTCAAGTGGAAAAGTGTGAGTTCATGCAGGAGACCATGCAGCACCTGGGGTTTCATGTTGGCTATGGGTGGTGGACCCCAGCGGCCTCTAAGGCCAAACCCCTGATGGATGCCAAGGTACGACACGAAGACCCCAAGAAAGGACTTCATGATGTACGCAGTTTCATTGGGGCGTGCAACTTCTATCGCCGCCACATCAAAAACTTCACCTACACCAGCGCCGTACTGACGGACTTGATCAAGAAGAGTACTACTTGGCGCTAGGGCCCACAAGAGCAACAAGCGTTTGACGAGCTCAAAGACAAGGTAGCCAACGCTAAGTGCTTGGGCGTGCCTAGGGCACAGGGAGAGATTATCCTGGTGACCGACGCTAGCAATGTGGGCGGTGGTGGAACGTTGTTCCAATGGCAAGCTCTAGAGAAGGAGGAGTTCGACTCGGCCATTTCCCAATGGGGGACGGAAGGTCTCAACCGAGATGGAACCCTCAAGCACAGCTACCCCGACGACAAGTGGGTCCTAGTACCTCTGGGCCACTGGAGCTGGAAGTGGAACCAGGCCAGGGGGAACTACTCCACCTATGAGCAGGAATTGCTCGCGGGTATGCTGGTGCTATCCTCACAAGCACGACTGTTGGGGAGCAACCCTGTGGTCTGGCTGTGCGACCAAGAACCGGTCCGCAGTTTCCAGAAGGGTCCTCCACCTGAGAAGGCCAAGCTACGACGCTGGTGGACCTACCTCAGTCAACTACGGCTGACGCCACACCATATCCAGGGAGTAAAGAACGAGTCTGCCGACTACATCAGCCGCAACAACTTCGACGACCTGATTGGTGCCCGGTCTGAAGCGCTGGCTAAGGAGGCGTTCAGCCGTATGGACGTCCACTTGGACCTCAACATGACGATGATACGCCCCCTGGATGGACTCCAACAATCAGAGTACCTGAAGGAGTTTGGGGATATCTACAAGCGCCTGGAGAAACGCCTTGAACCCCTCCTGGTCAACCAAGACCAGTGGAAGAGGGACAAGAGCTACCTCTGGCACAAGGACCGCATCGTGGTGCCTAGTGACCGAGTCCCAGCGCTGCTGAAGTGGACCCATGAGTCCAGCGGTCATGTGGGTGCTGACCGTAGCCTGAGGCTGTTCAAGCAGTGGTTCCACACTACGTGGACTGACGACCAACTGCGAAAAGCCCTCCAGCCTATCGTGGACAAGTGCCCGTGCCGGTCCTGTAAACCAGGGGATATCAGGGACAGAGGTCTCTACTCGACCCTGCCCATCCCTCACTGTGCTAACAGTGTTCTATACGTGGACTACACGGAGTTGCCGAACTTCGGGGGCTATGACTTCGCCCTCGTGGTAACCTGTGGGTTGACCAGGTTTACCAGGGTGTTTCCATGTACCAAGCACATTACTGGGGAAGAGACTATCAAGATACTCCTGGAGGAGTGGTTTTGTGTCTATGGGGCGCCGAAGGAGATCAACTCCGATGAGGACGTACGAGTACGCTCAGATACTGGCTGGTACAAGAGGGTCCTGAGATCCCTCAATGTCCAGGTGTCTACGGGGATTCCCTACTCTCACACGAGCAACCCCCTATGTGAGCGACAGATCCGTGTCCTGAAGACGAACGTACGGATATGGTGCAAAACTGAACGCACCAGAGACTGGGTGAGACTAATCCCCGTCATATCCTTGATGATGAACTCCCAAGAGAGTTCAGCTACTGGCTACTCGCCCCATGAGCTATTCCTAGGGCGCCCGGTATGGTTCCTACATGCCCCCTATCCAGAGGACACCCATTCTTCTGTGGGTGAATGGGTCCAAGAGCAACAAGCGAAGGTGGACAAGGCCAAGGCTATGCTCCAGAGAGTGAGGGAGCGTCAGTGGAACAAGGAGAACAAGCACCGAGAACCGGCCACCTACCAAGAAGGGGACTGGGTGCTGGTGCACCACAGTCGACTACCCGCCTGGCCACGCTCTACCAGCGATGACCCATACTTCGGGCCGTACAAGATTCTATCAGTGGATGGACACCGTATCACCGTGCGGTGTTCTCCCCGTCTAGGGGGGACCCTGGTGTGCGCTGCTCAACACCTGAAGCGCTACTATGATCCTGAAGACCTCTGTGGGGAGGAGTGGGAGCTGAACGACGAGGAAATCGCCGCTCTGGACCTACAAGGGGCTGCCAGCCCTATGGAAGTTGAAGGTGAACTCCCCGACATGAACGCCGAGGAGATGGCTAAGGATGGGTTCTACCTGGTGAAGTCTGTCCTACGCCACCACTATCGCCAGGGTTGGCGCTTCCTCACCCTCTGGGAAGGGTTTGAAGGTGAAGAGGCCACCTGGGAGCCCTTCTCTGCATTTGTTCTACCTGAGGGACGCCTAAACTCAGTTCTGGTTGACTACTTGTCCCAGAACAACCTTGGTGAGTTGCTCAGGCTCGCTGAGACGCTTGCCTCCAAGACTAAAGCTAGGGACTGAACCTTACCCTTACCTGCCAAAGCGTATGTGTGAGTGTGCTATTCCTAAGGTCCTGAGAGCAAGCCGCAGAAGTGGTGTCCTAATTATACCCAAGTCTGCACGCTTGCTAAACCTGGAGGGTTGGCTTATTGATGCCACGGGGTACGCCCCGGGTCTCCCCTCCCCTAAGCGCCCAATTTCTGTGCTGGCGCAAAACCTTTTGGGAATACCCAGCGTACTAATCCAGGTATTGTTTTCCCTACCTATCTGTCTACTACAGGGAGGGGTGGCCAAAAGCTATGAAGGCATGAAAACGCCCTTTTGCTAAGTGGCCAAAACACTGACCTAACCACTGCCACAGCCCACCAACCCTGCTAAAATTGCAGGAAACGGGTGGGACAGTGACACACGCCCTACAGGTCCTACACACCCTACAGTGGCACCATCCTGGTGGGCGAGCACTGGGGCAACTGGCTCAAGCCCCCACTCAGGACTACCACTCCTACACGCACACTCTACTTGATGTTGTTGAAGAACATGTCGTGACTCCTAGCGACCCTCCTGTGAAATGACAAGAGAACACAGCGCTGCTAAGCAACTGTGGCCTAACAGGGGACGCCACAACGCGTTTCCCCTACTAAGGCCTGGAGGGAAGGAGTGCTCTTGCGTGCACGGCGCAGATGTCGATGGAGTCGGACTCCCTGCTCTGCCACAGGCAGAGGGGAGTTACTTGTTTGTGTGATATGCGCCCTTGTTTAGCAGGGCATGAAAAAAATGGTATGCTGCTGCACCAATCACCCTATCTGCCCAACTGTAAAGCAAAGACAAATGAAGGGGCGTTTGCGGCGGAGGAACCAAGCCACTCTCCACGTATTATACGCTTCTCAGAGTGACCTATAATACACTGTCCGCAAAAACGACGAAGAATCAGCTACCCCTGTCAAGCAAGCAAGTGTTAAGGGACTCCTCAGGTTCTCTTAAAGAACGTACCGAGGAGCCCCTGGGTAGCCTAAACAAGGTTTACCGTGCGCACTTCGCGTGGCCTACCCTTTAATGCGTGTGTGAATGCGCGAGCATGCACAAGTGTTTTGGGCAAACCTGCCCATCTCAACTGTAATCACGAACTCCACCAGGGGGTCGCCCCGCCTGGGCTTACTCACCTTACCTACCGCTGGAGAGAGAGAGCAAGTGAGGGGCGCACGCGAAGAACGTTGCTATGCACTTGTGTGTATGTCTAATCACCCTGATCTGACCGCTTATCATCTGCAATCTTTCTAATCAATCCCTCTATCGCGTCCTATCTTTGTTAGCGCTGCTACAAGACTCGTTCACGGAGACACGAGACGAGCAATGTGTATGCGGCATACGAGACGAGCATACCTGTAGTTTATACCTGATTCATTGAAGTCTTTTCGTTGATTTTCGAATTCTTGGATTTTTGATACTTCTATTAGTGTAGGTGGAATCTGTATGTTTATTTATTAATGTGTGTCTCGTCATTTTCAAGACTACGTGAGACATACGTTTATAATTCCATTATTTCTCCATTTTTCGGCGCTTCGCTAGGAGCCGCTCCTGCGCGCCGCCATTTTATGCGTATGAATTTCTGGATTTAAAAAATCTAGAGATGACTATAATTTTTATAAAAATGTGCTTCGGATGCACAATTGGATTCTGCTCAGGTGTGTTGTTTCAGAAAAATTCTAGGCCGTCATTTGACAGATTTTGGTGTCGTCGCTTCGTTTTTGCGTGGATTCGTCCATGATTCTCCCATTCCTGCCTCTGCAGATACCCACGCGCAGCCTCGCTGAGTAGGCCATGTTCGGGCCGAAACGCAGCAGCCTGGAGAGACTGAGCAGAACCCAAGACCCCACCAAGGGGCAAAGTAATTTTGTTCACGACTCCCGTCGCCCTAAGACAGGTCACAGGTCGCCAGAGGGTTTACGAGAACCCATGCGAGTGTGTATATTGTGTCTTGGGTTGGATTTGTGTCGCGCTGCGTCCTGGAGGGAGGGATGCACATGCACATGTTTTGGCATGCTCCCAAACTAACCCAACCAAGCCACAGGAGCCCCGGCAGCACCATGAGCGCTGAGTCTTCTGTAGGAAATGTTACAAACAGAGCAGCAAAAGAGCGCCAGCCATGGTGAGCGCCCATTTTTCTGTGTGAGGGAGGCTATAGGTATTTCAAAGTAGATGTGGAAACCAAGGAAAGGCCAAGAAACATTCCCTCTTTCCTAAAATGCGACAGTGGTGGCCACCACAGCACAGGGGGGGGGTAAGAAAAAGTGCTTTTCCATTGCTTTGAGGCATACTCTAGTTGTATTAGAGATGCACTGAGCATCCATGCGTTTTTATCTTAGTATTGGTCCCACCAAAAGTGGTGATAACACATTTTGACCTATGGAACCAAACACCCAATCAGGATATGGAGTGGACCCCTTAATCCTCTTTCAAAGTGAGGCAATTCATCTTTTGCTGAGTTGACTGAGAACTGACATATCCAAGGCAGAGCCTATGAATTTATCTATGTTTTTCCATGAATTCTTAGCTATCCTAGTGGTATGCACCCTAGGGGGCTGGGCACCTCTTTTTGAGAGGTCCTTGGTCCAATTTCTGGTCAGCCTAGCTAAGTAGGAAGATCCCATGTGACATGGCAGTGACCTCATCGCCACATGCCCTGCCACCTCAGCACATATGGGACCCAAAACAAAGAGTGCACATCTCCTGAGATGGCACTATGGAGAGAGAGTGACCATGGGGCAGTTTTCCAACTCTTTTCCTAAACATTTTAGCTATCTTTGTGAATATGCATTCCGATTTGACCTGAGTTGCAGTTTCTGTGAATATCCAATCATCTTTCACTGTTTACACTGCAGCCCTTCATGCTTTGATCCTGATTCTCTTCACCTTGCACACTTCTGGCTTGGGTTATCCTGGATTGACTATATTTCTGCAAACAAAAGGTTTTCATCTCCCAAAACAAGCAGCAGGAAACCCTACACCAACAGCAAGCAGCAGGAGAGACAAAAACACACTGCTGAAACCACTATAAACTTTTCTCTGAATCCATGGGAAACCATTTGGGACCACCTCCCATGCCGAGACCGGAGGAAGGAGCAGAGGGCCACACCCCCGCTTGCTGAATCCGGTGGAAGCCAAGTGGATGGGTGGTCTACCTCCACTGTCCTGACTGTCACCTGTCGTGTGTCACTCCCCCTCCTGATGCATCTTTGGGAAACCGGCTGGGGCGACTGACCCTTCATTTTTCCGAGCTCTGGGGGCTTGGAAGCCCGTACGAAGTTGCGCAACGGGTTGTGTCGCCATCGAAACCGCCAATGTGTGTGCGATCTGGTCCTATGGCACATTCAGGGATCCAGATCGACGGACAGTGCGCGTAAGATGCTTGCTTTCGGGCATTTGTCTACCCACTCCCCCTGATGATGCCTCATCCTGACCAGCGCACGGTTTGGTGCTCCTCGCGGAATGTGCTTACATGCCTTTTGACGCGTGATTGATCATTGCCCTGCCCTCCAAATTGCATGTCACCCCTTGCTGTGTTTCCTCTGGAATCACTCTTTTGGCCTGTTCCCTCATACATCATACCTCAGCGACCTCAGGAACTGTGTATCATACTGACGATTGCCATGTACATATCCGCACCATCCCGCTGGACCACTACAGAGCCACAGATGGTCCCCACAAGGGACTCCAACCGACCTACAGAGGCAACTGCGCTCGCCTTGTACATTTGATTACATAGGATCCAGTTGGACCAGTACTTAAATACAGATTCTGCATTCGGCTGAGATCCTGAGGGCGTGAGGCTGAGAGCCCAGTTGCCTGAAGTGAACACCCAGCGCTCCGCCACTGTTAGTCCCAGTGTGAGCCTACCAACTTACCTCCGCAGTCTGGTGGTGACCTTCAGTGTCCTGGCCTCGGTCAGTCTGCCTGGGAAACTGGTGGTTTGAGGAGTTGACGCCTGTGCGCAGACTGAGGGGGGAATCGGACATGCATGGCCTTTGTGGTAATTGGGCGAGGGAGAGGACGGCCTTGATGCCCGATCCCCTATGGAGGAGCTCGTGCGACTTCACCACTCAGGACTCGCGTTTTGGATATGGACATAGTGCGCCCTTGGAAGGACCCGTGGGGCCTGTCCCCCAGTCTGCGGGCTTGGGAAGCCTGGGCGGTCTTGACGGATCTCTGTGATCGCTCTTGACCCGTGGGAACACCTCGGTCGTCGCATGACGCCTATGTTGCCCGTGTATGCCACTGCCACTGTGGTGGTGACCGTTGCAGCCGGCACCTGGTGCGCCTCGCATGGGTTAACGGGTCCTTCTGATGCCCAACAATTGCCGCCGGGAGACGGGACTTGATATTTCATACGTTACCGGATTTTACGTGCATTTACGTGTTATGCTTGTCGGTTCTTAGGGAATCTAATCAACCTTTGCGGAATCATTACTATTTCTGTGGGATCTTGGAGTCATGTGGAGATCCTGAACCCACTGCAAGGCTGAGGAGGGTATACATCCGCCCCAGGGCTGTCCTGGGTCCCTGCCGCAATGCTTGAGTATGATGGAGCCCCCCCATCGTTTGCTCCAAGGAGGGGGATGAAGCGGTACCCAGGGCCCATGGACCATAGGGCAGATGTTGTTCCTCCCCGTTCTTCACCTACGCCTATTCACCGTCCTGCTTGTGGGGATATGTTTCCTGTAGCCCAATGGGAACCGGCATGGAAATGATCCCGTCCACAACCTTCCCAATCAATTAGATTGATCAGGAATTTTTGTTATTTCAAATCTTGCAGGAAATGGATTGAAAAACCTTATTGTGACACAGTTTCTAGCCCCCGTAAAAATGCCGCTAGTCTTCGCCTGCGCGTGTGTCGGCGGCGTTTTGCCAGGGCAAGTTTTGTTGTGACTTCTTTTCCTGTACCTTTCAGGTTGGAAGGAAGGTTAAGGGCTGGATGAGTAGGATTTTCATTGTACCTTTATCTGGTGTACTCACCACAATTTTTCACCCTCCCGTGTCAGAGAAGATGGACACGCAAGCTTTTCCGTCAAGTGACCGAACTCATGGTTCTCATAGACCATGTGTTCGTAGGGAACTGAACATCTTCCCCTATTGACTTCCCTGCATGCCCCTTTCATGTGGGCATATTGCTTCCTGACGTGTGAGTGACTGGGTCCACACATGCAAACTACCGCAGCGCACGCAGCCCAAGACCGACGCCGGAGGGGCTTGCAGAGGTTTGAGGTTTGAGGTTTGATTTTGCGGGTACTAGACGCCTTTCGGCCCCGGGGAGCCACCTGGTCGGGCCAGGTGATATCCTCCCCACCGGGACCTCGTGGGGGGCCCTTCATGACACACCTCCTGCCTGGTGGCGGAGTCCCCCGGGTTCACGGGGCTCAAAGCCTTCTCCCTCCCCGGCTTCCCCATTTCGCCACTCCCCGGTCAGTGCATCGCTTAGCAGCCCTAGCTGCAGGCGCTTACCCACCGCGTCGCCCCCCTGATGCGTGGTCGCCCGGGGCGCCGGCGCCGCCGGGCCCATGCTACTGGCTTGTCGCCAGTGGGACCCCCATGGGTTGGTGCGGAGGCTGCCTAGCCTTGGGGCTTGTGCGTGGCGCGATGCGCCACTACTGCCTTGGCGGCTGCAGTGCCCTCGTTGTGTGTGCGCGGCGCTCGCGGCCGGTTTGGTGGCTCGGGCCGTTGCCTGGTGTCGTGTCCTCCCCTTTCCCCCCTTCCCGCCCCGCGTGTCCTGCGCTGTGTGTGGCGGGCCGTCCTGTCCGGGTGTCCCTTGCCCTCGCTCGCTGGTACACCATTCCATGCAGTCTGTGCGTTCCGCAGACTCGGTCTGGTTGCCCTTCTGGTATTCCCCGCGTGTCCTTTGTGTGTGTGTGCGCTCGCGCTCCCGCGGCGTCCGCCCCCCCCCCTCCCCTGGTTGGTGTGGCGCGCGTACCTCGCGCAGTCCCGCTGCTGGGCGCTGGTAGGGCAGTTCTACTCGGTCCGTGCCCGTCCGCGCATCCCGCCCCGGTCCCGTGCTCCGTTAAGTTTGTTTTCGGGGGGGGGCGGGCGGCCCGGTCCCGTTTCCCCCCTACCTGGCTTTAGGGCTGTGTGCTCCCCGTGGGGTGGGCGTGCGCGTCTGGGGCGTTCCAGCGCCGGGTGGTGGGATGGGGGGGGGGGGGCGGCCTGTGTGCCGTTCCCCCGGTCTGTGCGGCCAGGGGAGCCAGTGGGGCTGGGGATCGCCTTGCCTCGGTCCGTCCCTCTGCCTTCCCTGGGCAGGCAACAAAGCGGGTGTTCTGGACGTCGCTCTGGCCATGGAGGGCGTGGTCCCCATACCGCTCTGGTTCGTGCTCGCTTGCTGTCTTTGGGCGCGGTGCGTGTGGCGCCCTGGTGTGTTGGCGTGGGTTCGTTGGTCCATCGTGGTTCCTGCGGGAGCAGGCGGCTGGGGCGTGGGCGCGGGCCCTGCTCCTGCCTCCCTGCAGGGCGCGGTCCTGCCGGGGGGAGGGGGGACCACCTCCCCTGCCTCGGGAGGGGTGGCGGCCGGCGCCCCCGTGGCTTGCCGGTCGCTGGGGGGGGGGGGGGATAGGGGGGGGGTCGCGCTGTGGCTCCCCTCCTCCCTCTCTGGGGGGGACGGCCTGCAGCCCCCCTTTCGTCGCCGGCGCATCCTCTCCAGGTGTATGCGTTCGGTCGGGGTCGTGGGGCAGCCCCGGGCGCCGGGTGCGGCCTGCCGCCGGCGGGCCAGCCCGGCGGGGGGGGGGGGCGGGGCGGCCCGTGAGCCGCTCCTCCGGGGGGGTAGCCAGGGGGCCGGGGGCCGGGGGGTCCTGTTGCCTCGGTCTGTCGCTCTGCCCTTCCTGGGCGGGCAACATTGCGGGCGTCCTTGGCAACGCTCGGGTCATGGGGGGGCAGCCCCCATACTGCTCTGGTTCGTTGTCGTGTGCCAGCCCCGGGCGTGGCCCTCGCATTATTCTTGCACGCTGGTGCGGGTATGCCCGCCTGCCGCGACCCCCGCGGGGGCAGGCAGTTTGGGGCGCAGGGGCGCGCGGCTTGCAGGTCCAGCTGCGTCCCCCCTCGGGCGTCACGGTCCCTTCTGAGTGAGGGGGGACGCCTCCTCGGCCGCGGGGGGGGTAGAGGGCCGGCGCTCCCGTGGCCCGCAGGCCGGCGGGGAGTGGGGGGGAGAGGGGAGGGGGGCCCGCGCCGCTGTTCCCCTCTCCCCTGTCCTGGGGGGCGGCCGTGGCCCCAGGCCCTGTCTCCCTTCTTTTCCGGCGCAGCCCCCCTGGGTATACACGGATCGCCGGGCGGTCGTGGGCGCCGGGCGCGGTCCGGTCGGCCGCCGGTGGGTCAGTGTTGGGGGGGGGGAGAGGGGTCTCCTCGCTACGGCCTGATCCCCTGCCTCCCCCAGGCGGGCATCAAGGCGGGCTGCCTCGTCTGCGCATTCCCGGGCGCCCCCCTATCTGTTGAGGCCCACGGCGCCGGCGCAGAGCCGCCGGCCGGCAGCGGGCAATGCGGGAGTGAGCAGGCAGCCAACCGGGGGCGCTTGGCGCGCGGCTGCGCTCGCCGCGGCTGTGGCGTCCCTCTCCTGGGTGCAGCCGCCCCTCCGGGGGGCTGCGGGGCCGCCGTCTCTCTGACCAGCTTCGGGCCGCCCAGGGGCTGGGGGGAGGGGGGGGAGGGGGGAAGAAGGTCGGGGGGGAGGGGGGTTCCCCGCTGTCACTCCCCTGGCCCCCTGGCGAGGGAAGAGTGCACCCCCCAATGGCTGCGGGGGGCTGGCTTGGTGGTTCCGGGCCCGGGGAGCCAGCCGCTGACTGGGGGGGCGCACTCTTCCCTCGCGTCCCCCTAACCCTTCGGTGCCGGACCCTCGCGCAGGCCCTCGCTTGGGTCCCCTGCTCTCCCCGCTGTCGCCATGCGGTGCCGGCTGGCCGGGGGGGGGGGGGCGGTGAGTGCTCGGGGCGGTGATTCGGGTCAGCGGTCAGCGGTGAGCGGGCTGCGGGGCAGTGGGCCTCTCCTCGTGCTCGGTGCCCCTGTCCTCCCTCCAACTGGAGGTGGCGCGCGCCCCTCCGCCGCATTGCACGGTGGAGGAAGTATGGGTCGGGGGGGCCTGGCTCCGCTGGTGGGGGCATCACGCGGCACTGTCACCTGCCCGCCCCCCCCCCGCGACCATCACCTGGGCCGACGGGGCGCGGCCGTCACCTGCGTCGTCGCTTGTTCGGAGGCTGGGGCTGCGGCGGTGGCGGGTTCCGCCGGCGGTAGCGCCAGTCGATGAGGGAGTTGCGCAAAGCCCAGGGGAGCCAGTTGTTGGCATCCGCATCTGTGATGCGGAGGGCCGCCCCACCCTCCAGGAAAGACGGCCACATCGGCTCCCTGTCGGGCCACGCCGCCCGAGTCACCGTCAAGAGGACCCTCCTCGTGGTCCTCTGGGGCCGCCCAAACCCCCGGGGGCACCTCCTGGTTCCCCCAATCCCTCCAGAGGAGCACGACATCGAAGGGCCGGTTCCTCACCCCCCTGGTGGTCCCCGAGCAGGCCCAGCTCAGCCACCCGTACACCGCCACCACCAGGGGGAGGGCCCAACCCCCCAGGGGGTCTGAGACGGTGTCCCAGTCCCGGTCCCAGGGCCGGGCTCCCTCGGCCCCCCTCGCCGGCCCCCCCTGCAGCCCCTGTGCGTGCGGCGCCTGCGCCGCGTCCCGCCCCCCCGCCGCGGAGGCTGCGGTCATCCGTGCCAGCTCCGCTCTCGGCGCGGGGGGGGCTGGCTGGTGCTGGGGTCGGGGGGTTTGGGGGGGGATGAGGTCTCCGGCGTCGGGGTCGATGTTGTAGAGGTGGGCGTTGGGGTGGTGGTGGTGGTCGGTGTGGTGTGCCGGCATTTGTTGGATGCCGGGGGGGATGCATCGCACCGGTTGCACGTCGGGCTGTGGGGGCGCCCCGCCCCCCGTCCCGCTCCTTTTGCTCCGCCCTCCCCTTGCGGCTCCCGTGCCCCGTCCTGTCTGTCCCCGAGGGCCCACGGCGCCCTTGCCCTTGCCCTTGGGTCCCTTTCCCGCCCCCACGCCTTTGTCCCCCTGTCCGCCCTGCGGGTCCTGCTCCCTGCCACCTGCGCCCTGGCCTGCCCTGCTGGCGCCCGTATCCTTCCCGTGCCGGTGTCCATGCCCTGGGGTGCGCCCACGCTCTCTGACCGCGCCTCGCTCCACTCCCTGCGCTCCGTGGCCGCCCTCCTTGACGCCCTGCCCGCGCCCCTGCCTCTCCTTCCCGTGCCCTTGCCCTTTCCCGGCTCCTTGTCTCGCGTCGTGCCGTCCGCTGCCCGCGCTCTGTCCCCCTCCGCTGCCGCTGGCCTCGGTACCTTGTCCGCGCTTTCGCCCTCGCTCCTTGCCGCGTGCGCCCAGGCCTGGCCCCTGCCTTTGTCCCTTGGCACTCCCCTTGTCGCCTCCTGCCCCCCTGCTCCGCGCCCCTGTGGCCGGCACCCTGCCCCGCCTGCGCGCTGTCCCCCTCCTCCCGGATCACGCGCCGGGCGTCCTGTAGCCGCCGGGGCTGCGGCAGCGTGACGCCAGGCGGCGTACGCTCGGGTGCCGGGGGGCGGATGTGCCGCGTCTGCCCCGCAGGGAAGGCGGCTTGGGAAGGAACGGCTTGGGGGGGCTGGTGTGGGTGTGGCCGGGAGTGGCGTGGACGCGGTACTTGCCGCCCTCCCTGCCCACTGCTGCTGCTGCGGCGGCCCCCGGCGAGGCGCTCTGGGCCCGCGCGGGGTCTGTCCCCCGTGTCCCCAGTGGCGCGGCTCGCCGGGGCCGTGGCTTCGGCTTCTCGTGCACCCTCTCTGCTCTCCTCTGCGGCTGCGGCGGCTCCTGGAGAGACCTGCAGAGAAAACCCCATAACGGGGCCCCGAGCGGTGACAACGCGGAAGAGCCAAGCGCCTCTGCCTCGGCGGGGGCCAGCAGCAGACACCATGAGCCCGGTTCTCGGTCGGCCTCCAGATGTTCTGCGCAGCGGCCCAGTAAATCCGGGTGCCCAAACCCCCGGGGCTGGGAGAGGCCCCACGGCGCGAGGAAAGCAGACCAGCGCACGTAGAGCAACCAGACCAGACGAGGCGCCCCGCACCAGGCGGGGGCCCGAGGCACGCCAGAGAGGCACGCCACTGGCTAGAATCAAGGCACACAGAAGGGTGCCAAGCAACAACGGCCACCAGATGCCGCAAACCCGGACGGCGCGCACAACAAGCAACCAACCACGGCACGAGAACAGGTGCCAGACAACACCAGCCGCCGTCTGGATGGACGTGTGCATTGCCGGCAGCAAACCCAGCCCCTGCCGGCTATAGAACAGCCGTTGTCCGGATGGACGAGTGCGCGCCAGGCAGCGAACCGAGCCCCTGCCGGCCACGAAAGAGGCGCCGTCCGGATGGACGCGTGCGCGTCTGGAGGGTAACCAGCCCCTGTCGGCTACGAAAAGCCGCCGCCAGGATGCATGAGTGCGCGCCCCGCAGCGACGCGCCGCACACGCAACACAGCATAACCAGCACGCACACCGCTGAACAGGATCCAAGTGGCCCAGGACACCTCACACACAACACAACACACCGAGCGTGCACACCGGTGAGCAAAAGCCAAGGGGCCCAGGACACCGCACACGCAACGCAACGCACTGAGCGAGCACAGCGGTGAACAGGACCAAAGTGGCCCAGGACACCGCACACGCAACACAACACACCGAGCGAGCGCACTGGTGAGAAGTAGCCATGTGGCCGAGGACACCGCACACATAACACAACGCATCGAGCGGGCACACCGGTAGACAGGAGCCAAGTGGCCTGTGACACCGGACACACAGCGCAACGCACCAAGCGGGCACACGGTTGAACAAAGGCAAAGTGTCCCAGGAAACCGCAGACACAACACAACGCGCCAAGCATACACACCGGTGAACTACAGCCAAGTGGCAAAGGACACTGCACACGCAACACAACACACCGAGCGAGGACACCGGTGAACAGGAGCCAAGTGGCTGACAACACCGCACACGCAACACAACGCATCGAGCGGGCACACCGGTGAACAGGAGCCCAGTGGCCAAGGACAGGGCACACACAAGACAACGCACCGGGAGGGCACACCGCTGAACAGGAGCCAAGAGGCCCAGGACACCGCACACACAGCACAACGCACCGAGCGTGCGCAGCCGTGAACGGGAGCCAAGTGGCCAAGGATACCGCACACGCAATACACCACAAGGAGAGGGCACAAGGGTGCTCAGGAGCCAAGTGGCCATATACCGCACACAGAACACAGGGCACCGAGCGAGCACACCGGCGAACAGGAGCCAAGTGGCCCAGGACACCGCCTTCACAAGACAATGCGCCGAGCGGGCACATCGCTGAACGGGAGCCAAGTGGCCCAGGACACCGCACACACAGCAGAACACACCGAACGTGCGCACCGGTGAATAGGAGCCAAGTGCCAGAGGACACCGCACACCCAACACAACACACCGAGCGGGCAAACTCGTGCACATGACGCAAGTGCCCAGGACACAACACAACGCACCGAGTGAGCACACCTGTGAACAGGAGCCAACTGGCCCAGGACACCGCACACGCAAGACAACGCACTGAGAGGGAACACCGGCGAACAGGAGGGAAGGGGCCCAGGACACCGCACACAAAGCGAAACGCACCGAGCTTGCCCACCGGTGAAGAGGAGCCAAGTCGCCAGGGATACCGCAAACATATGCGCACGTAAGGCGGCCGATGAACGGAAAACCACCTAGTAATTTAACGACCGACTTTTCCCAAATCCACACAATCTATCTGAATGCCTCTAAAATCTACCCAAAAGAAACTTTGTTCTACTTTTAATGGTGCTTTAATGGTGCATTGCCCATCATTTCTCCTTTCATTGTTGTTTTCACCACAGAAATCGTTCAAAAATAGCTCTGGCATATACCATACACAAAGGATGACAATCAGGGAAAAAAAAATGCAACATTTCACATTTTCACATATTTACTAGTCCAGAGTTGGCTCAGATTCTCATCACCAAATGATGATTTGCTCATGGTGGTCCTCAAATAGCACGTGCGCATAGGAATCTTCCAACCAGGTGTCCAATGTGAACATGTTTCCTAGACAAAAATCAACAAATTCTTTAACCATTGTTGAAACTAACTGGCACTTTGCTGTCATTGTTCATCAGACGTAACATCAATGGAAAACCATTCAACCAAAAATTTGCGAAAAATCATCGACGACAATCACTGTAAACAAAAGCAAATGCAATACATCTTCTCTGTGCCCAATGCAAATTCACGTACCCAGTTCAAATTCAGAATGCACCAAATGATGAAACACTATTAGAAAAATCAACCTTTGCACAATACTGTGTGCACGAACAACCAGAAATTTAGTCAGACAGGATGTCAATATGCTGAGCTGCAACAAATGCCCCGAAGTAAGGCAAACCTGGACTACGAACATTGCGGAATTCGTGAACTCCAAGTATTCAGGGGAGCACTGTGACCTACTGGTTACCAGAAATCGTATCTGCAGCACTGGGCTGGTTCGCTGCACACTCTCAAATGCAACGTTGGTGTAGGCATGGCAGTGCAAAGACCAGGAGGCCCCCTTGGTAGAGGTAGATGTCCATAGAAGTAGATCCGGATGTATCAGCGGCTGGCGAAAACGCCCGCTAACTTGGTGTTGAGGTCGGTGAGCACTTCTTTGACGGAAACGCTGAAAGAGTTGCTCAAGACTTCTTACAACCTGCACAGTCGCCAACGGATGTAAAGGATATGGGAATGTCAGCTTCGGGTCAGAAGGTGGGAAGTGTTGAGGTTGTGGGGGAAGGAAGGAAGGAGTTGAGGGTGTAGGGAAAGGAAGGAAGGAGTTGAGGTTGTGGGGACGAAACTCAATAAACAAGGCACCACAAATAAAGAGTACAAGCTTCTGTATTGCGACTCCAAAGTACACGTCTTGAGAGTCCAGCGCAGTGGTGTCCGGCACCAAACAGCAGAACCCCGGCACCAAAAAGCAGAGCCCCTGGCAAAAAAAGGTCTCTACACGGTAACTAACCCCACAAAACCCCCGGCATAAAAGCGCCACACAGCAGCACCGGACAGCAGAACTACCAGCGGCACACATGCAGCATCCGGAGCGGCACATTCCCAACTACAAGCAAATCAGCAAGCAAGCAAGACGTGACCTGAGTCATGGCCCCCATTTCCGCCTGCACCTCTTGGCTACCTCGTGGGCCTGCTCGGCGGAGCCGGAAGCCTGTCCTTCCATTTATGGCTCTGGTCCACCATCGATGCCTTTAATTGATTTTGATTTGCCTGTGAAGTACAATCGGAATTTCAGCCCAGGGCTGTGAATTCCCGGATAGGGCTGTGAATTCCCGGATGTCACGGATGTTGACCTTTGACCGACCAGTATACGCCCGCACCAAGTCCTCTTAATTGCTTTGTATGCACCGTGCAACTTTTGCTACCAGAAGGTTACAACCTGAAAACACTGACAAGTGATCTCGTCGCAAACCCAATCCCCGCAAACGCAAACACTTAAAGTATCAATATGGCTATACAGGCAACTCAGTCCGGATTCTTAAAGGTGATAGAACGTGGAATTCAGTGTAACTTAATCGAAAGCCTACAGATCCTGCGACCAAACGAAACTTACTGCGGCACCATTCCCGGCTCGGGACTCCGTCAGCTGTAAATTACTAGGTAACAACAAACCACACGCCATTGGTCGGGCGCACTGGGGCAACCCAGCCGATTCAGTGGGCCAGCAGCAGGGGCGGTACTCCAAGGCCGCTGATCCGAGCCCGGCCAGGCTGCATCAGGGAGCATGGCAAACGTTACCCGGAGCCATCGAAGCAACCGGTGACAGGCGTGCCGGTACACAGTCCACGAGGGGGTCGCCTGCCAAGCAGAGAGGTTCCGCAACTCAAGCCACAGGGGTGAGGCGATCGTACCGTAGACTCACGGGAGGAATCAGTTGCCTGGAGTGAACTCCCAACGGTCCGACACTGTCAGTCCCAGTGTGAGCCTACAGACCTGCCTTCGCCTGTCCTGGCCTCGGTCAGTCTGCCTGGGAAACTGATGGTATGAGGAGTCGACGCCTCCTCCAAGAATGCATGGGGACGCCGACATGCATGGCCTTCGTGGTAATGCGGCGAGGGAGAAGACAGCCTTGATGCCCGATCCCTTATCGAGGATCTCCTGCGGCTTTACCACTCAGGACTCAGGTTGGTGATATGGACATAGTGCGACCTTGGAAGGACCCGTGGGGACTCTCCCCGGGTCTGCGGGCTTGGAGCGCCTGGGCCCTCCTGACGGATCTCAGTGGTCGCTCTCGGCTCGTGGGACCACCTCCGTTGTCGCGTGACGCCTTTGTTGGCCCTGTATGCTGCAGCTGGCACCCGGTGCGCCTGGTATGGGTCAACGTGTCCCTTGCATGCCAAAAAATTGCCCCCGGGACCCAGCACTTGATATTTCATAGCTTACCGGATTTTACGTTCATTTACGTGTTATGCCTGTCGCCTCTTGAAGAATTTCATCGAGTTTTGCAGAACTGTTACTATTTCTATGGGATTTTGGAGTCATGTGGAGATCCTGAACCTGAGCCTGAGGAGGGTACGCCCCCGCTTCAAAGCTGGCCTGGGTGCCCGCTGCCATTGATGCGGTAGCGGGTGGGTCCCCCCAGCGCGACCGCAGAAGTCTCCGCAGGCGCAAAATGACCTCAGCAAGGGCGTGATCCCAGATTGAGAAATAAAGGCAGAAACAGCGATTTTTATAGCTAATTTCCACGAATTTTATAATAATTTTGCTATAATTCGTTGAATTGTTCAAATTCCGCCGATGTACGCTGATTTGCACGTATTTTTGCCCCTGTCCACAGGAATGTTTTGATACATTTGAGGCCTGTGGTAAGCGCCTTAGAAAGCTTTAAGCCAGTCCAAAATGTTTGCATTTTCGGGTGTGTTTGGTGTGCAAGTGTTGTGGAACCCCCTACCGCTTCAAAAGCTTTCTAACACCCCTGAAGTGGGGTTACCGCAGCGCTAGCCTGAGCGGCTCCACCAGCCGCGCGCCGCCAACAGCGGCGCCACTCTCAGCGCCCCCAGCCTGAGCGCCACAACAACGGCGCCACCTTCAGCGCCGCCAGCTTGACAGCGCTACCTGCAGTGCCACCAGCCTGCGACCTGCAGTGCCACCAGCCTGCGCTACGCACAGCGCCGCCTCCCTGTGAAAATGAGCAGCTCTTGGAGCCCTGACAGCACCTACGTGCCGCCAAGATCAAAATCCTACGTCTACGACCAGAGGACGGCCAGTAGCATCAGCTACCACTCATCTGACTTCTGCTTCCCTCAGGAGCACAGCCCAGCGATCCATGGAGATGGTGGCACAACCCTGCCGCCAACCTGCAGCACAACACGTCGTGGACTATGAGAAGCGCCCTTGGGCGCCTCGCCGCAAGTATGCCAATGTGGAAACTGAGGAGAACCTCAAAGCGCTCCGTTAAGACCGCGGCTACACCAGCCGTGAAGACCGCGGCAACACCAGCCGCAACACGTGGGCCTACAAGCGGAGCCGAACCGGAATCCAACAAAGGAGCCCAACTAAGACCACCGGACTCCAACAAGGGAGCCCAACTAAGACCAACGCCAGGGAGCAAGCCACGCAACAGCGAGACCAAGGACTCACGAAGCGCAACGTGGAGCAGCGAGACCGAGGATTCGCGAAGCGCAGCGTGGAACAGCGAAATCCTGGACTTACACAGCATGGCGGAGGCCAGAGAGAGCAAGGACTCAGGCACCTGCACGGCGTGCAATGGGAAAACCAAGGGGCCAGAGAGAACAGGGCGCCAGCCGAGCTATCAGCGCGGGCGTTGGATATCCACGACCTACGGTGGGAGACCCAAGACCTACGAAAGGAGAACGAGGAGCTACGCTTGCGCCTGCATCGGCTCGAGACGCGGTTGGTGGTTTTGGAGACAATAGTGGACAGAATAGACAAAGGGGACGTCCAGCAAACGCCGATCATGCTGAAGACACTTGAGTCAAACCCAGAGGTGGGCACCCAGACACCAGCATCAAGGAGCAGACGCTGGCGGCGATAAGCTTGCCAGTGTGGGGGAAATAATCCCTGTGCTAGGCACTAAGCCCAATCTTTCGGATAAGATAAAAATTTGATTATTTTATGTTACCATCATGGGAGTTCAGCTGCTGAGCTGACTTTTGTTCGCTGGGGACTGCCCATTGGGTGGTCTGCCTTTCCTGCACTGGACTCTGCAGTTGTAGAGTATTGTGCACGGCTGCCAAGGCAGCGAACTGAAATGTTCATCACAGCACAACACAAAAGCAGTGTGATTGCTTTTGCTTGCCTGCCTCTGTGTGCCCCGCAGCCATGCTTGTTTCGATTTTCTCTGGGAAAATCTGGCAGTGGTTTTAGCAGAGGTTTTCTTCTTATATAGCAAGTAAACAAACTTTGTTGTTGTCCCATAGGGGCGGGTCACCCAGCGGAGACTTCCTCCAGGGCACTCTAATGCAGAGTTGCAAGCCTCCTAGAGGGTTGCAACTCTGTTAAGGAGGGGGGTGATGCGGTAGCGGTTGGGTCCCCCCAGCGCGACCGCAGAAGTCTCCGCAGGCGCAAAATGACCTCAGCAAAGGCGTGATCCCAGATTGAGAAATAAAGGCAGAAACAGCGATTTTTATAGCTAATTTTCACGAAGTTTATAATAATTTCGCTCTAATTCGTTGTATTGTTAAAATTCTGCCGATTTACGCTGATTTGTACGTATTTTTGCCCCTGTCCACAGGCATGTTTTGATACATTTGAGGCCTGTGGTAAGCGCCTTAGAAAACTTTAAGACAGTGCAAAATGTTTGCACTTTCAGGTGTTTCGCGTGCAAGACCCGTGGACCCCCCTACCGCTTCACCATGCTTGAGTGTGATCGAGCCCCCCCATGGTTTGCTCTAAGAAGCGGGGTGAATCGGTACCCAGGACCCCACGTCCCATAGGGCACATGTTGTTCTTTCCCGTCAGCTACGCCTCTTCCCCGTCCTGCTTGTGGGGATCTGTTTCCTCCAGCTCAATGGGAACCGGCATGGAACCAATCCCGTCGATAACCTTTGCAATTGATTAGATTGATCAGCGCATTCAATTTCATTTTAGCGATCGAATCTTGCGGGAAATCGATTAAAATCCATCATTCTGAGCTGATTTCTAGCTGCCGTAAAAATGCCGCTTGTCATTGCCTGCGCCCGTGTCGGCAGCGTATTGCCGTGGGGCGTTTTGCTTTGACTTTTTCTCCTGTGACTTTGAGGTTGGAAAGGAAGTTAAGGGTTGGATCTGTAGGGTTTCTGGTGTGCTTGAATCTGGTGTACTAACCACAATTTTTTGCCATCCAGTCTTAGAAAAAATCAACGTGCAAGCTTTTCTGTCAAGCGACCGAACTCATGGTTCTCATAGACCATGAGTTCATAGGGAACTCTACATCTCCCCCCTTTGCCTTCTTTTCATGCCCCATTTACATGGGCAAATCGCTTCGTTTGCAGAAGCGACTTATAGCGGTGTTTTTGGACACAAATCCAGACATGTCCAATGTCAAATACGTGCCCCTGTGTGGGGTGGATTTGTGCGGGTAGCGGTCTCTGGCCAGGCTGCCAGGCTGGGGTGTTGCGGAACGGTGGTGGTGGTGGGCGTTGGGGAGGGTGTTTATGGAGCCGTGCCCCGGGGCTTTGGAAGTGTGGTGTTGCGACGTGGCTGGGCCCAGGTCCCAGTCGGAGGCCCGCGCGCTGCTGGCGGGCGCGCTGGAGGGCCCACTTCGCCCGTCTTGGCCTTTTTGGCCTGGTGGGTGTCGGGGGCAGGTGGTCACCCCTGTCCCCATCGGGTTGACAAGGCACGGGCGTGCCAGCGATGCGCCTTCCTGACGCATGCCTCGAGGCCCCTGACGTAGGCGCGCTGGTCTGCGGGGTCCATCTGTGTGGTGGTGGCTTCGCTGGGGGCGGTCAGGTGGCTGTCCCAAAAGGACGCCCAGCCCGCCAGGGGCGTCAGCCTGGGTCTGAGCAGGGGGTGGTGCTGGATAGAGGAGTGCGCTGAGGGGTAGGGTGTTCCTTTCTGCTGGCCGAAAGCGGTTTTGAACCGGCGGCGGGTTCGTCGGAGGTAGTCTGCCACCTCCTCCGGGGCCGTCTCCGCCAACGCTTCCGGTGCCCGGGCTGCTGTGCGGGGGGTTGGGGGTTGTTGGGTCCGGGAGATGGAGGTGGCAATGGTGGAGGTAAAGGGCGAGGAGGATGTGGCCGGCTGCCATGTCCCATCCGCAGCCGCTGTGGCGTAGGGGCGGGCTGTGGAGGGGCAGGAGTGTGTCCCCCGTGGCCATGGCGATGGTCCACGCGTGGTCCGCCGGGTCCGCCGCGTAATGCCTTCCCAGGGTAGTCCTGGGGGGTGTCGATGAGTGGCCCCTGGGGGGGGGGGGCGCGGCTAGGGATGCGGGCTGCCCTTGGTGTTGGGGGTTGAGTTCCGGGCAGTGGGGGGTGCAGCTGAGGCAGTGTGCAGCCCCTAGGGAGACCAAGTGTTTCGGGTTGCAGGGCAGGGCCGTCTGTGGTAGCCATCGGCGTACACAGAGGGGGCATGCGGTTGCCGGCATTTCGCGGTATCTGCGGACGGATGGTGGCGTGGGGGCATGGGGGCTTGCCGTGTGCGCATGCTGGCGGGCGTGTGTGCGGTACCTTGTCGTGCTTGTGCGTGCTGTAGCGGCGTCCTGCGCGGTGGCTGGTGCGCTGACAGGGGGGGGGGGGTCATGCGTTGGCTGGTACGTCGCTCGCTGGGGTCTCACGGTTGGTAGAACAGGAGTTTGAGGTTGTGAGCATGGTCTATTGGGGCTAGGGTGACTGCATGTTGCAGGTAATGTGGGTGCAGTAAGTGGGTTGCGTTCGTGTTCGTTGTTGTGGCGACAGCCATCCGTTGCATGTGCGCTTTCGTGGCCTCGGGGTCGTCCGCGTGGCTGCGTAGCAGGGTGTAAACAGCAGTGGGGACGAGCCCCCTGCGGACTGCCTCGAGTACCTCCGTCAGCCGGAGGATTCTGGTGAGTTTTTGGGTTGTCGGGGACCGTGTGTGCCGCCTTGCGTGTTGTGCGATGCTGTGGGGCTGGCTTTCAGTCTGTGAGGGTGTCGAGCCCCTGGTATTGGTGACGCAGAATGGGCTGTCCCCCATCCGCCACTGATGTTTTCAGAGAATTGCGTCCACCAGCGTCGTCGCCGCAACTGTCGCGACGGCCTCCACGCGCAGCAAAAGACGCAAATCCACGTGGATCAAGGATAAATTTATCGAGTGAAGCGTGATTCCTGTTGTGAATTTTTTACAATAAAAGTAGCTGGTAAGCAGGTAAAGGTAGGGATACCAATGCGTTGATAGTGCTTCGACTGCAGGTTCGACGAGATCCATCGCATTGGTATTAGGCGATGTCAGCGCTGCACGCCTTTGGCGCTGCGTACCGTGTAGAGTTACAGTTTGTCTGTGGTCTGCTTTGCAGGCTTGTTTTTTGCTCCAGGCGGGTATGCAAAGCTCGCAGATTTATTTGTAAGCCAACGCGAGCCGTGCGCCAAGCAGCGGGCATCAGTGGCCCTCACTGCAGTTACGAGCTGCAGTATCGCGGCTGCCAAGGCCATGAAGAAGGCCCTTCCTCGTAGCCCTCCCGCTATAGGCGCTGGCTGCATCGTGAAGGGATGAGAAAGGAACTCTGCTCCAAAATGACTCCGTTGGATGTGAACACGATGAATCACATTGACGGGGTCTACGCCTTTTGTGCTGTCGCTGCTACTCTTGGTGTGTTGCTGCTGCTGGTGCGGGTCTTCAAGCAGGAGCGTGCGAAACCAAGCAAGGAGTTTCGAGAAACCAAGCAGGAGTTTTGAGTCCTGAAGGTGTTCAAAATCAAGAGGCAAAAGCAAAAAAGGCACAAGCAGGATAAAAAGCTCGGTGGTGTGGCGCTGTAGAAGGCAACGTGTTCATGGGTTTTACCTGCGCTGCTACAAGAAGGAGGTCGGGGAAAAATGGTCGCGTACCCGGTACCGCTTCAAAATAAATCTGAGCTGCGTCCGTATTCAAGACAGACGCCATTTGCAACAGCGACCGAGAACGAGCCGGAAAGGAAATGGACGAAGCAGGACAAGACGCCCTCAAGTGCAGCAGAGCCGGGGACCACGTGACGGCTCTGAGGGATGTATTGGAGCGGCTGCTCCATTGGCTGCTCCCCGCCGACTTGAAGTCCTGCAACTCAGCAAAGCGTCTCCCAACAAGGAAGCTGCGTGAAGGTAAGGAGGGAGGTGACGCGGAATGGGCTGTCCCCCAACCGCCACTGATGTTTTCAGAGAATTGCGTCCACCAGCGTCGTCGCCGCAACTGTCGCGACGGCCTCCACGCGCAGCAAAAGACGCAAATCCACGTGGATCAAGGATAAATTAATCGAGTGAAGCGTGATTCCTGTTGTGGATTTTTTATAATAAAAGGAGCTGGTAAGCAGGTAAAGGTAGGGATACAAATGCGTTGATAGTGCTTCGACTGCAGGTTCGACGAGATCCATCGCATTGGTATTAGGCGATGTCAGCGCTGCACGCCTTTGGCGCTGCGTACCGTGTAGAGTAACAGTTTGTCTGTGGTCTGCTTTGCAGGCTTGTTTTTTGCTCCAGGCGGGCACGCAAAGCTCGCAGATTTTTTTGTAAGCCAACGCGAGCCGCGCGCCAAGCAGCGGGCATCAGTGGCCCTCACTGCAGTTACCAGCTGCAGTATCGCGGCTGCCAAGGCCATGAAGAAGGCCCTTCCTCGTAGCCCTCCCGCTATAGGCGCTGGCTGCATCGTGAAGGGATAAGAAAAGAGCTCTGCTCCAAAATGACTCCGTTGGATGTGAACACGATGAATCACATTGACGGGGTCTACGCCTTTTGTGCTGTCGCTGCTACTGGTGGTGTGTTGCTGCTGCTGGTGCGGGTCTTCAAGCAGGAGCGTGCGAAACCAAGCAAGGAGTTTCGAGAAACCAAGCAGGAGTTTTGAGTCCTGAAGGTGTTCAAAACCAAGCGGCAAAAGCAAAGAAGGCACAAGCAGGATAAAAAGCTCGGTGGTGTGGCGCTGTAGAAGGCAACGTGTTCATGGGTTTTACCTGCGCTGCTACAAGAAGGATTTCGGGGAAAAATGGTCGCGTACCCGGTACCGCTTCATTGGGGGCATGTCTTGAAGTGGTCCCAGGTTTTGTCCTCTGTGTGGCGGCAGATGCATTTGGTGTTCCCGGCGGGGACGTGGATGGAGCAGCGTGCTTACCATCGGTAGTGTCAGCTGAGGAGTGGCAGTTGCTCGAGGGCAAGTTGGAGTCGGGGTTTTTGCAGGCGTTCTGGGAGGCTTTCGGGGCAAAGGGCTGAGTAGTAGAGGGGGGTATGGACAGAGCCCTCGAGGCGTCGCAGAAGCTTGGTGTTCACCGGCTGGCCCAGTGTGGTGGCGAGCTGTTGGATTGGTGTGGGGTAGTGGTACTGATTGTCTCTGTATGTGTATAGTGTGTCCTCCGGTACCCAGTGAGGGTGCTGTGTTGCCAACGGTATCAGGGGCAGGTGCTGCAGGTCGTTGTGCTGTGTGGTGTCTAGTCGTACGTGTTCCAGCCCTGGATCGTGGTTGGTGTTCTGGTGTTTGGGATGCGTGTCCGAGCGTCCATTGCCGTATGTGTAGTGGTGCGACTCCTGTTTGACGATGTGCAGGGCGTCCTGGGGATGCATGCCTCTGAAGGCCATCGGCGGTCCCAACGCCTGTGTGGTGAGCCCGGATTGGGGTGCCCTGTGCAGTGCCAGTTCTGCCACTCGCTTTGTGAGGTGAATGTCGACTGTGGCGTCTATGACTACCCAGACGTTGCGCGGCCGGATCGTTGCTGGTGGGGCTGTGGTGTTGATGGCGTCCGCCAGGGAGTGCAGTTCGCCGTGGGGGACGCCCCAAAGATGATGGCCCTGAGTGACGCACAGGGACACACAACGGGTCGTGCAGGTGCGCTGCTGCGTGCCCGATGCGTCAGTGAAGAAGATGATGTCGGTGTTGCTGGGCACAGGTAAGGCAGGCAATTGCTGTGGAAAGATACATGTACACGGGGTTCGATCGCCTGCGCGCGCGCAAATCGAGCAACACGAAATTGCAAGTTATTTAGCAATACTCTGTAATCTGTTAACCCGGTAGAACTATGTGGTCATTCATTTTTGGAAATGAATGACCTTGAACTTGCTTTCCTTGAAACCTATCCAGGTTTTTCTTCACATAACCCGAAAATATACCCCAAAGGCGACCACACAAAGTGACGGATACATACTTAATGTTCGACGAAATCACGGGAGTGATTTCGAAACGGTCCCTTTCATGTCCTAAGGAAGGTATGAACAAAGGAGGACATATAACATCGAAATATGAGCAAAACAATGCATATTCAGAACATAATCATGGGTGTCCCCCCAACGCGTGGTGCTGGTGCTCTGACGCGTTTGGACACCAAATCAGCACATGCATGCAAAGCCCTACTAATGGGCTGTGATTTGGTGTATTTAACTTCAGGATTCAAGACACCTACAACGTTAGAAAAATTCATGAACATGGCATACTTGCGCCAAAAAAAAATAGCACGGAACGGCACCGCAATAGTACGGTAACATTTGCTTATGCTTAAAACTGATATGGAATTAATCTAAACAATAAAACTGATTGAAATCTCTTTAGAATTGTCAGAAATTGAGAATTTCTGGATTGGCGCAGGCGATCTCAGGACTCGTCATCGCAGACCCAAACTCAGTTTTATAGTATAAAAATTGGTGAAAACACCATCAGTGTAAAACAGTAAAACGAAAGAAATTCCTCATTGACTGATACCAACACTGTCCAAAACAATGCTGAGAGGGCCGATTTTAGTTTGTACACATATATCAGGATTTTACACAGAAAGAAGCGAAAATATAGGTTGCACGAAAACCTTACATAATCGCTAAATCGTTGAGAATACGCCGAATTCTGTGTAGCGGGATAAATACTTGAAATTACGTTTCTGACGATGCCCCCACCTGCAGACGAAAGGACTTCTCCGCACCCCAAGGATTTGCAATCATTTCTCATGGAAAATGATAGGATCACGTCCCTAAATGCACTTCCTGGAATAGAATACAAACGAGACACCAATGGAACTTTTGTTGACATGAATGTTGAATATCTCAAGAAAGCGGCTGTAACAGAAATAGCAAGGGTGATCAATAAATTGACGGTCAAACTCCTCGCCGATGGGTCCACATCGGCTTCTGCCATAATGCAAGATGCTGGTATACGACCCGTCTGCTACACTATAGCTGACGGTACATTCTTCCAAGAAGAAGTGCATGCTTATGTAGGCACCACAATACTAGTTCAGGTGCCTGAATTACTACCATTCAAAGATGAACAAAGTCTGAACATTGCCTCTATTTACACCATCATGAAATGGCTAAGCACATTGTAGAAAAAAGCACGTACTTTGTCAGTGCATACTCGTGCTTCCATTGTTGTGCATGCTCGCCGTTCTACCTTAGACACCCAGCACCAATTGTCTTGGGAACGTAATTCAGCACTTGCGATTACAAGACAATTTGTGGTGGGAGTACAAACACTAGATGGTGTGTTGTCATGGAAAAGAAAAGAACAAACTAGTGAGTTGCAACTAGGGAAGGTGCATATGCGTATTATCATTATTGTGTATTTGTCTTCGGCCTTGAACTTTGCACCATTGAAACAAGGTATTTTGTCCTTGCAAAAGATGGAAGTTGACAAGGAGCTAGATGATGTTCCATGCCCAAAGGTGCATCACGTACGGATAGATTGCCCCAAAACCGTTGCCCGCACACCACTTCGCTTGTTAATGACTCTCAACCAGTGTGGCCTTGAGAACAGGACAACGGTATAGAAAGAAACACTTTGCAAACGGTAACCCGATGAACCGATGCCTATGCTAGTACGGGGAGCGCCACGCGGGCATCCAGTGGTCGATTGGTTCGTCCGTGATGATACATTGTCACTCTTAGAATTAGGCCACAATGAGGTGAAGGACAAAGGTATCAGGTATGGGATACTAGGTGCAGATGATATCTCCCGTATGTTAGCTGTGCACCATTTTCCTAAATGGGAGAAAGGACAGCCCAAACCAACAAAAGACCAAGCAGTGGATGTGCGGTCCGCCATAGAAATCAACACCTCGCTAGCGGCCCTTTTCTCCTCAATGGTAATATAGAGTAAATACCAAGTGGTGGCCACACTGCGAAGCGATGTACCAGCTGAACCTGTTACGTCCCCTGGGCAAAATGTTAATCACTTGCAGGCCATTCGCTTGGACCAACTCACGACTGTGCATTTTGATACCAAAGTGTTGCGACCGCCTAGAGTCTTTGCCTTCCATCCGCCTTCCGTGCTTACATCTTCCGTGCTCGTCCTTGTGCAAACCTTTGGTGGGGTCATACTGTGTAAACCAGGCCTGGTACGTGTAAGTTGCCACGAGATCAATGAAGATCAAGTAGATTTTGTGATCGGCGCTAAAGCCACGCTGCCCAGTGACCAAGTCACGTTCTCCTCTGGAAATCCGAAAGTTGACGAGGAACTAGAGAAGCGTTCGCCAGTGTACTGCATGATGAGCCTCAATGAAAGAATAACAGCGGCTCAACAACTAATAGGTGAGAGGCGCCCTACCGCGCATGCTTTGCAAACACATAATTGTGCGAAACACGATGTAGACCGAATAAGTGAGGGGGGAGGGAGCAAATGCCGATCCCTGGGTAGTGTTCCCATGCGATCGGAAAACTCCGACCAGGCTAATGGGGCAGAATCACAATCTCCAGTTCCACTGAATCATCCACACGCCAATATAGAAGACTTACAATCACCTACGGCGCTGGAACCTCTTTACTCCATACCCGCTTTGCATGAGGAGTGAGGCGAATGTTGACTGTGGCGTCTACGACTACCCAGATGTTGCGCGGCCGGATTGTTGCTGGTGGCGCTGTGGTGTTGATGGCGTCCGCCAGGGAGCGCAGTTCGCCGTTGGAGGACGCCCCGAAGATGGTGGCCCTGGTGAGGTGCTCCACGTGGACTCCATCTGCACGTCGGGTGACGGGCACGGAAGCACAACCGGCATTCGGGTTGCGCTGCTGGGTGCCCGATGCGTCAGTGAAGAAGATGATGTCGCCGTCGCTGTGCACGGCTAAGGCGGGCAATTGCTGTGCGGTGATAGATGTACACGGGGTTCCCTTGGGCAGTTTTGGTAGTTGCTTGTGTGGGCTGAAGCAGCGCCGTTGCGTACACGCCTATCCCTTGGGTAATGATGGCCTGGGCGCGTGGGGTGAGGCGGGGGAGGCCCCTGTCGGGGCGCCCATGGGTGATGTATGCATACATCAGGTGGGTGAGGTATCCCGTCCTGGGGTGGAACCTCTGGCACGTGATGATCTACCGCCGTTCCTTCCCTTCTTTGTTGCCGCGGAGTGTTGGGCATTTGTGCTGCAGGGGGCACATGGGTGCTTAATTAGGCCCTCCGCAGTGCGAGTCGCAGCCGTCATACTCAACGGCTACGCTTTTTGGGTCCCCGTGCTGGCTGGTGAATGTCCATTAGATTCGGGCCACGCGAGGCAGGCGACGGCGAAATGCAGCAGGGAGCAACTGGAAAGCGACAGGGTGGCGACACGAAGAGGACAGGGTGGCGACAGGAAAGCAACAGTAAAGCGGCAGGGAGGCGACAGGAAGCGACAGGCAGGCAACAGGAATGCGCCAGGGAAGCTGCAACAGGAGAGCAAAAGGGAAGCAACAGGGCGGTGACAGGGTGGCGACAGGGAGACGACAGGAAAGCAACAGGAAACAAGACGTAGCGACAGGAAGGCGGCAGTAGGGAGGCGACGGCGAAATGCGGCAGGGAGCAACTGGAAGGCGACAGGGTGGGGACACGAAGACGACAGGGAGGCGACAGGAAAGCAACAGGAAAGCGGCAGGGAGGCAAAAGGAAGCGACAGGCAGGCGACAGGAATGCGCCAGGGGGGCTGCAACAGGAGAGCAAAAGGAAAGCAACAGGGCGGCGACAGGGTGGCGACAGGGAGACGACAGGAAAGCAACAGGAAACAAGATTTAGCGAGAGGAAAAGTGACAAGAAAGCGAAAGGAAGATGACAGGAGGGCGATAGGGCTAGCGGCAACAGGGAAGTGACAGGGAAGCGACAGGAGAAAGCAACAGGAGAGCAACAGGAGAGTGACAGGAGAGCGACAGGAGAGCGGCAGGGTGTTTTTTTGCCATTGGAAGGCGACATGGAAGGCAACAGGGGTGCGACAAGAGAGCGACAGGCTTTTGGAAGACAGCAAATGAGACAAAATAGTACATGGCCGTTTATATAGGTGGATATATGTAAAGAAAATGAGAACCAATGTGATACATTTATTTGGATTCTTATGAAGATGTCATTTCATTGTTACGTGGATAAACGTTTACCATTTGGTGATTTTCAATCCCTTTCGGAATCACTATATTCCGCAGGTAGATTTCACCTGAAATTGAGAGCTAAATGATAAGGATAAACATAAGTTTGAACTGCAAACAGTCGCGATCAGAAATGGTCCGGACAGGTCCCGACAACAAGAACTCACAAGAACTCACAGCAACAATGTTTCTTTATGCAAGCATTTCATTGAGTTAATCCACAAATGGTTTCTGATTGTGATACTTTTGTCCTCTTCTTGCCACATTTTCTGTGTATAGTTTCTGTTATGAACATGCCTTCTGTTATCTCAGACAAGGCCGCAAGAAGAGCAAGAAAGAAAAGTTACTTGTGTGCGCGCGTGTGTGTGCAGCTTTGCCCGCACAGCACAGCACAGCACCATGCAGCACCTGACGGCACAGCACAGCACCTTTCAGCACCGCACAGCACAGTACAGCACAACTCAGCACCGCACGGCACAGCACAGCACCATTCAGCACTGCACGGCACAGCACAGCACCATTATTCACCGCACGGCACAGCACAGAACCATTCAGCACCACACAGCACAGCCCAGCACAACTCAGCACCGCATGGCACCGCACAGCCCAACTCAGCACCGCACGGCACAGCAGAGCACAATTTAGCACTGCACAGCACAGCACTGCACAACTGTGCACACCAGCGAAAGCACACGCGGCAAGGAGCAGACCGCTCGCCTGTTGGACAGTAACCGGCCCTGGTACACGCAAACTGCAGTCCACCCTTTGGATGTATGAGGATCTCGCATCCGTTCTCCTCAGGGCTCTATCAAATGCTGATGGACGCAAGAAAGACAAAACAAAGGGGAAAACTTCGACTATACATAAGCGGCGTGGAAGCGGACTTTAAGATAGCAGGTATTTGTGATGACTCCGCGGAACGTTGTGTGGTGAGGCGAAAGACTTGTCTTCTTCTGTCTGCGTGGCGACTAAATTTCGTGAGTTGTAATTCTCAGTGAGGGCTTCTTCGGCACCCCGCAGTGGGCGGTATTGGCCAGCGAGTTCTTGAATGCTTCCCAGAAGCATGTGTGATGGCCCGGTTGAGGGGTTTTTTGGAGACAGGTTCTCAGGTGCTGGTGGCTCAGTTTAGCCCTTTCCATGGTTGACAATACTGCCCTTTCTTGCAGAACATGACACGGAAGATTCCATCCGAGCGGTGCATCACAACTATTTATGCAACAAGAGGTTTGAGGTTTGAGGTTTGATTTTGCGGGTAATAGACGCCTTTCGGCCCCGGGGGGCCACCTGGTCGGGCCAGGTGATATCCTCCCGACCGAGTCCTAGTGGGGGGCCCTCCAAGACGCACCTCCTGCCTGGTGGCAGAGTCCCCCCGGTTCACAGGGCTCGGAGCCCCGTCCCTCCCCGGCCTCCCCTGTTCGCCACTCCCCGGTCAATGGGTCAATTCGCAGCTGCCGGTGCGGGCGCTTACCCACCGCGTCGCCCCCGTAATGCGTGGTCCCCCGGGGTGCCGGCGCTGCCGGGCCCGTGCTACTGTCTTGTTGCCAGCAATAGAGCTGCATCATATGCTGCTCTTTACTCGCAAACAATTCCACCTGATCTTCACTCAGGTCCACCTGCAGGGCGGCCAGCCCGTTTTCCAAGACGGGCTGCACCAACTGATAGTTTTCAGTTCGACAAGACCGGTTCACGTAGCGGTGACCGGATTCTTTTCGTCCTCACAGCTCCAGAGGGACAGAGAAATGGCCACTGCCAAAGTCGCAGTGAACGGCATAGGGAATTGCAAAGACAACAGTTTTACCTGGGTGTTACGGCGCAGAAAATCTGTGCCGATGACAATGTCAAAGGCGTCGGTGTCGAGCACTTTGCAGTGCTGAATCACCTGCTCATCGCCCAGAAACACCGTGACACCGACCCTCTCAAGGAAATGGATGGTCCGACCATCCCCAACCCTTATGGCCACGCTTTTGGTTTTCAGAATCCTGGCCTGTTTCAGCAGTCTGCGGGCCACGATTGAAAGCGTAGCACCCGTGCCTAAGACAGCCATGTAGACCCGATCACCAATTTTCACGGTGATCCAGAAAATCAAATCCTCATCCTCGGAGCCGCCACCCTATCCCTCCTTAGGGAACTTGACTTCATCCCCAGCGGCCTGCAGGCACTTAGAGTGCCAATTGAGGCGGCGCTTCTTGGCGTTCTTGCTACTCTTGTCGGCGCCACCAGCGCTGGGGGTGGAACGGGCTGGCCGTTTTTCGTCCGACGGCCCACCGTTAGGTGTGAATTTGGGTGCTCCTCTTCCACCAGTTTGGGGGGGGCTGAGGACCTTCGTCCTCCACCAGGGTTACGCTTACACTTAAAACCTCCAGGGTGAGGCCCTCCCCCATCTGGTCTTCAACCCTTACCGGCGTTCTTACGCCGTTCCTCTTCCGCTTTCTTTAGTTTTTCGGATTCGCGGCGTTGTATGTGGCATTAATCTTCATAATGCCTCCTCTTGCCGCAATATCCGCACTTTACCATGCAGCGGAAATGGTCTTGGTGCTTTACCTCCTGACCATGTTTGGTTTTCTGCGTGCACTTCAGTTGGAGCATGCACGCACTTCGCCCATCACAGTCGGGCGCCTGGAAGGGGCCACCCTTATTGTCCGTAGGACGACAGTAGAAACGATTAGGGGCCCCTTTACCTTTGGAGGGGGGGGGTCTCAGTCATGTGCTTCAGCTGCCCACCAAGGTCCTTCCCAGGGCTAGAGTGGGGTGGCGGCGACCCCCCTCCAGGAGACTTCTCAGCAGGGGTCTACGTTCGCAGATGTTTGCGCAGATACTTGTCCATCTAGGAGTCATTCTCCCTCTCCATGGCCAATTCCATCAACAGATCAACCAGGTCATCGTAAGACTGCGTCCGAGATTTCCTCTCGGACGTATCTCTGCGGTTCCCCATATCCAGGTAGGAATCTTCCCCACAAGCCACAAATGTGGCTCAGTCGGCCCATAGGACGAGGGGTTTATGCTCCCATGAGCTCTTCCAACTGCGCCACGAACTCGGAGATGCGAGCAGCTGTGGGGAATTCGGGGAGAGGAGGCAGCTCCTCAATCTCCGTTCGGACACTCAGGTCCGTTTCGTAGACTGGATATACTTGCTCCAGTCTTTTCAGGAAGTTGCCCCAGTTGGAGCTCTTCCTGATAGCGATCTTAACCTGCCACTGAAGGAATTTCTTTTTTCACGACTTTTTTATGAGCGTGCACTTGGTGCGGACATCAGCTTGTTGCTGACCCGTGAGGAGCAAAAAATCAGAAACCTCCTGAGACCATTCAGGCAGGTATTTGGGATCGAACTCGGGGGGTTCGATCTGAAGGTTCCCCGCAGCGATGGCCTTCCTTCCCCTACCTTGGACACCTGTGTCACGTGTACCACCCGAAAGGGGTGAAGGGTACACTGTGGCCAATGGGGCCAGTGCTGCCAGACCATAGCCTTTCGTCTCAGCCTCTGTGGTGTCATCTACATTGCAGACAGGCACGAAAACCTTACATAATCGCTAAATCGTTGAAAATACGCCGAATTCTGTGTAGCGGGATAAATACTTGAAATTACGTTTCTGACGATGCTCCCACCTGCAGACAAAAAGAATTTTGCGCACCCCAAGGATTTGCAATCATTTCTCATGGAAAATGATAGGATCACGTCCCTAAATGCACTTCCTGGAATAGAATACAAACGAGACACCAATGGAACTTTTGTTGACATGAATGTTGAATATCTCAAGAAAGCGGCTGTAACAGAAATAGCAAGGGTGATCAATAAATTGACGGTCAAACTCCTCGCCGATGGGTCCACATCGGCTTCTGCCATAATGCAAGATGCTGGTATACGACCCGTCTGCTACACTATAGCTGACGGTACATTCTTCCAAGAAGAAGTGCATGCTTACGTAGGCACCACAATACTAGTTCAGGTGCCTGAATTACTACCATTCAAAGATGAACAAAGTCTGAACATTGCCTCTATTTACACCATCATGAAATGGCTAAGCACATTGTAGAAAAAAGCACGTACTTTGTCAGTGCATACTCGTGCTTCCATTGTTGTGCATGCTCGCCGTTCTACCTTAGACACCCAGCACCAATTGTCTTGGGAACGTAATTCAGCACTTGCGATTACAAGACAATTTGTGGTCGGAGTACAAACACTAGATGGTGTGTTGTCATGGAAAAGAAAAGAACAAACTAGTGAGTTGCAACTAGGGAAGGTGCATATGCGTATTATCATTATTGTGTATTTCTCGTCGGCCTTGAACTATGCACCATTGAAACAAGGTATTTTGTCCTTGCAAAAGATGGAAGTTGACAAGGAGCTAGATGATGTTCCATGCCCAAAGGTGCATCACGTACGGATAGATTGCCCCATAACCGTTGCCCGCACACCACTTCGCTTGTTAATGACTCTCAACCAGTTTGGCCTTGAGAACGGGACAACGGTATAGAAAGAAACACTTTGCAAACGATAACCCGATGAACCGATGCCTATGCTAGTACGGGGAGCGCCACGCGGGCATCCAGTGGTCGATTGGTTCGTCGGTGATGATACATTGTCACTCTTAGAATTAGGCCACAATGAGGTGAAGGACAAAGGTATCAGGTATGGGATACTAGGTGCAGATGATATCTCCCGTATTTAGCTGTGCACCATTTTCCTAAATGGGAGAAAGGACAGCCCAAACCAACCAAAGACCAAGGAGTGGATGTGCGGTCCGCAATAGAAATCAACACCTCGCTAGCGGCCCTTTTCTCCTCAATGGTAATATAGAGTAAATACCAAGTGGTGGCCACACTGCGAAGCGATGTACCAGCTTGACCTGTTACGTCCCCTGGGCAAAATGTTAATCACTTGCAGGCCATTCGCTCGGACCAACTCACGACTGTGCATTTTGATACCAAAGTGTTGCGACCGCCTAGAGTCTTTGCCTTCCATCCGCCTTCCGTGCTTACATCTTCCGTGCTCGTCCTTGTGCAAACCTTTGGTGGGGTCATACTGTGTAAACCAGGCCTGGTACGTGCAAGTTGCCACGAGATCACGTTCTCCAATGAAGATCAAGTAGATTTTGTGATCGGCGCTAAAGCCACGCTGCCCAGTGACCAAGTCACGTTCTCCTCTGGAAATCCGAAAGTTGACGAAGAACTAGAGAAGCGTTCGCCAGTGTACTGCATGATGAGCCTCAATGAAAGAATAACAGCAGCTCAACAACTAATAGGTGAGAGGCGCCCTACCGGGCATGCTTTGCAAACACATAATTGTGCGAAACACGATGTAGACCGAATAAGTGAGGGGGGAGGGAGCAAATGCCGATCCCTGGGTAGTGTTCCCATGCGATCGGAAAACTCCGACCAGGCTAATGGGGCAGAATCACAATCTCCAGTTCCACTGAATCATCCACACGCCAATATAGAAGACTTACAATCACCTACAGCGCTGGAACCTCTTTACTCCATACCCGCTTCGCATGAGGAGTGAGGCGAATGTTGACTGTGGCGTCTACTACTACCCAGATGTTGCGCGGCCGGATTGTTGCTGGTGGCGCTGTGGTGTTGATGGCGTCCGCCAGGGAGCGCAGTTCGCCGTTGGAGGACGCTTCGAAGATGGTGGCCCTGGTGAGGTGCTCCACGTGGACTCCATCTGCACGTCGGGTGACGGGCACGGAAGCACAACCGGCCTTCGGGTTGCGCTGCTGGGTGCCCGATGCGTCAGTGAAGAAGATGATGTCGCCGTCGCTGTGCACGGCTAAGGCGGGCAATTGCTGTGCGGTGATAGATGTACACGGGGTTCCCTTGGGCAGTTTTGGTAGTTGCTTGTGTGGGCTGAAGCAGCGCCGTTGCGTACACGCCTATCCCTTGGGTAATGATGGCCTGGGCGCGTGGGGTGAGGCGGGGGAGGCCCCTGTCGGGGCGCCCATGGGTGATGTATGCATACATCAGGTGGGTGAGGTATCCCGTCCTGGGGTGGAACCTCTGGCACGTGATGATCTACCGCCGTTCCTTCCCTTCTTTGTTGCCGCGGAGTGTTGGGCATTTGTGCTGCAGGGGGCACATGGGTGCTTAATTAGGCCCTCCGCGGTGCGAGTCGCAGCCGTCATACTCAACGGCTACGCTTTTTGGGTCCCCGTGCTGGCTGGTGAATGTCCATTAGATTCGGGCCACGCGAGGCAGGCGACGGCGAAATGCAGCAGGGAGCAACTGGAAAGCGACAGGGTGGCGACACGAAGAGGACAGGGTGGCGACGGGAAAGCAACAGTAAAGCGGCAGGGAGGCGACAGGAAGCGACAGGCAGGCAACAGGAATGCGCCAGGGGAGCTGCAACAGGAGAGCAAAAGGGAAGCAACAGGGCGGTGACAGGGTGGCGACAGGGAGACGACAGGAAAGCAACAGGAAACAAGACGTAGCGACAGGAAGGCGGCAGTAGGGAGGCGACGGCGAAATGCGGCAGGGAGCAACTGGAAGGCGACAGGGTGGGGACACGAAGACGACAGGGAGGCGACAGGAAAGCAACAGGAAAGCGGCAGGGAGGCAACAGGAAGCGACAGGCAGGCGACAGGAATGCGTCAGGGGGGCTGCAACAGGAGAGCAAAAGGGAAGCAACAGGGCGGCGACAGGGTGGCGACAGGGAGACGACAGGAAAGCAACAGGAAACAAGATTTAGCGAGAGGAAAAGTGACAAGAAAGCGAAAGGAAGATGACAGGAGGGCGATAGGGCTAGCGGCAACAGGGAAGTGACAGGGAAGCGACAGGAGAAAGCAACAGAAGAGCAACAGGAGAGTGACAGGAGAGCGACAGGAGAGCGGCAGGGTGTTTTTTTGCCACTGGAAGTCGACATGGAAGGCAACAGGGGTGCGACAAGAGAGCGACAGGCTTTCGGAAGACAGCAAATGAGACAAAATAGTACATGGCCGTTTATATAGGTGGATATATGTAAAGAAAATGAGAACCAATGTGATACATTTATTTGGATTCTTATGAAGATGTCATTTCATTGGTACGTGGATAAACGTTTACCATTTGGTGAATTTCAATCCCTTACGGAATCACTATATTCTGCAGGTAGATTTCACCTGAAATTGAGAACTAAATGATAAGGATAAACATAAGTTTGAATTGCAAACAGTCGCGATCAGAAATGGTCCGGACAGGTCCCGACAACAAGAACTCACAAGAACTCACAGCAACAATGTTTCTTTATGCAAGCATTTCATTGAGTTAATCCACAAATGGTTTCTGACTGTGATACTTTTGTCCTCTTCTTGCCACATTTTCTGTGTATAGTTTCTGTTATGAACATGCCTTCTGTTATCTCAGGGCAAAGCCGCAAGAAGAGCAAGAAAGAAAAGTTACTTGTGTGCGCGCGGGTGTGTGCAGCTTTGCCCGCACAGCACAGCACAGCACCATGCAGCACCTGACGGCACAGCACAGCACCTTTCAGCACCGCGCAGCACAGTACAGCACAACTCAGCACCGCACGGCACAGCACAGCACCATTCAGCACTGCACGGCACAGCACAGCACCATTATTCACCGCACGGCACAGCACAGAACCATTCAGCACCACACAGCACAGCCCAGCACAACTCAGCACCGCATGGCACCGCACAGCCCAACTCAGCAACGCACGGCACAGCAGAGCACAACTTAGCACTGCACAGCACAGCACTGCACAACTGTGCACACCAGCGAAAGCACACGCGGCAAGGAGCAGACCGCTCGCCTGTTGGACAGTAACCGGCCCTGGTACACGCAAACTGCAGTCCACCCTTTGGATGTATCAGGATCTCGCATCCGTTCTCCTCAGGGCTCTATCAAATGCTGATGGACGCAAGAAAGACAAAACAAAGGGGAAAACTTCGACTATACATAAGCGGCGTGGAAGCGGACTCTAACATAGCAGGTATTTGTGATGACTCCGCGGAACGTTGTGTGGTGAGGCGAAAGACTTGTCTTCTTCTGTCTGCGTGGCGACTAAGTTTCGTGAGTTGTAATTCTCAGTGAGGGCTTCTTCGGCACCCCGCAGTGGGCGGTATTGGCCAGCGAGTTCTTGAATGCTTCCCAGAAGCATGTGTGATGGCCCGGTTGAGGGGTTTTTTGGAGACAGGTTCTCAGGTGCTGGTGGCTCAGTTTAGCCCCTTCCATGGTTGACAATACTGCCCTTTCTTGCAGAACATGACACAGGAGATTCGATCCGAGCGGTGCATCACAACTATTTATGCAACAAGAGGTTTGAGGTTTGAGGTTTGATTTTGCGGGTACTAGACGCCTTTCAGCCCCGGGGGGGCACCTGGTCGGGCCAGGTGATATCCTCCCGACCGAGTCCTAGTGGGGGGCCCTCCAAGACGCACCTCCTGCCTGGTGGCAGAGTCCCCCCGGTTCACAGGGCTCGGAGCCCCGTCCCTCCCCGGCCTCCCCTGTTCGCCACTCCCCGGTCAATGCGTCAATTCGCAGCTGCCGGTGCGGGCGCTTACCCACCGCGTCGCCCCCGTAATGCGTGGTCCCCCGGGGTGCCGGCGCTCCCGGGCCCGTGCTACTGTCTTGTCGCCAGCAATAGAGCTGCATCATATGCTGCTCTTTACTCGCAAACAATTCCACCTGATCTTCACTCAGGTCCACCTACAGGGCGGCCAGCCCGTTTTCCAAGACGGGCTGCACCAACTGATAGTTTTCAGTTCGACAAGACCGGTTCATGTAGCGGTGACCGGATTCTTTTCGTCCTCACAGCTCCAGAGGGACAGAGAAATGGCCACTGCCAAAGTCGCAGTGAACGGCATAGGGAATTGCAAAGACAACAGTTTTACCTGGGTGTTACGGCGCAGAAAGTCTGTGCCGATGACAATGTCAAAGGCGTCGGTGTCGAGCACTTTGCAGTGCTGAGTCGCCTGCTCATCGCCCAGAAACACTGTGACACCGACCCTCTCAAGGAAATGGATGGTCCGACCATCCCCAACCCTTATGGCCACGCTTTTGGTTTTCAGAATCCTGGCCTGTTTCAGCAGTCTGCGGGCCACGATTGAAAGCGTAGCACCCGTGCCTAAGACAGCCATGTAGACCCGATCACCAATTTTCACGGTGATCCAGAAAATCAAATCCTCATCCTCGGAGCCGCCACCCTATCCCTCCTCAGGGAACTTGACTTCATCCCCAGCGGCCTGCAGGCACTTAGAGTGCCAATTGAGGCGGCGCTTCTTGGCGTTCTTGCTACTCTTGTCGGCGCCACCAGCGCTGGGGGTGGAAGGGGCTGGCCGTTTTTCGTCCGACGGCCCACCGTTAGGTGTGAATTTGGGTGCTCCTCTTCCACCAGTTGGGGGGGGCTGAGGACCTTCGTCCTCCACCAGGGTTACGCTTACACTTAAAACCTCCAGGGCTAGGCCCTCCCCCATCTGGTCTTCAACCCTTACCGGCGTTCTTACGCCGTTCCTCTTCCGCTTTCTTTAGTTTTTCGGATTCGCGGCGTTGTATGTGGCATTGGGGGGTCTCAGTCATGTGCTTCAGCTGCCCACCAAGGTCCTTCCCAGGGCTAGAGTGGGGTGGCGGCGACCTCCCTCCAGGAGACTTCTCAGCAGGGGTCTACCTTCGCAGATGTTTGCGCAGATACTTGTCCATCTAGGAGTCATTCTCCCTCTCCATGGCCAATTCCATCAACAGATCAACCAGGTCATCGTAAGAGTGCGTCCGAGATTTCCTCTCGGACGTATCTCTGCGGTTCCCCATATCCAGGTAGGAATCTTCCCCACAAGCCACAAATGTGGCTCAGTCGGCCTATAGGACGAGGGGTTTATGCTCCCATGAGCTCTTCCAACTGCGCCACGAACTCGGAGATGCGAGCAGCTGTGGGGAATTCGGGGAGAGGAGGCAGCTCCTCAATCTCCGTTCGGACACTCAGGTCTGTTTCGTAGACTGGATATACTTGCTCCAGTCTTTTCAGGAAGTTGCCCCAGTTGGAGCTCTTCCTGATAGCCATCTTAACCTGCCACTGAAGGAATTTCTTTTTTCACGATTTTTTTATGAGCGTGCATTTGGTGCGGACATCAGCTTGTTGCTGACCCGTGAGGAGCAAAAAATCAGAAACCTCCTGAGACCATTCAGGCAGGTATTTGAGATCGAACTCGGGGGGTTCGATCTGAAGGTTCGCCGCAGCGATGGCCTTCCTTCCCCTACCTTGGACACCTGTGTCACGTGTACCACCCGAAGGGGGTGAAGGGTACACTGTGGCCGATGGGGCCAGTGCTGCCAGACCATAGCCTTTCGTCTCAGCCTCTGTGGTGTCATCTACATTGCAGACAGGCACAGTTCTCACGGGAGGGTGGAAAGGGCTAGGACAGGTGTCCATTGGGGAGTTGCTGATGCCTCTGCAGCTGTTCACATACCTGTTCAGCAGGTCAACACCTGGGGACATAGTAGGTTGGGGCTTCTTCAGATCGCAGAGCCACAATTTCATCTTGACTGCTGCTGACAATTCACTCAGATCTGGATCTTCATCGCCTGCGCCCCGGACCCGGGAAAGCAACTCCATGGTCTCGTCGACACCCAGCTTAGGGGCTGCCATACGTGGAGGCAAACCTCGACCCACGCACGTAGGTTCAGGTGCCACTGCCCTAGGACTGGGGCCAGGCTTCAGGCATTCATGCTCCCTCGTTTCCTCCACAGGCGTAGGTTCTCCAGACACCAAATCGGGTTTCCACTGAGATGATTGGGCCGACAAAGACCAGTCCAATTCACCATGAGGTATCTCGAACATCTCCTCGCCCCAAGTAGCTCTGAACATTGTTCCTGAAATGGGCATCCTTACCCTTTCCTTTCATTGCCGCTCTTCTCCAGGCCTTGACCTTGGCATTAGCCACTTCGATCCCTCGGGTAGGTGTAGTTTTCGACGGGCGCATCGAGGACATGAAGAAAGCTAAGACGGCTCCGACAGGGTCCTTGCCTTCGAGGCGCCTGAGGTTTGCCCGCATTATGCCGGGCACCTCAGCGCGTGCGCTCGGGCGGACTCGTTCTGTATATATCTCTGTTATTTCCTCTGCCCGTCTTGTTACTGCAAGATCTCCTAGAGGACCAGTATCAACGGGTACACCACTTGTAGATGTAGGTCAAGCTGTCACATCCTCACTCTTGGACCTGGTGCTGGTGATGGGCACTGTTTTGGCACTGAGCGTGACAGACATCTTCACAGTTCAGGAGACAATTTCTTCTCCGTGTTCTTGGTGTTCTGCTTTAATCTTCTAAGGCCTTCCTCTGCTACCAGAAAAGATATCAGGCTTGCTCACACTTGTGCTTGTTCCTTGTATTTGTTTTAGAAAACCCTTGCTGATTCTCCACAACTCAAAACGAAGTCCACACAAAGGTAAGGTACAGCAAGTCCAGGCACCGGATCAATCAAATCAGGATAAGTCCTTCCACAATCAAAACATGTGTAACAAATAGGGGCTGCAGATAGACAAAAGTAGATCTAAATACAATGCTTCAATGGTTTATAAACAAAATAGATTATTTTATGTGAAAGCTGGCATGACTCAGGCCTCCAAGATAGCACCAAGCACTTCATGTGCACTCTCTTGGATAAAATGGAGTTGGTTAGGAATCCGGGGCAAAAGAAGTTGGGCCAGACACAGGATATGGCTGGCCAGCAGGGCCAAGCAACTGAATTCAGAATCAGTTAAAACGTCGAACCACAACAAGTGGCTGAAACAATTGAGTATCGGTGTCTTGAGGTGGGAGACCACTAGGCTTAACCTACAAGGCGCTAGGCAAGAAGTGCATACTTCACTTCGGTATTACCTCCATGAAGGAAGATACCTCCGCTCACTTGAGTGAAATGTGCGCGCGCGCTGGCGTCCTGTGCGGGAAGGAAATAAAAAGATAAGTAAAACGCGACGAAAAAACCTTCTAAC
The DNA here is from genome assembly GCA_964036045.1 of Eutreptiella sp. 'Long Island Sound 2002'. NCBI lineage: Eukaryota > Euglenozoa > Euglenophyceae > Eutreptiales > Eutreptiaceae > Eutreptiella > Eutreptiella sp. 'Long Island Sound 2002'. The sequence continues at coordinate 66,204,613 of OZ038378.1, forward strand.
AAGCTGAAAATAAAGGTAATTAGCATAAAAAACGCTTAGACCAAAAAGCGCGCTGCGAAACGCGTAAAGACGCCACGGAAAATGTTTCGACGTAAAATAGTTGATTACTTAAAGCTGTAAGCACTGTAATGCTCCAACGAGCATAACGCCGTCCCCCTCCTCGTCCGACTAGCCATAGGCGCAAAGTCAAACGCGTCGAGAGCAGCGCGTAAAACTTGAAAAATTTTCAAAGCTCGCCACGACCGCTCGCGTCCCACCCTGTCGCCCTTTTCTTATTCTTCTCCATGTACCTCTATCCCCACCCTTGTACCCATCACTCCCCTTGCCCTGCAGCTCAGGCGGCGGCCCTGGAGCAAAGCGGTAACCCCTTAGCAATGAACGCCAGCTACTTTGATAATAACCAACTCAAGTACGAGCCCAGGAACACAGGAGCGATGCCGCGAACGACAGGTACCATGTAAGTCAGCACAAAGTACATGATCTTGTTGCTCGCGGGTATGTTGGGTTGTGTATAATTTTATTTTGATTCAAAATAAAAGGGGAAACAAATTTTTACGGGTTTTGCAGCGGTTTTACAGGAAAAAAGCAACAGCAAGCACACACAGCACGGCAAGGAAACACCAGAACACAACAGCACAGCACCACAGAACAGCACAGCATCACAGGACACAACACAGGGGAGCAGGGCGCCACAGTAAGCCAAGCAACCACAGGGAAGCACACCAGAACACACACAGCAGAAAGCGCAGCGGGAGGAAACAAAAAACAGGCCCAGCCAACGACGTAAACAGACACCAGAGCACGACAGCACACCACCACACGGCAGCACAGCACCACGGAACACAACACAGGGGAGCGGAGCACCAAAACACACCACACCAAACCACAGGGCGGCAGGCCAAGCGGCCAGACAGGGACACCACCACCGAAATACGACACCAGGAGCCACCAGGAGACAACAAAGGACAGCCAGGCCCAACAGCAAACACGCAAACAGAACAGGCAACAACACACAACACCAGCCAGCGCCGAAGGGGCGAGAGAGCACCGCACAGAGAGCAACGACACAGGTACACAAACACAGCACCACACAACAGGCGCCACGAAAAGGGAGGCCCCCAGAAACACGGCACAAGGAACGACAGCAGCCGGACCACAGGCAGCACAGCAGGACAACACAGCACCGCCCCCAAGGACAGACAGAGCACAACAACCCGCCACAGCAGCAGACGAGGCAAGACGCGACCCAAGCACCGCAACGAAACAAACAACACAGCACAGAACCAAGAGACACTCCACGGCACGGCAGAGCTGCAATCAGCACAGCGCAGCAGAAGCCAGCACATGAACGCAACACCACAGGGCCACGCCGAACAGCAAGAGGCACCAAGGCCGAGCACCACACAGACGAAAACAGCCCAGAACACCATGGAAAGGCAAGTAACAACGCAAAAAAAAAGCCAGCAGAGAATACAGCAGGACGCAACAGCAGAACAAAACAGATACAGCACCACAAGACCCAGCACAACACCGCTCCGGACAGCAAGGCGCAAGAACCCAGCCCAACACAACACACAACACACCACAGACCACAGCTCCACACGACACGACGCACAACAACGCACAACACAGGGCACAGCAACCAGCCAGGGGGGGGTGGGCAGCACAACCAGCACACAGCCCCCCCCCAAAAAAAACGGGAGGGGGCGGGGGGGGGGGGATAACACCACAGGGCACCCCACAACGGGGCAGAACACCAAACCAAAGAGACCACCACGCCCCAACGCAAGGCGGAACAGCACGACAGGACCTGGCGCAACTGGGCAACCCCACCACAGCACACAAGGGCAACGACAGCGCGCAAGCGCCGCAAAGGAAGACCAGAGAACAAAGCCCCCAATCAGGGCACCAGAGGCAGCACAGGAAACGGCAACACCGCCAGCAGCGCGCCACCGGACACACGCAACATGACAGGCAACAACACACAGAGAGAAGGCACAGTCAGGGAGAACCGAACAACACAGGGCCGGCCCCTGCCGGGGCACAACGCCAACAGCAACACATACCAGCACACCCCACAGACCCGAACACCCCAGCCGGGGGTGGCGGCGTACAGGAGGAGCGCGCACACAAAGACACACACACCCCAACACGCCAGCAAAGAGTGGCGGGGTACAGGAGAAGCGCGTACACAAACACACACACAACCCAGCACCCCAGCCAGGAGTGGCGGGGCGCAGCGGAAACCTGAGCCCAAGCTCACAGACAGACATCACACACCCCAGCCAGCAGTGTCGAGGTACAGGCAGGGCGCGCACACAAACACACACACACCCCAACACTCCAGCCAGGAGTGGCGGGGCGCAGCAAAAACCCGAGCCGAAACACACACACCCACACCGCAAGCCCCAGGCAGGAGTGGCGGGGTACAAACGAAGCGCGCAAACGAACAGAAACACACCCCAACACCCCAGCCAGGAGTGGCGGGGCACTGCCAAAACCGGAGCCCAAGCACACGGACCCCAACCGCACACCACAGTCAGGAGTGGCATGGTACAAGCGGAGCGCGCACACAAACACGCACACACCCCAACATCCGAGCCAGTACAGGCGGGGCGCAGTCAAAAGGCAAGCCCAAGCACACACAGCCACACTGCACGCCCCAGCGAGGAGTGGCGCCGCACAAGCGGAGCGCGCACACGGACACACACACCCAAACACCCCAGCCAGGAGTGGCGGGGCGCAGCCCAGACCCAAGCGCAAGCACACACGCCCACCCGGCACACCCCAGCCTGGAGTCGCGGGTTACAGGCGGAGCGCGCACGCAAACACACACACACCCCAACACCCCAGCCAGCAGTGGCGGGGCGCAGCCAAAGCCGGAGCCCAAGCACAGACACCCACACAGCACACCCCAGCCAGCAGCCATCGGGTACAAGCGGAGCGCCCACACACATCCTAACACCCCAGCCGGGAGTGGCGGGTCGCAGCCAAAACTGGAGGCCAAGCACACACACCAACGCCGCACACCCTAGCCAGGAGTGGCAGGGTACATGCAGGACGCGCACACGAACACGAACACACCCCAACACCCCAGCCAAGAGTGGCGGGGCGCAGCCAAAACCCGAGCGCAAGCAGACACACGCACACCGCACGCCCAGCCATGAGTGGCCGAGTACAAGTGGAGCGCGCACACAAACGTGCAGACAGACCCGAAAGCCCCAGCCAGGAGTGGTCTGGCGGAGCTCAAACCCGAGCCGAAGCATACACACCCACACCGCACGCTGGAGGCAGGAGTGGCGGAGTACAAGCAGAGCGCGCACACAAACACAAACATACCCCAGCACTCCAGCGAGCAGTGGTGTGGCGCAGCAAGTACCTGAGCGCAACCACAATCACCCACACCGCACGCCCCAGCCAGCAGTGGCGGGGTACAAGCGGAGCGCGCACACAAACACACACACACCCCGGCACCAAAGCCAGGAGTGGCGGGGCGCAGCCAAAACCCGAGTTGGAGCACACAAACCCACGCCGCACAGCCCAGCCAGCAGTGGCGGGGTACATGCGGAGCGCGCACACAAACACACACACACCCAAACGATCCGGCCAGGAGTGGCGGGGCGCAGCCAAAGCCCGCAAGCCCGAGCCAGGAGTGGCGGGGTACAGGAGGAGCGCGCACACAAACACAAGAACACCCCAAAACCCCAGCCAGGAGTGGAGGGCTGGAGCAGGAGCGCGCACACAAACACACACACACCCCACTACCGCGGCGAGGAGGGCGCAGTCGAAACCCGAGCCCAAGCACACGCAACCACACCGCACACCCCAGCCAGGAGTGGCGGGGTACAAGCGGAGCGCGCACACAAACGCACACACACCCCAACACGCAAACTAGGAGCGGCAGGGCGCAGCCCGAACTCCAGCCTAAACACACACACCCACACCGCACGCCCCAGCCAGGAGTGGCGGGTTACAAGCAGAGCGCGCACACAAACACACACACACCCCAACACCAAAGCCAGGAGTGGCGTGGCAAAGCCAAACCCGAGCCCAAGCACACACACAGACACCGCAAGCCCCAGCCAGCAGTGGCATGGTACAAGCTGAGCGCGCACACAAACACACACACACCCCAACACCCAAGCCAGGACTGGCAGGGCGCAGACAAAACCCGAGTCAGAGCACACACACTCACACCGCACACCCCAACCAGGAGTGGAGGGGTACAAGCGGAGCACACACACAAATACTGAGACACCCCAATACCGCAGCGAGGAGTGGCGGGGCGCAGCCGAGATCCGAGCCCAAGCACACACTCGGACACCGCATACCCCAGCCAGGAGTGGCGGGGTACAAGCTGAGCGCGTAACAAACACACACACACACGCCAACACTCCACCGAGGAGTGGCGTGGCGCAGCCAAAGCCCGAGCCCAAGCACACACACCCACACCGCATACCCCAGCCAGGAGTGGCCGGGTACAAGCAGAGCACGCACACCAACACACACACACACGCCAACACTCCAGCGAGGAGTGGCGTGGCGCAGCCAAAACCCGAGCCCAAGCACACAGACCCACACCGCACACCCCAGCCAGCAGTGGAGGGGTGCAAGCGGAGCGCGCAAACAAACACACACACACCCCAACACAAAAGCCAGGAATGGCGGGGCGCAGCAAAATCCCGAGTCCGAGCACACACAACAACGCCGCCCAGCCCAGCCAGCAGTGGCGGGCTACATGCGGAGCGCGCACACAAACACACACACACCCCAACGACCCGGCCAGGAGTGGCGGGGCGCAGCCGAAACCTGAGCCCAAGCATACACAATCACACCGCACGCCCGAGCCAGGAGAGGCGGGGTACAAGCGGAGCAATCACACACACACCCCAACACCCCAGCCAGGAGCTGCGGGGCGCAGCCAAAGGCTGAGCCCAAGCACACACACCCACACCGCACACCCCAGCCAGGAGTAGCGGGGTACAGAAGAAGCGTGCACACAAACAAAAAAACAGCCCAAAACTCCAGCGAGGAATCGAAGTACAGGAGGAGCGCGCACACAAACACACACACACCCCAATACCCCAGCGTGGAGTGGCGGGACACAGCGGAAACCCGAGCTCAAGCACACACACCCACACCGCATACCCCAACCAGGAGTGCCGGGGTACAAGCGGAGCGCACACACAAACACACACATACCCCAACACCCCAGACAGGAGTTGCAGGGCGCAGCGAAAACCCGAGCCCAAACACACACACCCACACCGCACGCCCGAGCCAGGACTGACGGGGTACAAACGAAGCGCGCACACAAACACACACACACCCAGACACCCCAGCCAGGAGTGGCGTGGTGCAGCCAAAACCCGAGCCCAAGCACACAAACCCAGACCGCACGCCCCAGCCAGCAGTGGCGAGGTACAAGCGGAGCGCGCACACAAACACACACACAGCCCAACACCGCAGCCAGGAGTGGCGGGGCGCAGCCAAAACCCGAGCCCAAGCACACACACCCACACAGCACGCCCCAGCCAGCCGTGGCGGGGTACAAGCGGATCGCGCACACAAACAGAAACACACCCCGACACCCCAGCCACGAGTGGCGGGGTACATGCCGAGCGCACACACAAACACACACACACGCCACTGACCCAGCCAGGAATGCCAGGGCGCAGCCAAAACCCGAGCCCAAACACACACAACCACACCATACGCCCCAGCCAGCAGTGGCGGGGTACAAGCAGAGCGCACACACAAACACACACACACCCCGAAACCCCAGCCAGGAGTGGCGGGGTACATGCGGAGTACGCACACAAACACACACAAACCCGGACACCCCAGCCAGGAGTGGTGTGGCGCAGCCAAAACCCGAGCCGGAGCACACACACCCGCACCGCACGCCGCAGCCAGCACGGGCGGGGTACATGCGGAGCGCGCACACGAAGACACGGACACCCCAACACCCCAGCCATGAGTGGCGGGGCTCAGCCAAAAACGGAGCCCAAGCACACATACTCACACCGCAGACCCCAGCAAGGAGTGGCGGGGTACAGGAGGAGCGCCCACACAAAAACACACACACTCGAAAACCCCTGCCAGGAGTGGCGGGGTACAAGCGGACCGCGCACACAAATACACACACAGCCCAACAGCGGAGCCAGAAGTGGCGGGGCGCAGCCGAAACCCGAGCCCAGGCACACACACCCACACTGTACAACCAAGCCAGGGGTGGCGGGGTACAAGCGGAGCACGCAGGCAAACACACACACACCCCAACACCCAAGCCTGGAGTGGCAGGGTGCAGCCAAAACCCGAGCCAAAGCACACAGACCCACAGCACAAACCCGTACCAGGAGTCGCGGGGTACAAGCGGAGCGCACACACAAAAACACACACACACAGAGAGGCCAGCCAGGAGTGGCGGGGCGCAGCCCAAACCCAAGCCCAAACACACACACCCCCGCCGCACATTCCAGTGAGGAGTGGCAGGGGAAATGCGGAGCGCGCACACAAACACACACACACCGCAACACTGCAGCCAGGAGTGGCGGGCCGCAACCAAAACCGGAGCCCAGGCACACACACCCACACTGCAAGCCCCAGCCAGGAGTTGCAGGGTACAGGGGGAGCGCGCACACAAACAAACACACATCCGAACACCCCAGCCAAGAGTGGCGGGGCGCAGCCAAAACCGGAGCCCAAACACACACAATCACAACGCACACCGGAGCCAGGAGTGGCGGGGTACATGCGGAGCGCGCACACAAACACACACACACCTTAACACTCCAGCTAGGAGCGGCGAGGCGCAGACCAAAACGGAACCCAAGCACCCACAACCTAACCGCGCACCCGAGCCAGGAGTGGCGGGGTACAAGCGGAGCGCGCACACAACCATACACACCACAAAACCCCAGCCAGGAATGGTGAGGTGCAAGCCAAGACACCAGCCCCACCGCACAGGCCAGAAACCCTAGCCAGGAATGATGGGGCGAGACCAAAACCCGTACCCAAGCACACACACACCAGACACAGCCAGGAGTGGCGGGGTTGCCGCGAAACCCGAACGCAAACACAAGCACCACACAAAAGTAGAAAACCCAGTGTCCATAGCCTGGGCACTGAGGCAGCCCGTTCCATGCAGGTGACCCGGGCAAACCAGGTCCAGAGACCAGGGCCAAAGCTGCACCCTAAGGCCTGCGCTGCTTTGGGAATCGAGGCAGAGCGTGCGACACCCAAGCACTTCGGAAACCAGGTACCAAGAACATGCATGCATGCCTTGGGAACGGGATACGCCAGGAAGCCTGGTGAAACCCTAGGGTTCCAGACAATTGAGGGGACGTGCGCAAGCACGGGGGCACACCCTCCCGGCATGACAAGTACGTCACGCTGGCGGCCATCAGCCCTCCCGGTGTTGCCCAGGGCCACCAGTCGGGGCTAGGGAGATGTAAGTTGCGTCTTGTCTCCAACCGCGGAGCCTCCTCCTGTTCGTCACAGCGGGAACGCCTGGGGGAACCATGGGGCGCCTCTCCACGACCGCGTGCACCTAACTACGTACCTACCTACCTTGCTCACACCTGTGCTTGTTGCTTGTATTTGTTTTAGAAAACCCCTGCTGATTTTCCACAACTCAAAATGAAGTCCACACAAAGGTAATCCGGAGCAGGTCCAGGCACCGGATCAATCAAATCAGGATAAGTCCTTCCGCAATCAAAACATGTGTAACAAAGAGGGGCTGCAGATAGACAAAAGTAGATCTGAATACAATGATCCTAAGGTTTACAAACAAAATAAATGATTTTGCATGAAACCTGGCATGACTCAGGCCTCCAAGATAGCACCAAGCACTTCATGTGCACTCTCTTGCAAAAAAGGGAGTTGGTTAGGAATCTGTGGCAAAGGAGGTGGGCCAGACACAGGATATGGCTTGGCCAGCATGGCAAAGCAAATGAATTCAGAATCAGTTAAAAGGTCGAACCACAATATGTGGTGGAAACAATTGAGTATAGGGGTCTTGAGGTGGCGGAGCACTAGGCTTTATGTACAAGTCCATAGGCAAGAAGTGGCTACTCTATTTCGGTATTACCCTCATGAAGGAAGATACCCCCGCTTACTTGAGTAGTAGAGGTGAACTTCACGGAGGGCTAGGGTTATAACCCTAATTGCTTTGAGAAAGTGTACTTCAAGCTGCAAAAGAGTGATAAAAATGATTAAGTGTTAGCCTCAAAATCAACAAAAGGTTTTAGGGGGGGCTTGGCCTGGATCAAGTACCCTAAGAAAGACATGGTGGTGACTTTTTCTTACTTCTGGCCTTCCTGAGCAACTTCAGGGACCACGTCCTGGGCTACATCCCCACCCCCGACATCCAGCAGCCGCCCACCTCCACATACATGACCCTCATGTACAACAGACACTGCACCCTCTGCACAACCCGCTACCACGCACAAGCCGACACCTGGCTGGTCAAGGGCACCGACTCCCTCCTCATCGCCAACTACATCCCCCCCTCCGCACAGCTCGACCACGTCGCCTACACCAGGGAGGACGAGCCTGACGGCCCCCACATCTGGGGCACGTGAGGGCGCAAGTCCCTGGAAGTCCCTTCCCATCTGCAGCGGCAATCCAGGCCTTCGCAGGACCATGTACTGCTTTGCTGCACGCACCCAACGGACCTGGCAGATTCTCGCAGAGCAGTGGGCGTGGAAGGTCAAACTCCGTCCCCAGCAGAGTGGGGCCCCCCTGAACCGCACGGGACCCGACCTGCCGCGCCTGGTCACCGTACAGCTCTGCCCGTACATGGTGGTAGCCCGCCTCATGACCCTGCTGTGGCCGGGCGCAGACACATCCACCAAAAACTACCACCACCTCACAGAAGAGGACATGTCCTGCATCCAGCGGTGCTTCTTCAGAACCCTTGACTGCCTCCAGCAGGCACACCAACACGTCCTGAAGCTGAAGTGAAACCGGCCCGGATAACCCACCTACGCGCGCATCGGTGGCAACTCCGTGACGCCAGCAGGCACCACACAAGAGACAACCCACAACACCAGCCCCTGCACGCACACGGGATACCAGGGAAAGTGCATGCACGCACCCAATGCCCCAAACCGCACCCTGCTCCTCATTACCCACAGGACCCAGCAACCAGCGGCCGCCCTCGCTGTCATGGACCCCAGGCCATCCCCCACGCCCGTCTCCTCCACCTTAGACTCCACGCGAGACCCCAGGCCGTCCCCCAAGTCCGTCTTCTTTGCCTCTAGCTCCACGACCTCAACCACCACCTCGTCCACCTCCACCACCACACCCTCGTCGGGCACCTGCCCCCCCCAAACCGCGGGCAACGCCACCCAAACGGTCCCCCAAACCCGTCTTCTCCGTGAGGACCCCCGGCACTGCCAAGGCCCCCGCATCCCCACAAATACTGACAACCACACACCTACCAGAACGTTCCTCAGGCTTCCCAGGGTGTTCGTCAGCCCCGCCACCAGTTGATTGGCTTGTACTCGGTAAGGTCAAAATCCCACGATGGTAGGTGACGCTTGGGGAGGAATCAGGGGCTGTGTTTAGCGCGAATCTCTTGAGTGAGATCACCAACAAGTTCAGAGGTGGATCCTCGGAGAGCCTCTTTTGTGTCCGACCGCGTCAGGGACCTGTTGGAGGATCTTCTAGATCCTCTACTCCTTCCTCCAAGAGACTCAGGGCCACGTAGGCCAAGCAGGGAAGTGAAGTCAGGTGCAGGCATAGTGTAGCCAGGTTCGGTTGCCCAATAATCAGGCATCTCAGTCATGTACATGCCCGCCGCAGGTCTATGATAGCCATCCTCATATCGGCGCGGCATAGGCTCAGACGCACCGCTGTAGGTGGAGCTCGATACTACTGGTTCGCTGACTGCAATTGCCATAGGTGGCACAGTCGCGTCTGGAGTTACACCATAGGTGGGGTAAGGCATTCCACTAAAGCCTAGACACTCAACCATAGGTGGACTGGTTGTTGGTGAGGATGTAGCTGGATGTGTGGCTGGGATTGTAGTGGTTGTTGGAGAGGGTACTGCAGGGAAATCAGAGGCGCTCAGAGCGCTCTCCTCAGGTGTGTCCTTGAAGGGCGCCTCGTCGAATGGTCCATATGCATCTCCAGGGTGTACCTTTTTGGCTCCCATGTCCACTGCTTGCTTCCCTTTCTCCTTCTCTTTGCCTTCAGGTCCTCGCACGGATGGACCACTGGAGGCACCTCTCAAGCCTTCCAGAGAATCATCCCTCAGCCCACGTAAGGGCACTGAAGGTACAGGCTCCCCAGGCTCAGGTTCACCAGCGGGTTTGGGCGCTGGCGCTGCCTTGGCGGGTGCCACTGAGGGCTCTGTTGTCTCGGCAGTGTCCTTGGTGTCCATATTGTATTTCTTTGCCCTTCAGTGGAGTCAGTCTCCACGTACTGGTTGTACTGCACGCGGTTGCAGGTACGCAAAGACTGAAATTCTCTGCTACCAGAAAGTTAGAACAGGCTTTGACTGTTGATTGCTTTGATGATATTTTATTGTCCATGCCCCTGCTTGCTCCTGCTGCTTCTTGATGTAGTTCAGGTTATCCAAACAAATAAGGCTTGATGAAATCAACCCAAACGTGTAGCCACAGGTGCAAGGCAAAGGACCACAGGATCAAATTCACAACATGATAGGCTGCAGTCAAAGGAGATAGTGATACAACAAAGGCAACTCACAATAACTACAGATTTATGAAGAGATAGTTAGAAAGTGTCCTACAAGCATGGAAAAACTGCCCAAATGGGCAGCCTCTCTTTTCTAGTGCCATCTAGAGATGTGCACTCTTTTCTTTGGGTCCCATAGGTGATTAGGTGGCATGGCTTGTGGCACTGAGGTCACTGCCATGTCACATGGGATATTCCTACTTAGCTAAGCTGACTGGGAATTTAACCCAGTTCCTCTCAAAAAGAGATGCCATAGCCCCCTAGGGTGCAGACCACTAGGATAGCTAAGCATTCATGAGAAAAGATAGAAAAATGTATAGGCTCCTGATCAATGTCAGTGCCTCAGTCAGTCCAGGAAATGGTGTATAAGATCAATCAGTTGGGGGGTCAGGGGTCCACACAACATCCATAGATCAATGCTTGGTTTTATAGGTCAAAATGTCGTGTCACTGCTTTTTGAATGGACCAATACTCAGATAAAAATGTGTTATGCCTCAAGGCCTCTTTATAACAACACCCCAACACAACACTCCCCTCCATGAGGGGGGCCACACACCACCACCACACGCCCCACCATGAGGGGGCCCACACACCACCACAACACACAACGTCAAAAAACACAACACACCGCACCCAAAGGCAGCACGCCCCACGATGCGAGGGGCAACACACCAACGCAGCACGCTCCACCACGAGGGGGACCACACACCAGCACAACACACAGCACCACGCCACACAGCACAACACACCCAACGCCACACCATACAACACAGTGCACTACCCACTACCCCCAGGGCAGTGAGGCAGTGGATTGCAGGAGGTCCACTGCCCACTGCCCCCAGGCAGTGGAGCAGTGCATTGAAGGAGGTCCACTGCCCACCGCCCCCAGGCAGTGAGCCAATGTGTTGCAGGAGGTCCGCTGCCCAATGCCCCCAGGCAGTGCAGCAGTGGATTGAAGGAGGTCCACTGCCCACTGCCCCCAGGCAGTGAGGCAGTGCATTGCAGGAGGTCCACTGCCCACTGCCCCCAGGCAGTGGGGCAGTGCATTGAAGGAGGTCCACAGCCCACTGCCCCCAGGCAGTGAGCCAGTGTGTTGCAGGAGGTCCACTGCCCACTGCCCCCAGGCAGTGGAGCAGTGCATTGAAGCAGGTCCACTGCCCACTGCCCCCAGGCAGTGAGGCAGTGTATTGCAGGAGGTCCACTGCCCACTGCCCCAAGGAGGTGGGGCAGTGTATTGCAGGAGTTGCACTGCCCACTGCCCCCGGGCAGTGAGGCACTGCATTGCAGGAATTGCACTGCCCACTGCCCGAGGCAATGAGGCAGTGGATTGCAGGAGGTCCACTGCCAGCTGACCCCAGGCAGCGGGGCAGTGCATTGCAGGAGGTCCACTGCCCACTGCCCCCAGGCAGTGCGGCAGCGCATTGCAGGAGTTTTACTGCCCACCGCCCCCAGGCAGTGAGGCAGTGCGTTGCAGGAGGTCCACTGCCCACTGCCCCCAGGCGGTGGCGCAGTGTGTCGCAGGAGTACCACTGCCCACTGCCCCAGGCAGGACAGCAGTGTATTGCAGGAGATGCCAGGCCCACTGCCCTAAGGGAGGGAGGCAGTGAGCTGCGGGAGTACCACTCCCCACTGCCCTCAGGCAATGCGGCAGTGCAAAGCACGATTTCCACTGCCCACAGCCCCCAGGCTGCCTGGCAGTGCGTTACACTGCCCACTGCCCCCTGCCCACAAGAACAGTGCAGCAGGGCACACACAGTGCAGTGTGGTGCAGAGCACCAAGCAGTGCGGCACCACACAGAAGGCACTGGTGGTGCAGCGCGGCACGCAGGGTGCAGTGGGCAAATGAGACCCTGAGTGACTGTGTGCAGGCGTCGGCAAGGCATTGTCGGCCAAGTGCGAGAGTGCACTGGTCCGGCTATGCCACAACACACTTACACACAGCGCGCACACAACACACACAGCCCAGCCCGTTTACCTGTACCTGTGGGTAGACATCCCGGCCTTTGCCTTTTGGTAACAGCGCCTTCGGCACACAACACAGTGCAACACAGCCCGACCAAGAGGGGGAACACACACCAATGCGGCACATCCCACCATACGGGGCGTCACACACCACCACACACAACACAACGAGACACACAACACAACACACCGCACCCCAACGCAGCAAGCCCCACCATGAGGGGGGCCACACACTAATGCAGCACACCCCACCATATGGGGAGCCACACACCACAACGACACACAACGCCACACAACACAACACACCGCAGCCCAACGCAGCACGCCCAATAATGCTGGCGGGCCACATACCAACGCAGCTCGCCCCACCATGAGGGGGGCCAGGCACCACCACCACACACAGCACAACGCCAGGCAACACAGCACACCGCACCCCAACGCACCACGCCCCACCATGAGGGGGGCCACACACCGGCGCAGCAGGCCCAACCACGAGGGGGGGCAAACACCACAACGCCACACAACACGACACAACACAACACACCGCATCGCGATGCGACACAACAAAACACAACGCAACACAGCCCCACCACGAGGGGAAGTACACACCACCACGACATGCCGCACCATGAGGGGGGCCACACACCACCAGGACACACAACGCCACAAAACACAAGACACCGCACTGCAATGCAGCACGCTCCACCATTTTGGGGGGCACACACCAACACAGCACGCCCCACCACGAGAGGGGCGACACACCAGCAGTCCACGCAACGCAACGCCACATAACACAACACGAAGCAACGCAACACAGCCCCACCATGACGGGGGCCACACACCAACGTAGCACGCCCCAGCATATGGGGGGTCACGGAGCACCACACACAACACAATGCCACACAACACAACACACCGCACCCAGACGCAGCACCCCCAACCAAGAGGGGGGCCACACACTGACACAGCACGCCCCACCATGGGAAGGGCGTTTACAAGATCCATCTCCATCTAGGGGTCGCCTATCCAAAGATGACTTGAGGTTGAAAATGATATTTTGAGCTCTTACTATTCACCAAGTGCGTCATTTTGCCAATGTGTCATAATTCAATACGCCACTACAAAACACGACGAGGAGAGCAAATCCGATAACCTGTATCTCTGATGTCTCCTTCAATCAATCCAAGTCGTGACAATTCATGATAAACATGGCAAAAGCCCCTGACAGCGAGAAACATGGTATAAACGACAGGGCTCTTCAGAACTAAAATTCAGAAAACTAACCACAGACAATTCTGCAACAAGTCAATAATAGAACCACGAAAATGGTCCTCGGACTGAATGAAAATCGACATGCGCGATGCGCAAATACACAGCTGATCCCAGCAGATCTGTCCCTCGTCCTCTGCTCTGCCAAGGGCAGGAGCTACCCTCAGCCCTGCTGATCGGACCCCCCGCCAAGGCTGGAAGTTAAGTGGACGAAAGCCTGACAAAAACTGAGAAGCAGTGGCGCCAGAATGAAGGGATTAATTCAGCAGCTCCTTTTACTCTTGATCCTGCCATAATGGCGACACCAGAAGGAACTTTGATGAAGATCTGAAACACAAGGGGCAGTAGCAAAGTAATGACAATAGACAGATGGGAAGCAGCTTACAAGATACAGGCATGTGGGAGAGAGATACAAAAAATAAGGGGGGGGCAGCAGCAACAAAAAAAATAGAGCAACCACTGGTCCTGTGCGACAGCCCCTGATGGCCAGCTCCAGAAAAAAGAAGGAGCGGGAACAACAACGTCGCCCCTAGCCCCTCGGGAAGCAGCCCTGCAGCCTAATACAGCGTACATGGAGGAATCAGCAACCTGGCGAATTGTGCTGCAGGCAAGGGCTAAAAATGCGAAACAGCGGGTATGCACGAGCACTAACTTCAGGCAGCATCACTGCAATCAACGTTGATGTTGTGCTGTTTGTTAATACTGTAACCACTTATCAGTAATCTGGTGCACAAACTGAGAAGCAGGCTCCCAGGAGGGTTCCTCAGCACCTTACCAGTGCACATGCCAGAACAGGCGCTTCTGACCCCGCCGCCTGGGTTGAGGACGCCGCTCATGCCAAAAATTTCCTGGACATCCCACCTATCGTCCTCAGGCGGAGCCTCAATGTCAGATTGGTAATACAGTGGCACTTTCGCCCCACTGAGGGCAGGACCATACGGCTTCAGGGGATCAATGCTATATACTCGGGGTCCCTGAGGGGTGTCAATCACATAACGATTACCCCCCTCCCACTTCAGAACCTCAAACGGTCCCTGCCAGATGCGCTTCAACTTATTAAATTGTTTATTTTCTGCCTTCGGCAGATCCCGCAACCACACCCTGTCTCCCTCCTCAAAACTCAGGGACTTAGTGGTCTGGGAAAAACGCTGAGCCACATCGCCATGCAACCTTTCTAGCTTCTGCTGCACCTGCCGGCGCTCTGCAGAGAGCCGGAGAAAAAAATCCAGCGCATCGTCACTGCCCTCTTTCGAAAGAAATGGGGGGCAGTCCCGGAAACCGGGGGGGTCCCTTCCAAACACCAGCCGGTGTGGGGAATGTGGAGCCACCATCCCGGGGAGATTTTCCAGCCCCCACACCGCCATAGGCAGTGCATGATACCAGTGGCCACCACGCTGACTGAAATACTTATGAAGGGCCATCATGACCCCTTGGACGGCTGACTCCACCAGTCCATTACTATTATGCCTATGGATGACACTATGATACTTCTCCACTCCCGACAGCTCCGCCAGAGTGGTCAGGAAGTCGGAGTTCAGGATGCCCGCATTATCACACAAAAACTCATTGGGCAAGCCCATGAGAAATACACAGTGCTGCAGAAACAACTTCGCAGCGCGACGACTAGTCAAGCCGGCCCTGGCACAGGGCACTGCTATGACGTAGCCAGTCAATCAGCAAAAAAAAACCATGCAAAAATCATAGACGGCACCATTCACAGTAACTGGCTTCAGCTCCAAAAAATCAACTGCCGAACTGCTGAATGGGTCATCGGGGGTCGGATAATGGTGTAGGGAATCCGGATGGATCCCCACACGAGGCTTAGTTTGCTGACACACATGACAGACCTCACAGTGGGCCTTCACATACTGAAACAGGGCATCAAGAGTCATGCTGGGCACCAAAAAGCGGCGCCGCACCAACTGCTATGTCTTCTCGGTGCCACCATGGACATAAGTATGTACAGCCGCGATGACGCGGAGAACCAGGGCGGCAGGGACAAGATTCGTACCCGCAAGCCGAAGCTTATTGCCAGAGATCACATGCTGAGGGAGGTACTCCCGCCAAACTGCCATGCCTGACTGAAGCGCAGCAAATTTACCTGCAAGATCGGGATCAGCACGGGAAAAATTCTGTCCAATCATCGAACAGAATCAAGACATCTGCAGCCACGATCTGTTGCCTTGCCAGTTCTGAGAGAAGACACAGGCAGATCAGGAAACAGAAGCGCATCAGGGGTATGCACAGTGGATTCCGCCATTGCACTGGGGAACCAACCCTGACGATGAAAATGGCCACACAGGGCATGTGCCTTACGCTTCAGGCCCCTGGAACGAGCTGACTTCCCACCTCTCAGGACATCAACGAAGGGACGAACGCGCCTAGAAAGCTGCAACTCAGAATCAGCCCACTCCTTCTCCTCCAATTCATCCCGTTCCCGGCCCGCAAGATCTGCTTCCGTCCCGTCAATACTCACGTCTGGTGCAGCCTGAACGGCGGGATAACTCCCTTTGACATAGATGACCTCTATGTCAAAGGTCGAAAAAAATTGGTGCCAGCTCCCCCTCCGCCCAATGGGTCCGGCCATAGTGTTCAAACTTCCGGTATGCCACTGTTGCAGCGATTCATGGTCCGAAAGGACCTGTACCCTGATGGGTGAATTACGCAACCTGCTGCGAAATTTAAATAACGTAGCGACAATCGCATACATTTCCTTCTCACGGATTGACCACTACCGTTGGCCATATCCATCCTTCTCCCGCAACTTCCTCGAAAAAAATGCCACTGGCCGCAAATGACCCGCCGGAGGCATCTGTTCAATCTCCCACCCCACCGCATATGTGGAGGAGTCACAACGTAGATAAAAGGGCTTCTTCATGTCAGACTGGTCAAGGACTGCACCATCACGGAAACGAATCTTTAACTCTTCAAAACATCGCTTCATCTCCTCAGTCCAATATATCTTGTTTCGGGCCCGGGCAGCCTCCTCAGGCGTCATCTGTGAACTCAAAGAACCCTGTTTTTTTCTCACATCCTTATTCTCCTTGCGCTGACTTTTAGTCACATCCAGTCCCTTCAACGCCTCCATCAAGGGCACCGCCAACGTGGCGTACCCACGCACATAAACCGCGTACCACTGGGTAAAACCCACAAACGCTTTCATGTGCGTGGGCGTCGTTATTTACCGCAAGTGCCAACGCATCACTGCCGCGGCTTTTTTCGGATCCGGTGTCCTACGCCCCCGCAGTATCACATGCCCACAGAACTTAACCTGGGTGGCAAAAAGAACATATTTGCCAGGTTTGATCGTGAGGCGATACTTACGCATGACAGAAACAAACTCACGCAACTGGGAGTAATGTTCACGCAAACAACGGTCACTCAAAGTATCATCTAAACTCGCCAGATCCGGATTATCCCCATCAGGGGACCCATGACACACGTCATCGATGTATGGCTCAGTCCCACACTTCCTAGTAAAATCACGGAAACACGAACTAACTAAACGCTGGTATGCTGATGGGGCCGTTTTAAGGCCCATCAGCACGACCGTCCACCTGTACAACACCCATGGTGTCGCGAAGGCAGTGAGTGGCTGGCTGTCAGCGTGGAGATGCATCTGGTGGAACGTGTCTTCAAGATCGAAGACGGACCACACTGCATTTCCACTCTGACGGGCCACCATGTCTTCGATGACAGGCAGGGGGTGTGCATCGTCAGCAATGCAAGTGTTCAGGTATCTATAGTCTATCACCAGGCGCCACTTATTGACGCCTGGCTTAGGGACCATAAATGCTCGTGCACCCGATTCTGACTCAGAGGCTTTCAGCATACCTCTGGACCCAAACTTTTGAATCAGGGCACGAAATGCATTGCTGCGGCTTAGACCCATCTCTAAGTTGAATCTTATGCATGGAATGCGGACCTCTAAGATCATCGGGCACATCACCCACATTGGGGAAAGAGAACACATCAGCGAACTCCTTCTCCAAACCCTCCCGGTACCCGCGACAACGCTCATCCAGGCTTCAACCGCACCACGGATCCAACCCATCTCGACCGCACTGTAACGCGGGGAATCGGGATGCAGGGTCCGCACACGCCTAACCCTCACCCCTGAATCTTTAGGTAGGTAGGTAGGTATCTTCGGGAGCTCGGGATGCCTCCTTTGACAAAGCAGGAAGGAGGTCTTACCAAGGGGACGTCCTGTCCCTCCCACTGCCCTATGTCAGGTGCCTCTTGAGCCGCTCCCGCATGTGCTTGGGAAGGCATTGTCGCGGCCACCCGGTCCACGTGTCCCAGGTGGGAGGGTGTCCCCAATGTGTCCATGGGTAGGGCCACATGCCCCCTCCTTTGAGCGGCAGCTCTGGGAGCTGCCCAGCCTGAATCTTTACCCACACACCCCACAACTGCGGCCTGTGGGTCCTCTCCAGGCAACACATCATCCCATGCCTCAACTGGTCTGTCTGAACCAGACTCCTTAGAAAAAGCGTCAAACAACACGACACGCGTGGTCAGTCCTTTCTGTTGAGGGTACTGCCAGCCCTCTTCATCCCAAAGAATGGGCACAGAATGGGGGAGATCCCACCAATCAATGGCCACTTCCCCCAAGGACCAAAAGCAGGACTTGGTTTTGTCCACAGGAATCACAGCGATCCCTTTAGCCTGATCGATCAAAATTTTATTCACAGTGGGTCCCCAATGTGACTTGGGCGCATGTACCCACAACGTCGGGTCTGACCAACACATGTTCCAAACATCCTTTCCACCCGAAGCCAACGGGCGAAAGGGGGTATCACTAGACCTAGAAAAAGCCTCCCTGAACGTCTTGCGCTCTGACGAGTACCCAGACCAAGACATGATCTCGTCCAGCACTGAAGTAAGAATAATGTTCCTATTCCTGGCGTACACATATTCAGCAGTCATCCGCATTCTTTTCTTGCGGCGCACCAGACACGATGTAGCATCAACGGATGTGTCAACAAAATGGGGACATTGGCATGAGAAATAGTCCTGCTGCACCGAACTGACAGTCAGACCCTTCAACAGCAAAGGGTCGGAATGCTCGGGTAATGCAGGACCAACCGTGACAGGCACATCAAAATTAGGATCATCCAGGGCAGCCTTCCAACAGCCCCCATGAGACTGAGAATATGTGCTGGCGGGACCAATTCAGGATGCATGGGAATGGACCACGCACCGCGCAGTCATTCCACACAACCCTGCACGCAGACACACTCAGAATTACAACAACAGGAAACTGCAGGTCGAGAGGCACGCGCCAACGTGTTGGACATCGTAATATGTTGCAACGGCAGGTGCCTCAAAATAATCCCAGAACTCCAGAGTAAATTGGACCACAGAATTCGAAACTGATATGACATACAAACAAAATGACGCATCAGCAGAGTGCAAGCAAACAGGGATGGATTCTGATAATAAAAGGGAGGAGGGCTAGAAACCCCCGATGATAGTCGTGCCACATTCTCTGGGGTCTGCACCGTGACTTGTCCCAAGGCGTCCCCAGGGAAAATTAAATGCAATACACTATCCAGTGAAGCCGGTTCGGACCCCCGTGACCATCTTGGGGTCACTTGGGGTGTGTATCTATGTGCCGGCAAGCCGCCATTGGCTGATATCATACTCTCCCATCCACCTGGCCTAACCTGATGTGATAGTGTGATAGGTTTGGCCATTCCGGCTATGAGCGGCCATATTCAGTACCGAGGCGCCGCCAGCTGAGATTTATATATCAGAATATCAGGAATCAACAGGGTTTTATTATCATAATGTTTCCGTAATTTTTCAGCCTTTCGTCCTGATGGTCAATGTATCGGCGACTGTCAGTTGGCTCGCGATTTTGCGTTAACCGATTGGTTAACTGTTATTTCCAGATATTTTGGCGGAAACTCCGACGAAGGGTCAGATTTCATCTGTAAAGGGTTCGTTGCTTCCGCAATTCTCTAAATAAGCACTCGAATTTTTAATCCGAATTTTTCGCGATGTCGAAATCTGATTTTCGACTTCGACATCGCCGCACTTGATTTGGTCTTCTTCGAGTGGTCATACTCTTTTCCCTATGCCCGAATCAGGTTTCCCTTATACTTGCCACCCATTTGACTTGGAGATATAAGGGAAACAAAAGTGAATCGTGGGACCACTTTGAAGGGCCATATCTACGCGCGAGTGTGAGGGAAGAGAATAGGAAAGGTTGGGTTGCAAGCGCCTTAGTCTCAACTTAATTTACCAAGCATCAAACGCCTTTGGTGTGTACACATGCCCGATATAGCAAGGGATACTGGTCAAGAGGGTAGAAAGTGATATATAACTCTTGGACCGTGCAACCGAACTTTTTATTGCGACTTTCGAGTGTACCGCATGAGTGTTGGGGTTGCATAGATACTTTTATTGGGTTCCCACGTATTTTTAACGTGAAGTTATGTCCATGGAGGGGCATGGCATACCATGGTGGGAGCCACTTTTGAGGGTATGTGTTATATGCATGGTATGTGCTTCGATATGCTCACGCCCATGTTATATATCTTCGTGTGGCCGAAGAGATGGGGAGCCACACATGACAAGGGCCTTGCCCATGTCCCAATTGTGGAATTCAAAGCGCTAGACCAAGTCTACCGCGTATGTATTGCTCATGGAATGTTTGGCAAAGAGATCCATGAGTGCACTCCCATGGGGCATGTAGATACGAGTGGCGAAGGTATCTCCCTGGCCCGATTGGGGATCCAAGTGGGGGTTTGTTCGCAAATGGTCCCAATCATTTGTATATTGAACCATGCGCAGATATCATGGGTGAGCATAGAGATATACTATCATGACAACTTTGTATGTGGACACATTCGCATGTTTTTGACCTCATTTTATGCTCATTTTTGTGTTTTATGTGCTCAACGAGTCGGCTAACAGTGAAGTGCCTAGAGATCCGTGAACTATGGTATGTTGCTTATATGTTGGCATATGCTTCGGTGTTGTACCTCACCATATGCCGGATCGCATGGTCACTTTGGCGTGGCACACGAGGCCTCACAAAATGAGGTCTCAAACTCATGAACTGACTTGTGAAGCATGCCATGTACATAACCGGAGAGGTTTCGGAGCCAATGATGTGATATTTTTGGGCATGGACCTTTGGTCTATATCACCCTTGTATTTTACTTTCCGGTTTGACACATGCATGGAGCATTTGGATATTTGCCGTATGCATTTTTGAGTATATAATTGACTTTTGGGCATTATCGTGGGATTTGCCTGATTTTCCCATGTTGTGAGGTCATCATCATGGGGCAGTTCTCCAAGCCCATTCAACTCCAAGTCCAACCAAGGTTATGTCAGGGTAGGGCATGGTCCTGAGTGCCACTCTAGGCCATGACACGCCACCTCCCCATATTGGGCTAGGATATATAGGCTTGGGAGTGAACACATTTTTGGGGTTTATGTAGTTACTTGTGACACATGGCATTTAGCCATCTTATTTGATTGGGTTCAGGGCATCATGTTCGTAAGTCAAGGGAAGGTCTTGAGGCCAGGGAATGGGGGGTCTATGGCTGTGAATGTGTACGTTTCCATCTTTCCCCAACTTTGCTTTATCTGTGTTCATATGCCAATTTCAGGTCTTTCTTCCTTGGTGCAATTCTTGTACATGCCGGCAACCGTGAGACGACCGGTGTGCTGAACGGAAGCCCGCAGCCCGGATTGGATTGTGAATTGGGCTATTGCAGTATTTGTGGGATCAGGTTGCTGTTCAGGGTTGAAGGAGGATTTTTTTTCTATATTTTTGGACTTTGGACCCTGGAAATTGAGGAATGCAATCGTTGATCCGGAGTAAATCAGCAGGGGTAACAGGCGGAAGGGGCACAGCCGGGGCCGGTCCTGGTAGGGACCTTCTTTATGGTAGCAGAGGCGTACCTGCTGCCCCTACCTACCGCCGACCCGGGGACTTGAGCCCTTATGAGCCCTGCCCAAGTACGCCCCGGGTGCGTATTGTGGACTCGGTGGAGACCACGCCGGAGATTGGAGCCATAGAAGAACCGAGACGTTCAAGAGCATGGCGAACTCCGGAAGTTGAAGCCCGAAGAGAAGTACGACATTCGGGAAGAGGAGGACGTGACATGGAGGACCTGGTCTCCATGTATGAGCGTCGCTGCCGAAAGGCATGCAACCTCCGCTCCGCCGCGGAGGACTCTGATGAGGCTTGCCATTCAGGCAGCAGTGGAGGACGGGACCGGCGCTACCGGAAGCGCGGGTCATCCAAGTCCGCGGCAAGGGACGCCGGGGCCATGGACACGGACCCCAGCCTGGTCAGGCTGTGGGAATCCGAGGGGCACTCCGAGGGCTATCGGACAGCCTACGAGCCACCTTCGGAGTCAGCGATGTCCGCGCCGATCGCCAGGGCGCATACGGCCCCCGAGCCCGCCCTGAAGCACGACGCCGAGGGCTTGGAGAGGCCAGCAAGGGCCCGGACGGCACCTGTGCCCCGGCACACGGGACCAGAGACGGACGCCATAGGCGATACGCCCATGGGCGATGAGTCTGAGGCGCCGGGAACCGCGGGATGCGCTGGATCAGGCGGAAAGCACGCCGCGTGCCACTGCGAGCACGTGTCCTTCCTCATGGGCAAGTACCTGAACATGGGGATGGACGCCATCGTGCACCGCCTCGACAGCCTGGACAACGCGAAGGACGGCCTAGAGACGGACGTCGCCGGGATCCTGGATGACCAGTCGGCCGTGGAGAAAGACATGGAGGAGCTGCGAGCGGAACGGGACAGGTACCGGGAGAATTTGGAGCTGGGCCTGGAGAAGCAGCAGCGAGTGGTGGACAGCCTCCTCCACCTGGTGGAGGACATGTCGGGACGCCTGAAAAGGCTAGAGGAGCTACAGCCCCTCGCCTCGGGTCCGGAGCTCCCGGCAAAGCCGGCCGCGGCAGAGCTGGTGGAGCGGGTTAAGACCCTCAGGAGCGCCATGGATAAACCCATGGGCGGCCCTGCAGAGGCACCATACGCGCCTCCGCGTGTTGACCCGGGTGCGCTGCCGTTTGTTCCCATGTTCAGCGAATCCACAATGCTCGGGGATCACACGGCACCGGCTGGGTCCATGCGGGAAGGGCACGTAACCACGGTCCCGAGGAGCCTGACGGTACAGATGTCCCATGCCGCCCAGAATCTACCGATCACGACGAATATGGTAGTTTATGCAGAAGACGAGATCCAGAGCCAGACCATGCAGGGGCGAGCCATGGGAAGCGCCGACGGACATGGTCGAGGTCATCCAGGCGGAAACCTGTGGGCGAAGGACCCCGGGGACCACGGGGATATGGACGGCCGATGGAGCAAGTCCTTCCCGCATTCCAAACTCCATGGGTTCAGACCCAACTGGACCGCACTCCATGGAGGAGAGGGATGTACGGGGAGTGTACTCACACCCCCCGGCCACAGGTGGTATCCGTCTCGGTGGAGTGGTGGCTGGGGACGTCGGAGACGCCATCAGGATTGACGACCTCAGGGGAATCAAAATCCCCTACTACGATGGCAACCCCTCCAACCTGGATGACTTCATCCTGGATTGGGAGGACTTTGCCGAGGAGGTCGTCGGTGAGATGCGGGGAGCGCCGCGGGACAAGTGGGTATGCCGGACATTCCCACACCGGCTGGCGCAGGACCTGAAGGAGGAGCTGCGGGATCAGATCCGGGAAGGATTGATCCGCACGGAGCAGGCCTGCCTCCAGTGGTTGGAGGATGAGGAGCGGGTGGACGCTCAGAACCAGAAGCTGGAGGACTTGTGGTCCATCCCGCTGCCGCTGGACCGCGGTGAGTTGCGGGTCCGGGAGTCGAACCGGTATCTGCGGAAGTACCGCAGATGCCTCAAGCTGGTGGAGGACTGGAACGAGGCCAGCGAGATCCGCCACCTCCTGAAGGACGTCCTCCCCGGCAACTGGAAGACGCGAGTGGAGGACGAGAGGAAGAAGCGTGCCAAGAAGCGGGTGGCGGTGAGGATCATGGCGGCGGAGGATACCCATGCGGGTATCATGGAGTTCTTCAGGAGGAACCTGGGCGAACCCAACCGGATGTTGGGACTGAAGAAGGCCGTGTACGTGGAGGTGTTTGGAGACTTCATGGGGCAAAGGTTGCTGCGCCTCAACAACGTGGAGTGGAGGCGCGGGGAGCCGCTGGGGATGCAAGTCATCTTCGCCCGCATGAGCCTTGACGAGATCTTGAAGTACATCACGATGGAGTTGAAGCTCAATGCGAAGAACGAGGCCCACGTGCAGGATCGACATGGTCATGGACAACGAGGCCACCGGGTAGACCGCCATCATCGGGAGATCCAAGAGGACACGGCCAACTCCGCAGAGGATGGTAGTGGAAGTGGCCAAGACCACTGGTCCCGGGAGGATCACGAGGAGGCCCATTTTTTCGCGTTTGTGGCGCACAACGTGAGGGACCATGGGCAGGATCGGTCCAGATGGAGCCGGGTGGGACCCAAGAAGGGCAACGCGCCAAGGAGGATCGGGAACCCACCGCTCTCGTTCCGAGAGTACAGGTCTCAGCACAACGGGTGCTGGGTCTGTTATGGCAAGGGAAACAACCATGCACACGACCACCGTCAGTGCAAGGTGTATGAGGCGGACAAGAAGGCCTACTTCGCCGCCCACCCAAAGAAGAAGCCCAAGGAGCAGCGGATTTCCGATTGGAAGGCGAAGGGCGGAGACGGGGGAAAAGGCGAAGGTAAAGGCCAAGGGAAAGGCAGAGGAAGAGGCTATGGTGGTGGACCTGGCCAAGACCGACGAGTGAGGTCGATCGAGGAAGTTGCTGAGGACATGTTGAGGACGTTGGAGGAACTCAAAGCCCAGCAACGTGGTGGACAAAGTCCTGGCGGATCGCAGCCAGAAGGGGCTGCGGGAAGTCAGGTCTAGAGGAGCCCCCACGGGAGTGGGACCTCGGAGGTCTCTCCTCCGAAAATCAGTGGAATCCCAGAGAAAGTGAAGGCACATCGGGTGCCGAAAAAGGCTCCAGGAGAGCCAAAACCACTGAGTTTCGCCACTCCCAACCCCTGGAGCGCCCTGCCAAGGGAAGCTTATGTGGGTAAGGGACGGGGCAAGAAGGAAAAAGCGACCACAGAGAGCCCCGTGGACGGGCAAGACCAACCCAAGATCTACACCATCCGTGATCATACCCTCGAAGTCCTGATGCACCCAGACGTGCTAGAGTTGCATGCCGTGAGCGTCGTCCATACACGGCATGGCGACGAGCGGCAGTTGCACTTGAAGGTGCGTGTACGGTGCAGACAAGAGGAATTGGTGGTGGATGTTCTGGTGGATACGGGTGCCCAGGTGAGCCTGGTCGGAGAGGGTTGTTCAAGGAGGAATCCCTGCAGCCCAGCCATAGACCGGTGCGCCTGAAGGTGGCCAATGGAGAGATCATGGGTGGTGGTACCCATGAGGCCACTATCACTATGGAATTCTGGGAACATGAGCGCTTGAACCGCCCTGATCAGGCGAAGAGAAGCACTCTATCCGGGAACTTCTATGTGGCCGACATTACGGATTGGGATATGATCATGGGGTATGACTTCATGGTGGCAAATGCCATTGGAGCCCTTCCCCATCGCGCAACGCTGGTCCGGGAGGATGATGAATGCCTCACATGGCTGTCCACGGATTATGCTTGCGGATCATCCCAATGGAATGCTGAGAAAGAGGATCGGATCGTCCGGGCGGTGCAAGCTGTGGGTGCCAAGTCCAGAGGAGACCGCGGAGTTCAGCTCACGGAGTATGGAATGGCGCCACAGGTGTATGACAGGATGATCCAGACGCTGGGAGCCGAAGCGCCCGAGACGGACGTCTTCGCTTCCCGGGATGCCCCACTTTTGCGGAAGTGTAGGAGGCATTAGCATCGAGGAGACTCAGCCTGGCACAGGCATTGGGGTTTGAAGGAGTGGGGGCCCATGTATTGGCATGGCTCCCTGGACAACACCAGACGTACGGTGGAGAAGATCGTCGCGGATAGGGCAAAGGGGATCCTGGTCATAACCGGCATAAGATCCACCCCATGTCCGCTGGAAGGTCTCAAGTCGACGCTGGACTCCATCACCCTGAACGAGATGTCATTCGGGCCAGAGGAGGAGCTGTTCATCGACGCCAAGGGTGTATCAATGCCCTCCCCGGGTCAAGTGTGGGGTACCAAGGCTTTCCTGGTGGATGGGGCGCAAGCCCAGCCCACGGGTGATGAAGCATTCATCCGTAGAGTGGAGGCGGTGCCCATGAAGGTCATGTTTGAGCCCAAGGAGGGGACGGATCAGCCAATTGACCGCATTGACGTCCTGTCCCACGCCGAGATCGACGACGTTGTCAACTACATGCGGATGGGGATGCATGACCGTGTGGCAGCCAAGAAGAGGCGGGCCATGGTCACATCTCCGCATTGGTGGGATGACAAGATGTTGGTCACCGGCAAGTACGAGAAGGATGAGATCGTGGCGAGGGTCATGGATCACATCGCGGATCAATACGATGGTCCGGTTTGGTCGGACCGACCAACGTGGGGTTTTCCAAAAGTGGGAATCGGTAGCGACGAGCACCAGCCCGAGGCTGCAAATTTCAGAAGATTATCGGTGGGAAGAGCTCCCCACGACGATGAAGACGGCATGTCGGACGAGGAGCAGTCGGAATCCGACCCAGAAGAGGCCTATACCGCAGTGCGGTCGGTAGTATCTATACCGAAGCAAGCGGCTGAAGAGGCCCAGGAGAACCCGAAGGTCGCCGAGCTGAAGGAGAGGCTGATCAATGCCCATCCGCGGCTATTCAGTGGCGTCGCCAATAAGAACCCTCCAGATCGTTGGAGGTTTGGTACAGCGAAGATCAAGCTGAAGCCGAACCCGAAGATCTATCGTCATCGGGAGTACCAACTTCAGGGCGATCGGGCCGAGGCCATGAAGAAGCTGTTGGCCGAGTTCATTGAGCGGGGATGGATCAAACCCTCCGACAGTGAGTGGGCCAGCCCAGCCTTCATCGTGCCCGAGAAGGAGAAGGGCGAGTGGAGGTTGGTGGTTGATTACAGGGGTTTGAACGAGCATACAGAGCACGACTCGTACTCGCTTCCCCTGATCAACTCCATCCTCCAGAAGCAACAGAAAAAGCGGATATTCACGGTGTTAGACCTGAAACATGGCTATCACCAGATGCCGCTACACCCGGACTCCAGGCCCTGCTCAGCGATGTCGACGCTGCTGGCGCCCATGCAGTGGAAAGTGGTGCCTATGGGCGCCAAGAATGGCAACGCCGCTTTCCAGCGCATGATGGAAGACCTACTCGGTCCTGTCCGGGACTGTGCCGATCCCTTCGTCGATGACATCATCATCGGGTCCGGCACGGAGAACATGACTGAGGACCAGCTCATCGACGCGCATGAGAAGGATCTACGCCGAGTGCTCAGCGAGTTGGACAAGCACAACATGGTGTGCAAGCCCAGCAAAGCCTCACTCTTCGTGAAGGAAGTGGAGTTCGCGGGTCACGTGGCTGGTCACGGGCAACGCCGTCCCATGCCTGTCAAGCTGGCGTCCCTGCACCACTGGGAGAAGCCCCAGACCATCAGCGAACTCCGGTCCTTCATGGGGTTCTGCAATTACTATTCGGGCTATGTCCGGATGTATGCAGAACTCTCGGGGCCGCTGCACAAGATGCTGCAAGTGGGCAAGTTCGACGGCCGGAAGGGGAGCAGGAAGAAGCTTGCCTGGACCCCTGAGGCCGAAGATGCGTTCGACCGCCTGAAGGAGCGACTCCTGGGGCAGTTGGGGCTATTCCTGGTGGACCCGGACAAGGGATTCGTGCTACGGACGGACGCCTCAGACTATGCTGTAGGGGCAGTCCTCGAGCAGATCCGGGACGACGGGTCGCACGTACCCGTGGCGTTCTGGAGTCTGATCCTGGCCGAGGGCCAACGTCGAACATGGACCGCGAGGGAGAAGGAGACGTATGCCATTGTCTGTGCGCTCAGGAAGTGGTCTGGCCACATCGGATTGCAACCGGTGGTGGTTTGTACAGACCATCAGTCCTTGCAGAGCTGGCACAAGGAGCACGTCGACACCCCCTCGGGACCGGCGGCAAGGAGGGCCCGATGTCATGAGACGCTCGCCAAGTTCGACCTCAGCGTCTTATACGTCCCGGGGAAGGACAACACTGTGGCAGATTGCCTCAGTCGATGGGCCTACCCCGCGGGCAAGGCTTGGATGGACATATCCAGCCATGGGGACGCCGAGGAAACCGGGGAGGCCAAGCGCATCATCGAGATGGAGAAGGCCATGGAGCAAGAGGGGGTCAAGTGCTTTGTGGTGATGGCAAACCGCACTGACCTGGCCAAGTTCCGGGGCGCCCGCGTCCAAGCTATTCGAGAGGAAACCCTCGAGCAATGGATGGTGGCCCCTGTAGAGCTAGTCAGGTCGGTGCTCACAGAGGACTGGTCGGATGACTACGCGGCATCCGAGCACTGGAGCAAGTACTGGAATGCCGTGAGCGCCCCGTCGGACGACGAGTGGCCTGAGGGCTTGACCGAGGATGGGGACAAACTGTTCCTCAAGGACAAGCTACTGGTCCCTGAGAACCGAGTGGAGGAGCTCATTGACCACTGGCACAACGCCCAGCTCATGCATCCTGGTCGGGACAAGATGCAGCAGGACCCGTAGTGGCGCTTCAAGTTCCCACCGGGGTACTACGCCATCCTGGACAGGTACTGCAGCGACTGCGCCGTGTGTCGGGCCACGAAGAGCCTCAACCACTCCACAGCAGGCAGCCTGGTGTACACGGCTATACCGGAGGCCCCTATGCGGTCCGTGGCCATGGATGTATTCGCCATGCCTGAGGTCACCGTGGAAGAAGAGACCTACGACTGTGTCATCCTGGCGATGGATAGGCACAGTGGGTATATCGTGGTGGTTCCTGGCAAGCAGTCCAAGAAGAAGGACAAGAAGGACAAGCATGGAGTGTGGCTGCAGGCCAAGACCGTCGCTAATGCCATGATCAGGCATTGGCTGACGATTTTTGATGTCCCAGCTGTCATCTGCAGCGATCGGGGCAGTCAGTTTGTGGGGACGTGGTTCAAGACGATGTGCAAGCACATGGGCATTCGGCATCCCAAGACCGTGGCGTACCACAGCCGGTCGAATGGCCGAGCTGAGGTGGCCGGGCAGCAGATGTTCGAGAGGTTCCGCCAGCTGCACATCGACGAACCGGGCCGGAATTGGTATAATTCGCTGTGGAGAGTACTTCAAGCGTATCACGACCTTCGGGGACCCACTGGACTATGGCCCCATCGTATCCTGTTCCTACGGGATCGAGTGTCACGCACTCTCCCGTGGTTGAACCATGGCAAAGTGGCCCGGGATGCGAACGCTATGATGGCTGAGGCGGACGACACGGCGGCCAAGCTGTGCAAGGCACTTCAGGACGAGCATGACAAGAGGGCCAAGTACTTCAAGCAGGGAAAGGTCCAGAAGTATGCTCTCCAAGACACCGTGTGGGTGGAGCGGCACCACAAGGATGTCCTGTCCAGGCATCGGCAGGCATCCTGGTATGTGCCGGGGGTAATCGTGCGGAAGGTCGGGCAGGATGTGTATGCGGTTCGTGTGGGGGATAACAAGATCCTGGACCGCGACCATACCCAGCTTCGTCCCCGAGCACCAGACCCCAGCGGACGTCCCGTCACCTTCGAGTTCACGGCCGGCGATGTGGACTCGGACGATGAAGGTGAGGACGCCGCCGAGAGAATCCTGGCGGACAAGCCGGACCCCAGGAAGCCTGGGGGGAGGCTTTATAAAGTCCGTTGGAAGGGATTCGCTGCATCCAGGGACTCGTGGGAGCCTCCGAGCAGCTTTGTGCCGAGGTACACCACGGTCTGGATGGACTACCTGAAGAAAAAGAATATTTCTTTGGATGTCAAGGACGTGTTGGTCCATTTGGTTGCTGCTGTAGCATCTTAATGGATACCCCTTGGCATTTTGTTTGTTTCTGTGCTTGGGGGGAAGGTTGAGGGTGTTCATCCGGGGATTTTTGGGCCTTGAACAGCCATCTACCCCCTTCACTGGATCTCCACATATATATTTCATTGTGGTATACTTATTTAGGTCGACCGACGACGTTTTTCTATATTTGATCCCCTTGGTCCATGTTGTAGATCAAGAGGAGACCGGATATGGCGTGGGGCACCGATTATCAGTGTCCTCACCCCTCCCTTGGGGCATGAGGGACGCCTACGACGTGTGTGGGGCCTCCATGTGTCCTTAATACCACCTCTTACAGCCCTGTAAGGCCCTCTATATGGCCTCCATAGACCCTAAAACCATGTAAAAAAGTGGTTTTTGGGTAGAGAAGCGTGAATTTCTCCAAATCTGTGCCTGCCAATCTGGATTTTTTTAGGTCAGCAGCAAGGTATTTATCTCGGGAACACGCTCATGCCTTTACTTTGCTGCCAACCGCGGAAAAAAATGGACTTTTTGGCGATTTTCTATTGCGCACGGCGGTCGGGAATCTGAAACTCGCGTACGCGGCAGTTGCTGACAGTTTATCTGCGGCTCCAGCTTCAGCGACAGCATAATTTTAATAAAAATTTGAGAAAACATAAAAACAACAGTACTACTGTGTACAGTTTGATATCGCGGTTCTGAAAATGCATGATTTTGAATTTTGGGAAAAAACAGCTGCTAAAATCATAGGTGTGGGACATGGGGGAGGGGGTTTGGGGCCCATTGGGGTCCTCCCCTCCTCTCTCCAATGACTTCCGAGCGGTAACAACGCTCTGAGAAGGGGGGTGAAGCCGGTTCGGACCCCCGTGACCATCTTGGGGTCACTTGGGGTGTGTATCTATGTGCCGGCAAGCCGCCATTGGCTGATATCATACTCTCTCATCCACCTGACCTAACCTGATGTGATAGTGTGATAGGTTTGGCCATTCCGGCTATGAGCGGCCATATTCGGTACCGAGGCGCCGCCAGCTGAGATTTATATATCAGAATATCAGGAATCAACAGGGTTTTATTATCATAATGTTTCCGTAATTTTTCAGCCTTTCGTCCTGATGGTCAATGTATCGGCGACTGTCAGTTGGCTCGCGATTTTGCGTTAACCGATTGGTTAACTGTTATTTCCAGATATTTTGGCGGAAACTCCGACGAAGGGTCAGATTTCATCTGTAAAGGGTTCGTTGCTTCCGCAATTTTCTAAATAAGCACTCGAAATTTTAATCCAAATTTTTCGCGATGTCGAAATCCGATTTTTGACTTCGACATCGCCGCACTTGATTTGGTCTTCTTCGAGTGGTCATACTCTTTTCCCTATGCCCGAGTCAGGTTTCCCTTATACTTGCCACCCATTTGACTTGGAGATATAAGGGAAACAAAAGTGAATCGTGTGACCACTTTGAAGGGCTATATGTACGCGTGAGTGTGAGGAAAAGTAATAATGAAGTGTGGGTTGCAAGCGCCTTAGTCTCAACTTAATTTACCAAGCATCAAACGCCTTTGGTGTGTACACATGCCCGGTATAGCAAGGGATAATGGTCAAGAGGGTAGAAAGTGATATATAACTCTGGGACCGTGCACCCGAATACTTTATTGCGACTTTCGAGTCTACCGCATGAGTGTTGGGGTTGCATAGATACTTTCCTTGGGTTCCCACGTTTTTTTAACGTGAAGTTATGTCCATGGAGGGGCACGGCATACCATGGTGGGAGCCACTTTTGAGGGTATGTGTGATATGCATGGTATGTGCTTCGATATGCTCACGCCCATGTTATATATCTTCGTGTGGCCGATAAGATGGGGAGCCACACGTGACAAGGGCTTTGCCCATGTCCCAATTGTGGAATTCAAAGCGCTAGACCAAGTCTACCGCGTATGTATTGCTCATGGAATGTTTGGCAAAGAGATCCATGAGTGCACTCCCATTTTCACGGGGCATGTACATACGAGTGGGGTAGGTATCTCCATGCGCCCGATTGGGGATCCAAGTGGGGGAATTGTTCGCAAATGGTTCCAGTCATTTGTATATTGAACCATGCGCAGATATCATGGGTGAGCATAGAGATATACTATCATGACAACCATGTATGTGGACATATTTGCATGTTTTTGACCTCATTTTACGCTCATTTTTGTGTTTTATGTGCTCAACGAGTCGGCTAACAGTAAAGTGCCTAGAGATCTGTGAACTATGGTATGTTGATTATATGTTGGCATATGCTTCGGTGTTGTACCTCACCATATGCCGGATTGCATGGTCACTTTGGCGTGGCACACGAGGCCTCACAAAATTAGGTCTCAAACTCATGAGCTGACTTGTGAAGCATGCCATGTACATAACCGGAGAAGTTTCGGAGCCAATGATGTGATATTTTTGGGCATGGACCTTTGGTCTATATCACCCTTGTATCTTACTTTCCGGTTTGACACATGCATGGAGCATTTGGATATTTGCCGTATGCATTTTTGAGTATATAATTGACTTTTGGGCATTACGGTGGGATTTGCCTGATTTTGCCATGTTGTGAGGTCATCATCATGGGGCAGTTCTCCAAGCCCATTCGACTCCAAGTCCAACCAAGGTTATGTCATGGTAGGGCATGGTCCCGAGTGCCACTCTAGGCCATGACACGCCACCTCCCGTATTGGGCTAGGATAGATAGGCTTGGGAGTGAACACATTTTTGGGGTGTATGTAGTGACTTGTGACACATGGCATTTAGCCATCTTATTTGATTGGGTTCAGGGCATCATGTTCGTGAGTCAAGGGAAGGTCTTGAGTCCAGGGAATGAGGGGTCTATGGCTGTGAATGTGTACGTTTCCATCTTTCCCCAACTTTGCTTTATTTGTGTTCATATGCCAATTTCAGGGCTTTCTTCCTTGGTGCAATTCTTGTACATGCCGGCAACCGTGAGACGACCGGTGTGCTGAACGGAAGCCCGCAGCCCGTATTGGATTGTGAATTGGGCTATTGCTGTATTTGTGGGATCTGGTTGCTGTTCAGGGTTGAAGGAGGATTTCATTTTCTATATTTTTGGACTCTGGACCCTGGAAATTGAGGAATGCAATCTTTGATCCGGAGTAAATCAGCAGGGGTAACAGGCGGAAGGGGCACAGCGGGGGCCGGTCCTGGTAGGGACCTTCTTTACCAGGAGAGAGTCTGGGTCAGCAACGACTGACGAAGATAATGCAGAGTGCACCGCACAGGCACACTGCGAAGCGTGCACAGCGCCAGAGACAGCCTGCACTGACTCCGCCTGTGACTTAATAACTGCTGTGGACTGTGTCAGGCAGTCACGAAGACAATCAGCCACTGGGTCAACACATAACCCACAGGCTTTCAAAAACGGGTAGCCTACCACCATGCCTCCCCGTACTTCGGCACGTACACAAAGGCCCGTTGGCATTGAACAAGCTCCTCCAGCCCAGATGAATTCCGAGGTGGCACAGTGATATTCATCACAGCTCCCTGAGTGCCTCCCCTGACGTTACTACCCTCAATGGCAACAAGGTTCAGTGGCCGACGGGCAGGAATCCAGGTGCCTGGCAGAAAAACTTTGAAAGGTGCCAAGGCAAAGGCCTCACATCCATCATCTGGCAAAAGCGACACCTGAAGATCGCAGCCCTCACATTTCAAAAACTGGACATGGGCCGGCACAATTAATTTTGTAGCCTTACCTTGGACAGACTGCGGCAGCTGTTACCCGTGCTACCTTGGTGCGGCACAAGATGGTACCCTCAAGCAAGTCCGCAGATGCAGGACAGGAAGGCACATCAATGCGTGTTAAGCAAACTTGAAGTGGTTGTGACCCTGCCGGTTAATTAACAGAAGGGAGCCCCGACTGGGTCATTGACGATTGTGCCAGGGCAAAATCAGTTTTTTTTTTTTGTAGAAACACAGTTCACAGTTCAACGGTCCGCAGAGTAGGAAGGCTAGCCCATCATACAGAATTGTGACCCACATTCCCTGGTCATGGGTCAGCAGGATGGCGAGAAGGCAGGCATACTGACTAGGCTGCGTGAGCTGAAGCTAAGTGCAAGGTGCAAAAGGGTAAAGAGAGATGGTATCCCCGCGTGCGGTCGCCACATGTCCATCCCCGGGGGTGATGGTACTTGCGGGGGTGCTCAGGGGGCTGGCAGCTACCATGGGCAGGCTCCAGTCATGCAAACGTGTACAGTGGGTGGGTAGGGTGAGTGTCCACATCCAGGGTGGGGGTGGGTGTAGGTGTGCCTGGGACGGGCCGACCCGGCTTCGGTCGGTTTAAGAATAGAAAAACAGGGATTCGGCAGGGTACACAGACACACAAGGAGAGGAAACAGTTCAAAGACAGGTCGCAATGAGTGTGGCTGAACATCTGTGCCATTCTTGTGATATGTAGAGGGCCCTGATGACAATCTCCCACTTATTTAAGGCAAGGAATTGGTTCAGTGGCCACCCAGACTTGGTATTCTGTCTTGCGGCGCACTGCAGGGGGTAGGGGAGCGTGTAAAAGGGGGTAGGGCGCATCGGCAGGGTTACACGGGGCGTGTGAGGGGCCTCCATTCGGCAGGGTCAAATGCATTGGGTTTGGAGGAGGGGGGGGGGGTATCGTCCGCCAAAACCGTGTTGACAGCGTCAAGCACTTTGCGCTGGTAGGAACCAATGGCCTGCCGGGCTGCTCTGGATCCTCCCAGGGACGTGCGGAGCGTGTGGTAGTGGGAGCAGGATACAGTCAGCCTGCCCGCGATTCGCAGATCGCGCTGATGTGCTGTGGCACGCCACGACAAGATAACAGAGGGCTGGGCCCATGCATGTATCCACGCACGGACCAGGGGGTGTGAGGGGGAGCAGTGGGCGACGATGCCGTGCATGCTCATGTTTCGCCGCACATGGCAGTGGCCACACGCACTCCGGGGGGACGTGTCGCTCCAGTATGTGGCGTAGTGGCTGTAGCCTCGGCGCGACTGAATGCCGAACAGCCACTTGTGCCAGGATAGCCTTTTATACCTCAGGGGGTGCCAGGAGGAGGAGTGGAAGTTGTTATGGGTGTGCTGGGCCCCCAGATCATGTGTCCAGCATTTATGTGGGGGTTCCATGAGTTCGCCTCGGACAATGACATCCCAGGGAGTTTGTGGGGAGTCCGGTTGGGGGGGGGGGGGAAGGGTGGATCTGTATTTGGCATACTTGTCGGATCTTTCTTGTTGCACCTGGCCAGTGTGGCCCTCGACCCACTCAACGGACTGATTTTTGGAGAGGAGGGACTGTCGGGCGCACAGGAACCATTTGAAGTGTTTGATGGGGCGTTTGGACCCTGTGGCCGCGGCGATGGCACCTTTACAGTCGACTCGTAAGCGGGCATGGGGGAGGGAGAAGTGGGACCCAAGCAGGATTCCTACCAGTTCCGCTCTGTACGAGTTCAGGTTTCCAGGAACCCTGCAGACAACGATGCGCCAATCCGGTAGCACAGCGGAGGAGCCAGACGAGGGGGGGGAGCCGATGCGGCTACCATCAGTGTAGGTACAGTCTGGTAGGGGCCCAGGGTTAGGCACCACATAAGCCGTCAGACCCGCTACAGACGCTAATTCAACCGCGCCCCTCAGCTTGGACTCGGCATTCCACGAGACAGAGAGGGGGGTCATTGTCGAGGAAGGAATGGGGCCGAGTAGCGACAGGGCATTGAGGAACAGCGCCCGTGGGGACATTGGGGAGTGGCCTGTTGTGCGCATGGAGGCGAGCAGGGGATTTCTGTGGAGGCTGTCTAACACCCTGATGGGGTACAGCACGCGGAAAGATCGCATCCCCAGACCTCCGGACCTGTGGGTGTAAGATGTCTTCTGCGCAACTAGGGAGGGGAGCCCTGAGACACCGAATACAAAGGGTTCCATCGCCTGGGACAGTTCTTTATTTGGGGGGGGGTGAGGGGGAAGGATTCACTTCGGTATTGGAGCCTCGGTAGGACTACTGTGTTGATAAGGGTGACTCTGTCGACCGTCTGTATGGGATGGGCATTCAGGTCAGCTAGCTGGTCCCGAAGTTCGTCCGCAATGACACGGAAACCCTGTTGCGGATTGAACCTGGGAAGCAGGGGGTTGCCAAGATGCATCAGGTAGGGAACCCTCAGGAGCTGGTGCTCAGTGAGGACGGCCCACTCTGGGGTTGATGGACTCGGGATGGGACTCCAGAAGTCATCTCCGGCCTGTGTGGGGGAGGGAGGGGCGCTGTACTTGGGGAGGGACGGGGGAGTCAGGGGGAGGGGAGTCAGCTCAAGGGACTCGCTTTTGATCACATTAAGGTGGCATCCGATCAGGGCGAGGCCTTGTTGGACAAGGGACACCGTGCGCAAACCGTGCGAGGGGGCAATGGGGGAAGATATGTCATCAACGAAGGCAGAGAGCCGTATGCCGTCAAGCTGCAAGAAGCGCAGGGGTATCTCAAAAACTACGACGAGCAAAAAGCAGGAGAGGGGGCACCCTTGTTTCACACCGTGTGTGGTTCCAAAGACGTCAGCGGGGGATCCACGGATATATGTTGCCCCGAACTCAAGCACCGTTTGGATTAAGCACAGTAACTTGGTTGGGGTGCCCATTTTAGCGAGGACCGTACTGATGAGTACCTTAGGCGGGCTGTCAAAGGCGTGATACACATCGAAGGCATAAAGAGCCTCCCACGGGGTGCCGTCATCCATGTCAGTGAGGAAGGCTTGTGTGGCGTGTGCGGTGGAGACGCCGCGTTTGCCTCCGAACTGACGGGGGTGCAGGTTTGGCGATATCAGGGAGTAGAGCTTTTTATAGACCCATGGCATGGGCAGCCGGTACACCGAGTTGCTCATGGCGATGGGTCGCCACCGGTCTGCGTCTTGCCAGGACCCTTTTCCTTTAAAGATGCAGAATGTTTTGGATATCAGCCAAGGGTGGGGAATGTGGCCAGACTCAAAGCACAGCTCGAGGCAGCGGTGGACGACCTGGAACTGTGCATCGGGGAGGATGGCGATTAGGTGGGGGGGTACGCCGTGAGGGCCTGGCGATTTTTTCCGCGCTGCGCGTGCTAGACCTCGCAATTCTGGTACACATGGGGGGGCCACATCGGGTAGGGAGGGGGACTGTGGGATATACTGTGGTGCATTGGCACTCCAGGCGTTGTTGTGTTGCAAGATCCTTTGTATTTGTCGTGAGGGGAAGGGGAGGGTGGAGGGTACAGGGGGGGAGAGGAGGGTGTGTTTGACGGGCCAATAGAAGACTTTGGATCTTCTTTTTGCTTGGCGTGCGACCTGCTTGACCACCTGGGCCCAGTCAGAAACGTCTACAGGGGGTCAGGGGTAGTTGGGTTTGGAGGTATTGACCCGTGTCATGGTTTACAGCATCACCTCAGTGAGGGCGCGATAGGTGTGTTCGACATCGTGCGGTGACACGGGTGATGGAACGTCATGCTTGCTGACCAGTGACCTGAACAGGTTAACGTCACGTCTGTTCCAGAGCGAGCATCTGGGCTCGGGTGTATGGGGGGCAGTCCATGGGATTGTACAGATGACGATTGGGTCGTGGTCAGAGGAACCGTGCACTTTCGTGAAGTCGATTACACGGGCCGAGGAGGTGTGAGTAGAGAAGTGTCCAATAGGCACGACCTACACACGAGTGCGGAGATTCGGGGGCACAAACGGCGAAATTAGTTTTTTCGCCCTTGCGCCACACCTACGAATGATTCAACGACACACTCTGACAACCCTAAGTCTTGTCCGAGCCTAATCCCTTGCCATCACCATTGCCCTTGCCATGTCCTTTTCCCTTGCCTTTACCCCCCCTTCCATCACCACCACTTGGCTTGGGCTTGGGCTTTGGGGCGAACCACTGATATCTGTGGCAGGGGGCGGTTTTGCAGGAGGACCGGCTCCAGGATGGCCTAGGGTAGGGGCCTTAGGCTTGCCAGGTTTCTGTTTGTACTGCTGAGATGGACACTAGGGGGCAGGATGATCAGGAGAGCCACACCATCCACAGTGACCTGCAGTTAGTCGCTCAGCCAAAAAAGCCACCAGCAAATCAAACGCCTTGTTCTTAAGTTCAGACCAGGCATCACAGCCCGCGGGCTTAGACGCTCCAATGGGGTTTCCCCAATACGACTGTATTTCTGTAATACGCGTATCCTGCCGTATCCTGTCGTATTCTGCCGTATCCTGCCGTATCCTGCCGTATCCTGCCGTATCCTGCCGTATCCTGCCGTATCCTGCCGTATCCTGCCGTATCTTGCCGTATCTGCCGTATACTGCCGTATGCTGCTTTCCCTGCCGTATCCTGCCCCATGCCAGTAACCGAAACCCTAACCCTAACCCTAACCCTAACCCTAACCGTAATCCTAATCTGGAGTTTCAGTTATTGGTAAAGGTCTCATAAACAGGCGGTGCCTTGCAGGTGTGCGGACCTTGTGTGATCTGACCTTGTATGAACCAATGCAAATTGACCTTCCTTCATGCCATATGATGTGATGCGTTATCGTTATAAGTTGATAGGATGTGGTGTTTGCAACGTGATGTGATGTGATGGGATGTAATGTGGCATGACGTGATTCGATGTGATGTAGTGTGATCTTGTGTGGTGTGGTTTGGTGCGGCGTGATGCGATGTGATGTGATGTGACGTGATGAGATGCGATGTGATGTGACATGACGTGACGTGACTTGATGTGACGTGACGTGACGTGACGTGACGTGACGTGACGGGACGTGATGTGATGTGATGTGATGTGGTGTGATGTGATGGGATGTCATATGATGCCATGCGGTTTCATGTGATCTGATTTGGTGCAATGATATTTGATTTGACTTGATGTGATGTGGTGTGATGTGCTGTGATGTGATGTCATGTGTTTTAATGTGATGTGAAGTGTGTGACCATATTTGAATTGCCGTGATGTGGTGTGATGTGATGTGATGTGACTTGGTTTCTTTTCGAAACCGTCTTCAAACCCACTGCAGCTTTTATCCTAACAAACAAAAGTCCATTTCCAATTGTTTTCTTTCAAGAAACCTTTTTAGATCCCACTGCAGCTTGTATCCTAAGAAAAAGTAAATCCTTCTTCAAAATATGGTGTTCATTTTTCCAAAACTGTTCAACCGTCTGTTTTTGAACCTCTGCATGCTTTTCTTGTTGTTTCCTGCTGTGCTGAAAGGTAAAAAAATGACTGGACACATAACCTCAACTGCCAACTACTTTCCTCCATCATTGACTGGCGCACTCAAAAAGCTGGGAAGGCACAGCAACATTACACTGAGCAGAGAGACGAATGGCCATTTGATGCGTGTGTCTGAACAAGTCGCACTGTGGTGTATTCCACTGTGCGATAATATAAATAAAAGAAGTTATAGACATACAAAAATATATAGTTATACTGCTGCACTATGGTGCATGCCACTGTGCAGGCTGAAGACAAACAAAAAACATAATTAAATATATTACCAAAATAGTGTACTTAGCTGACCTTAGTGGTCGCTGGCTGCATGCCACGTGCGGATGCGGCTTCAGGGAAATCTTGTTCCATCGCCGAATTCAACAGTACCACCACCGGCCAGGCCCTGGTACCAGCCGTCGTTGAACATGACGTCCACCAATGTTCCAGCTGCTGCACGTGGCTGCTCAGACCGC
The DNA here is from genome assembly GCA_964036045.1 of Eutreptiella sp. 'Long Island Sound 2002'. NCBI lineage: Eukaryota > Euglenozoa > Euglenophyceae > Eutreptiales > Eutreptiaceae > Eutreptiella > Eutreptiella sp. 'Long Island Sound 2002'. The sequence goes on from OZ038378.1 coordinate 66,244,178, forward strand.
TCCACACGACGCTGCACTGTTGTGCACTTCCTTTCCCGCTGTCGCAACCGCTCAGAGTCCAACGAACCCACCGTTCTGGAAATCACTGCTGGCGCTGGTATCTGGGAGCATGTTGAATCAGGACACGCTGCTGATTCACCAGGAGGATCTGCTGCTAGTTCACCAGGAGGATCCGGTGGCAACAGGTGCATGAAGGCTCGCAATCTGGCCTCAGGCAGTGTGGTGTGCACATTCCCTTGCTGCAGTTCTTTGGCACTGGCGCGTAGCATGTGCCACCCGGTGCCTTGCAGCGCCGCTGAGGTGCAGGACCACTGGTGGGGCACCATGTCCCTGTGCTTGGCTGCCGGGCCACTGCATTTGGACCCATGAGGTAGCTGGCCAGTGTGTGCTTCCGCCTCTCCAATGAGCTGGGGCCAAGACTGAGAGCGTGCACATCGGCAGACGCCTCCTTCTGGCTTGCACGCTCAGCCTTTTGAAATTTCTTTTGTTCTCGCCACGCTGGCGCATCCTGCAAACTGGCGACAAAGACATCAAACTTTTTTTGATCTGCAGTGGTGGGCGTCAACCCTCCTCTCAGACAGCATGGCCAGCCACAGTGATCTGGCAATTTGTTTCCAGGTGTCTGACGGCAGATCACTGTAGTCCCAATACACGGCGTACCAAACATCAACACCAAGCAAACTGCCATGTCCATGCAGCCCAATGCGCGCCGCTATCCATTGAGGCGTGTACTCGTCAGGCAGCACCTCGCAAATGCGAGTGAAGGTTCTGCCAGTGCAACTGAAGATGCAAAGCAACAATCTTTTGAATGAATCTGTAGTTCTCCGCCCACGCACATTTGATGTCTGCAGGCACGCAATTCAAAGAAATCAATTCGCAAATGGGCTCATGTTGAAAGTATACACAAAGACCTATGCAACAAAGAAGAATATGTACAATTTCAGTGCAAAACATACTTGGAGGAGCAGCAAAGTGCTAAAACATCGTAAATCTGGGCTGACCATCATAAAGTCAGATTCGCGAGTGACTTGTTAGGGAGTTACTAATTGGTTGGGGAATGGGTAGGTCTACCGGCAGGGAGGAATCACCCATCCTTTGAAAGAAAATCATAAATCCCCATTTGAACTCCCAAATACCTCCATTATTGAAATAGAAAAGTGGTGGAGGTAAATGATGGATGTGAATCATCCCAAATCAGGTTTACCTCATTTACCTCACACCCCCCGTAGACCCTGCATGAAGGGTCTAAATCTCACCCCTTCTCGTTAGCCATCTAAAGGGCTAAAAGTGGCGTTCAAAATAAAACTGATTTGGGGGGAAGGAACTAAGAAGCAAACCAAAGTCACAAGGAACAATGTATTCCCGAGTCTTCCCCTTAGGCCCAAAGGGTCTCAAGGAAAGGAATGTTCATGAACTAAGACGATGCACAAAGTGTCCCTTATTCCCTAGGAATCTTTTACTATACATCAATTGAAAAGAAAAAGGTAACTCATTCAAGGACCCTGTGGATCTTAAACTCTACCTCATCGAAACAATTGATTTCAAGGACCCACGGGAACGTGACGTGGTATGTAAGTGAAAGCCATATTGCTACTTGTTGCAAACTACAAAACGACTTAAAACCAAAAGGTTTTGAAAACTTAGAACACCGAAATTCAATCACAATCCAACCAGGGGGGATTCCCGCAAATTCAAGGCCTTTAAATCCTGGCTAATTCCTCCACAAAAAAAACCAAAGCGCAAAACTAGCCAGGTTATTATCACCCCTGGGCTCGGTGCTGAAGCAAAAAAAAACCAACATTTCCTTTATGGTCACTAAGAACAACAACAAAGAGAATTTCAGCTACTCTGAAAAAGAATGGAAACATATGGTGAAAAGTCTTACGTACTCATCTAAATTCCTACTAAACTTAGGTCTTTGGAGTTGTGCCACCCATATACCACCCCCTTTTCCTGCCCTTGCACATACCGCCTGGACTAAAGCCTAGGAAGAGCAGTGCAAAAACCAAATTCTGAGAAACACTGAAAGCAATGGAATCAGTCTCGAATTAAAATCAGAGACAAAACAACAAAAAAAACAAATGTGGACACATGGGCATATATATAGACATATGTATATAGACAACAAGACAACAAAAAGGAGGAACAAATGTTGTCAGGCAGGCACAAACTAAACTACCTACGGGAAACTTATGGATGTGTTCATCAAAACCGGGAGTTGAGGGAAGTGTTGCTTACCTAACAAAAATCTTTGGACTAAAGCCAAAAGGTAAGAGGAGGAAAAGAGAATATATATATAGCATACATCAGAATTCAAAGCAATCATACAGACTGGCTATTTTTACAAAGCACGTGGCCCATGTTGGCATTGGCCTCAGGGCGACCGGTGCTGCAACACTAAGAAACCTTGCCTGGCCCTGGAGGGAAGAAGTTGCCCTGGATACAATCATCTTAAGACTGCAATGGCAGATTTCCCATAAGGGGGGTATATCACCCAGAAACTGTCATCTGGGGGACGCCAGGATGACAAAATTCCCATCAGGGGGGGGTATAACACCCTGAAACTGTCATCTGGGGGACGCCAGAATGACAGATTTCCCATTGGGGGGGGTAAACCACCCAGAAACTGCCATCTGGGGATCCCAGAATGGCAAAATTCCCGTCAGGGGGGGTATAACACCCTGAAACTGTCATCTGGGGGACGTCAGAATGACGGAAATTTCATCAGGGGGGGGTAAAACACCCTGAACCTGTCATCTGGGGATCCCAGAATGACAGAAATCCCATCTGGAGGGGGGGAAAACACCCAGAAACTGTCATCTGGGGATCCCAGAATGACAGAAATCACATCTGGGGGGGGGGGGCAAAACACCCAGAAACTGTCATCTGGGGATCCCAGAATGACAGATTTCCCATCAGGGGGGGGGTAAAACACCCAGAAACTGTCATCTGGGAGACGTCAGAATGACAGAAATCCCATCTTGGGGGGGGGGTAAAACACCCAGAAACTGTCATCTGGGGATCCCAGAATGACAGAAATGCCATCTGGGGGGGGGTAAAACATCCAGAAACTGTCATCTGGGGATCTCAGAATGACAGATTTCCCATCAGGGGGGGGGCAAAACACCCAGAAACTGTCATCTCGGGAGCCCAGAATGACAGATTTCCCATCAGGGGGGGGGTGAAACACCCAGATACTGTCATCTGGGGGACGCCAGAATGACAGATTTCCCATTGGGGGGGGTAAACCACCCAGAAAATGTCATCTGGGGGCCGCCAGAATGGCAGAAAAGTCTGAGAAACTCTGCCCCCCCCCCCAAAGACATATCCAGATATCTGCAGCCCCCCCCCCCCATGAGTATGCACAGGACACGCCGGACACACAATGGTATATTCATCAAGAAATTGAGTGAGGAATGCCTTCAGCCCTGCTCTACCTGATGGGGGCACTTGACTCGGAAGCGTGGCATAGGAATGGGCTCTCCGGCTGCAGGCTGGGCAGCATGCCCCCTGGGCAGCATGTTTAAAGGCCAAATTGAGGCTGTCCTGAGACAGTCTTGAGAGTATCCTACAAGGCGCCTTGGGGCCCCTCCATACCTTGTTCATCATTTGTCAATGCCAATACACTCACCCACACCCTGTGAACACATGGGGACGCTTGGAGACAGGCGCGGATGCATGATGGGTGCTTGGGTACGCGCGGGGACATGTGGGAACACTTTGGAACACCCTCAGACACGTGAGAGCAAGTGGGGGGCGTGCGAGGGCCCATGGGGACGTGAGGGGACGATCCCTGAAGTCAATCAGATCAATATTCATGGCTGAAATTGCGAAAAACTTCTCTTGCTTTGAGGAAACAATGTTAGAGGTCTGAGGAGGGCAAGGGATATGTACAAAGGAGAGGCAGAAGCAACGACGACTCACTGAGGCAACGACGAATCAGTGACCCCCCCCCCCTCTCCCCAGGGAAAAGGAAACAAGGGGAGGTCGGACAATGGGGGGGGGGTATGGTGAAATGATGCGAATCCCAGGCACCTAGGAGTTTACCAACCAGCCCCCCCCGTACTCAGATGCGTTCAAACTCAAGCAAAAGCGTTCATTGGGCTCTGCCCATGTCTGGTTATGGCTGAATACCCTATATACAATCACCGTAGGACGACGTTCAGAATCACTTACGCACACAGCCCTGGGCGGATCCTAGTCTTGAAATCGGCCAAATGCCAGTGCCGCAGGAACGTGCCACAGCTCAGAGCTTCCATGCCTTAGCCACCCAATTGAGGTGAGTATCCGGACCGATACCTCAGGGGACCATGAGAGCCCCAAGCAATCAGTGCACAGTTATCAGACTGTCGCAGGTGTAATGAGCCATTCACAGATTCACTCTCAATCCCAGGTATTCTGACGCTTGCATAGCTTGGTGCTTGAGAGTAGCATATGGCAGGATCAACCAGAACGCTTGTCTCATTGGTCAACTGCCTGTAACACAAGAAGGGCAACAGTTTAGAGTTCCATACCTCAGCCATCCCTTGAATGGCAGTTGGCAAACACATTAGAGCTATGCCCCACAACTGACTGAGACAATGGCTGCTCCGCCGCTCTGACACACAATAAGTTGCACTGTCCGCGCATTGTGCTGGGGCTGCCCCCCCATCCAATTGAACATGTGTGTGTGCCGGAGCGGCCATGTAGTCCGCTCAAAATTGATAGACATGCAGTGAGAATAAAATGAATCTGAAACCAGGATATTCAGTGGGAAACTGCCATATCCGTCGGCGTCCCAGCGTGCTCTTGATGCACCCAGACTGAAGGCCAAGAGAGACAGCATAGACAGAGAGCAGCGAGACTTAGGCTATAAGTTGGCTGTTTCTCCAAGCCATTTTTCCCACTGCTAAGCCATCAGTTACTGTCAGAGCTATCGCTGTGAACCCAGCATTGGGCCACTTGCACTCATTGTGACCCCCCCCCCCCCTTTTTGCCTGCAACTGGGAATCCTGAAATCATGAAGTGGGTCGGTAGGTGTGAGAGAGCCTGAAGGGCACAAGGGAAAAAGTGGTCCCCAGCAGGGCATGGCAGAAAGCCCTCACATATACTCGGGCAGCACTGTCCAGGGCTCTGGCCATGGCTGTGCCTGACTGACTACCCTAATATACAAAAAGAAGAAAAGGGGGAATGGAGCAGCACTGGACTTGGGCGCTGGTTGCACTGCCTGTGGACACCAGCAACAGTGCCAGGTACTTGAGCAGCACTGCTTTGCAGCAAGAACACACAGGGGGCAGCCGACGCGCATGCCCTGCACCTGAAGAGGTGCAGCCCCTCGATCGCTCAGGGCCCCGTCATCAGGGGGCTGATACCCCTGGTAAAGAAGTAGTGGCGCTAGCGACCGTCTCATTGGTCCCGCTGCCGGTAACGTCCTCATCGACGGAGATGTGGGAACCGTGGCTCATGGTATTGGGAGTGCTCCAAAACGCGTTGGCATACAGATTGGGACCCAGGGTACGGGCTGGATTCAGGGCACCACCAGTCAGAGGTCCATCCACGAGGATACAGAAGGTGAGCGTTGATCCAATGGCCCAAGGAGCTATACCACCTGCGGACCCATACCCACACTCTGGTCAGAAATAGCGGCCACTCCATCCTTGATGATAGCCTGGAGCGCCAATCCGCATCTCATTCACAGGGGGGTACAGGCGCTTCAACTCAGGCCAGTGCTCACAGCACTACTCAGCCACTGTGTAACCACCCTCCATGACCATGTTGTCCGTGATCTTTGTAGCCCCCACACAGACAGCCCCAGCACCCAAAACAGGAAAGACGAATGCGTTGTCCCCCTGACCAATGGGAGCTGCGCCGTCATCTGGCAATGGAACGCCGTCAAGGGGGCTGCCACAGGCAATCAGGGCCCTGTTGTCCATCCACTTGACGATGTCTTTAGGGAAAGCATCCATATTGGTGTTGGGGTTGGACAGAGGAATTTTGCAGTTTGTAGCAACTGCCATAACAATTCCCTCAGTGAACTGCCCTGGAATACCGCCCAAGCCGATGAGGCATGTGGCTCCAGAGCCCTTAATTGTCGGCAGCAGGTCAGGAACACCAACATCGGGAGCAAATGACTGGGCCAGTTCCGCGGTCTGGACACTGTCGTTTTTGTAAGCCTCCGTCTTATGGGGTCCTTCGCACAAAAGACCAGTAGAGTCCAGCGCCATGACGTGTGCACGTGCCTGCTCGGGGGTCGGACCGTCACGGAGCACCCAGGCAACACCTGCACCACCCGCACCAGCGCCGGAGCATTTGGTCGGATAGCTTCTGGTTAGTCTTCTTGCAAGCCGCATTGACACCAGCCATTGTGACTGTGCCCGCTCGAATGAACTCAGCAAGCATGACCTTAGAGTAGATCACAGGATTGGACACGTCATCATCCATCAGCGCGTACTTATTGAACAATGAACTCAGCAAATCCTCACGGCCGGTACCCGCATCGAGTGTAATGGGGCACGTCTGGAAGGGTCCACACCTCCAACAGCAGTGTATAAGGGGAGCTTGCCAATGGGAGTAACCCTGGTCACCAATCCCCAGAATAGCAGAAGTATCCCGCCCAACACCTGGTCAGCATTGCTGATGTTGTCCACTGAGAAGGAAAGACCACGGGGGAAGTTGGAACATGCAGCTGTACTTCCTGCAGGCCTCTCTCACGGTCGGAGTGTAGATAACCGGCCTCACTTCCGCCAGCGTAGTACAAGTGCTCATTGCGCTCCTGAAGGTGGCGGAGGTACTGGTATTTTCTCGATATTGGTCGGAATTTGGCTGTAGGCACCATAGCAGCGTTCCACTTGCTGGTCTTCACAGTGTGCCTTCCGCTCCTCCAAAGTGAATGCAGCCCCCTTGTCTTGCGGGAGACGAAGAGCAGCAACTCCCTTCACACTCACTGCTTCAGCTACAGGAGGAACGGTGCCACATGAAACGCACTGCGTCGCACGCACTGAGTAGAACTTTCGAAATCTGGACAAAAAAGGTCTGGACTACCCCCCCCTCCAGAATTCGAAACAACTCATACAAGACACACTGGATCTTTAGGATGGCGCCCCAGCTAGCGCAGGTGTAGGGCAGGGGGCCAGCACAGATCAGTGCACACTTGTATTTTTAGATAGCGCCCAAGTTGGCGCAGGAGTAGGACAAAGGGCCAGCTCAGTATTTGGAGGAGTATCTGCAAGGGTACTGTGTTACCTCACTGAGTCACGGCACATACCATGCCTACGCCGAGCAGCCCCCTTTTCACCCACCCCCCCGTGGTTTCTGGTTTGAGAGGAGCGGCGTGTCACCCTCATTCGGGTGTGTTTTTGTGACTTCTCTGTGAACCAGAGAGAGCTTGGGGGGGGAGGCAATTCCCCCTCCCCCCCAAAGTCCACACCCTACTCCGAGAACTCATCTTGGCTTGCCATGTTCGGGAAATGCAACCCTAAGTTCCCCTACTCGGCAAGCCAAAAATGCTATAGGCCTACCCTCAATCCGAAACGCCGAAGGCGCAAGGGGGGGGGGGGGGGCGCTGCACTCCTACTGTTATCTGGCTAAGATCATGGGGTGCGGTGGCACTGCCGAAGGCATATGGCTGGCATGTACTCACCAGACCACATCCACATTGTTTGTACCACGCAAAATATGAAACGATTAACCTGAAACTGTGCCCTGATTCTACAGCAAGGACACACCCAACGTGTAGGGAAATTGAAAACAGGTTCCCGCCCCTCTCTTGAATTTACCGACAGGGCAAACCCCCCCTCCCATGCTCTGCTGAAAATTCAACCTGCCTTCAAATGCCAATCTGCCCTAAGACTAACGCTACCCTGGGACTAAAGCCAAAGGTGGCTAAGGTCAAAAGGGCGATTGGCTCGGTCCGACAGACAAACTTCAGGCACTCCCAATGCGGACAACTGCTCAATGGGAAACCCATTTGGCAATATGACTTTAACGACCGCAAGTCCGCAGACAGGATTACGGTGTTTGCTTTGACAGACCATAGGTCCTGAGAGCTGCACACTCCTGCCTCGAATATCCCAAACAACAGAGACGTATCACTGCAAGCAGCGATGAAATGCTTCTGTGCCTCAGCATCAAATGCAGAAATTTGTGAGTGGTGCCTGCAAAATGCAGGTCCGAGCCCGCAAACGGAGAGAGTTTCTGACCTCACTCAAGTCCAGACAATCCATACAGAGCAATCCAAGTCCCCTGCAGGATAAATGCGCTGTTGACGAAAGGTCTACGCCAGTTGCTCTATCTGGGACCTATGATAATCGAGCACAGAGTGACATCTGAGAAAATCTGGAGTATCAGAGTTGCTCCATGACTGTGCCACTTCTCAGGTAAGCACAGCCCAAGTGTTGTGTCTACGCCACATGCGAGGAATATTCAGCAATTCCTGGGTCAATGGTCTCTTCGTTGTCCACTGCATGCTGCAAACTTTGCATTTCTCAAGATATTGAGTGCTGGGGGCATGCTGTCCAAGCAGAAATGACGACCATCTTTGTGTGCCAAGGGAACTTCAGGTTCAAAGAGCAAACAAAATGAAAGTCAACTGGGGAACAAGAACACCCCTGTTTGAAACCAAGCCTGAAAGAGAGGGATGAATTCAACCAGTTACAGAGCTGGTCCATCACTCCAATGAAGCCAGGCTTGAGGGTCAACTCCCCTGACACAGGCTGCCAGACATTCTGTAAGGGTCTGACGTCTCACAAACTTGCACAGTGGCAATGTGTTCGCCCGAGGTGTCGTCCACCTTGAACAGGAGTCTGCAGCCAAAAACAATATGCTGACGAGATTGGATAATTGTTGGATGATACATGCCTACAAAGCATAAGCAGGCGCCATAGTCACTGCGCAGGACAGCTGTGGTGTGCTTTACAGCTGCTTGAATATATGGGGAGCATGGGGCAACCTCACACAAGAAAAAAAAAAGGTTGAATACTGCCTGCAGCGTTCACAAACATTCATTGACACCCTCCATGCTGCAGCCGACGGATTTGCTTCGAGGTATCAGGCCCCTGATCCTGAATTGCTTGGGGTATCAGGAACCTCCCTATGAAGCACTTGAGAGAACCTCAGCAATATACACCAAATGGGTAGCACAGGTTTGGCCACGGCCGCAGACCGGCCAATCTGATTCAACAGGGCAGAAGACCACGCGCAGAGACAGGGCATAGGACAACGGATTTGCACAAGGACTGGTCCCTGAATTTAGGCCCCAATTCACCCTGCATCAATGTGCAGCCAACACTGATGGAATTGAAGAATCTTCTCTGGAACATCGGCTCAGAATGCAGTACAGGGGCGAAATGGTGCGTGGATAACTGCCTGATCCAGGCTCACCTTGCAGGACAATCGGCTGTGGGCCCAACACCTGAGAATGTAGGATATAGCACCATTGGCACATCAAAACAAGGAGCACTCCCCGGTGTGGCTCAATGTGACCTCCCGGGGAAAAGATACCCCTCCCCGTCACCCCCGAGGACGAAAATTGACCCATTTGAACAAAAATTTCAACCCCCAAGAACGAAAATGTGGCCCATTGAACGAAAATTGGCCTTCCAAAAACGAAAATTGGTCCCCCATGAACGAAGGTTGCCCCCCAAGATGAAATTGAGACCTCGTAATCGCAAATTCGACCCCGATGAACGAAAATTAGTCCCCCATGAACGACAAGTGTTAGCCCAAGACTGAAATTGGACCCCAACATGGAAGGGATGTGACCCCCATCGACGAAAATTGGACTCACTTAATCGAAAATTGGACCCCCTTGAACGAAAATTCGTCCCCCATGAACGACAAGTGTTCCCCCCAAGACCGAAATCGGGGCCACCCCCATGGAACCTCAAACAAAATTTGGACTCCCCCCCCTTTCCCTCTATGGTCAAGCCCCCCTCCCCCCTTTTCCCTCTGTGGTCAAGGGGGAGCGGCGTAGGCAAAGGCGGCGGAGCAATGGTCCGCCGCCTCCTCGTTGGGAGGAAGCATAAAATAGGAGGAGGCGGGAGAGTTGGGGGTGTGGGTGTGAGTTTGGGTGAGTGAGTTGGGCTAGAGTTGGTGTCGGAATCCATGTAGGTGTAGGTGGAAGTGTTGGAGTCAAGGAAGGAGGAGCCCCGCTCAAAGGCTTGGGTACCCCCTTGTTCCTCGAGGTCCCTTGGACCATGCTTCCCTCTCAAATACGTGAGGGCTTGGGCCCTCAAAATCCCCGCCGCAACTTCCAACCCATCGGCCCCCTTTTCAACCCTCCTCATATCCCCCTCCGCCCCCTTGAGAATGAAAAATCCCCCCAAATCCTCCCCATACATGAGGGGCTCCATACCCCTCTCCTCTCTCTCTCCCCCACTCGGTTCATCGATGAGTTCCTCCACCCTATCCAACTCATCTTCCAACTCCCCGAGTGCTTCCTTCATCCATCTTACCCTAGCCCTAATGTCCCCCCGTGTAACAAAATTTGACATGGAGGTTGGAGTTGCGGTCATTATCAACCAAACTAAAGAAACGTGAAATCAACGACCAAAAAAAAAAGGGAATGTGCGCAAAGAAGACAACCCAAATACACCACAAGACAAGAAAACAAAAAGTTTTTGAGTTCAAGTGGGTAAGTGCGAGGGGTTAATAGGTACGTGCGAGGAGGATCTTTGGGGAGGCCAATACATTGCTTCATATTGAAGGGCATACACGCACGTCATGAATTCCGGGGTGAACCTATCCGGAAAGAGTGCAAATAAAGCATTGGAGCCGGATTGAAGCACCACCTCCTTGTAGGCTTCCTCGCTTGGACTATTTAGGATGAGATCAAAGTCATCCTTTGCCCGTATTGACACTTGGTCCGGAGATAAACCCATGAAGGAATTATGGGGGTGAATGGAGTTATGGTTAGCACAATATTCAAAAGAAACAAAACAAAAACGGACGACGACCACAAGCGACTCAAGCCCTCAATCTCATGGGAGAAGGAGTAAACCGGTATCTTTGAGAGGACTAGTCTAAAGCCAAGTCCCCCCGGTCACTAGACTAAAGCTAAGTATCCATATCCCTTCGAGAAAGGGAGAGTAGGGATATTCGGAAGGAGTAGTCTAAAGCCAAGTCTCCCCGGGCACTAGACTAAAGCTAAGTATCCATATCCCTTGGAGAAAATGGAAAAGTAGGGATATTTGGAAGGACTAGTCTAAAGCCAAGCCTCTCCGGGCACTAGACTAAAGCTAAGTATCCACATCCCTTGGGAAAAGGGAGAGAAGGGATATTCGGGAGGACTAGTATAAAGCCAAGCCTCCCCGGGCACTAGACTAAAGCTAAGTATCCATATCCCTTGAAGAAAATGGAAAAGTAGGGATATTCGGGAGGACTAGTCTAAAGTGAAGTCTCCCCGGGCACTAGACTATAGCTAAGTATCCATATCCCTTGGAGAAAAGGAGAGTAGGGATATTCGGAAGGACTAGTCTAAAGCCAAGTCTCCCCGGGTACTAGACTATAGCTAAGTATCCATATCCCTTGGAGAAGAAAAGGGGGGGGGTTCTCGGGGAACTCAAGGGGGGGGGGGCGTAGATGGAGGTAATGCTCCCTATTCCATCGGATGGTTGGTGCATAGACGCTTAGTGGGCCTCTCGGAGTCGCGAGGAGTGGACCCCTTAAGACCCAAATCAAGGGTGAGGGCATTCCTTAGGTAAATGGCATTATACTTAGTGATCTCGCCCTCAAGTTCAAAGGGCAAAGAAAGCCTCACGAGAAGTTGGTGATACACGTAGAGATCTCCGAAATTAATAGGCCGAATTTTCGGTTCGGGACCCAATAATTCATTCCAAGTTTCGGGTTTTTTCTGGCCTCGAATTTTCAGCCATACTTTAGTCCTATGAAGAACCTCCCTTAAAATTTCGGGCTCCGTTGCATGAGTTTCTACGGGCGGAGCATAGTCGGGGTGGAAGGACCTTAGAGTCTCGGTTTCGCTTGACTCATTTGAGGCATGAAGCTCCTCACGGGCATCATCCCCATCCTCGGTCCCTTTGGCACCGTCAAACCCCATATCATCCGGATCTCCTAAGGGTCCTACCGGAATGGGAGGGGGGCGATGGATATGGGCTTTGGTCAAGGCATGTGTGGAGTGACGGAGGGAATAGGGGGAGATGACAACACACCCCGGAGGTAGTAATATCCCGCCTATGGCCTTTTTACCATCCCAAAAAGAAATCCACCCAAACCCTTTGATATTACGAAGGATGACAACCCTACACCACAACCCGAGGGACAATTTGACCGGTATGAACCACAAAGACGCATGGTCTACATGAGGGTTAAGGAAGTGGCCATCTTCACGAGACCCTTGGAATTGGTTAAAAATTGTGTTGGCCCAAATGGTTTGGAATGACAATTTGGAAAGAAAGGACAACATAAAGTCTTGAAGTGTTTTAGGGGGTGGGGGACTCTTTGGTGTTGCTAGGACTACTTGATGAGTAACAAGGTCATATTGGTTCCCCAATTGCCATACCTTGCGATGGGGGGGTCCCCCTGGAGATTGGGAAACCAACTCCTGGGCCAACCCAAGCTCCTGCACCCCGGTTAGGACAGAGGACTCGTCCTCCTTAAAAACGGCCACCCACTCATTATACCCTAATATATACACCTGGAGGGAAGAACGGGAAGTACCCGAATGCACAACTCCTGGGAAAGGAGTGGCTTTTAGGAAAAATTCATCAGGTAAAGGAGCAAAGGCACGATAAGAAATACTCTCTCTCACATCAACAACGGGCTTCCTTAGGGAGAAGCAAACAACAAGAGACAAGCTCAAGAAGAACGACAACCAATGACAAGAAACTAGCCACCCCCACCCCTACTTGCTTCGTCCAAACTAAAGGCAATAACCAACAACTTGGCTAGCCCCGGACTCATGCCATGCAATTCTAGGAGGTATTGGGGACAAGATTGGGACAACTCCCGAAGGGCTACCCAATCAATTTCATGCCATAAAAATTGTGGCAAAAGAAAACTCCATCCATTGTCCTCCAAAAACCGGCGAGTCCTTTCGTCCATTTTGGAGAAGGCGAAGCGTTGGTGGTTTGATCCTAAGGAGTAAGGTACTATGACTAGACGTTGGGGGTATGTGAGTCGGTGTGTGTGTGTGTGTGTGTGTGTGTGTGTGTGTGTTCGAGTGCGTGTGTGTGTTCGTGCCGAGAGACGGAAGGGCTCAGGTGAGCGTGCCGGAAGGCTACACTAGGGCTAGGCACTAACCTTGGGTCCAACATCCTAAATAGAGAGGGGCTACCTTTTAGGCGATCTGAGCCGGGAGGATGGCGAGTTGGCGTACCGCTGGAGGCACGTAGGGGAGGAGGCCCTCGACCACGGTCTTGAGCCGCTGCACCTCCTGACTCCGGAACCCCAGCTGGAGCTCCAGCTGGAATATCCGGCTCCGCAGACACGCCATTTGTTCGTCTTCATTGGTTGGCAGATAGTGTACGGGGTTCCGCTGGCGTTCTCGGGAGGCCTGCTCATACCCCCGGTTCTGTTCGCGCCGTTCCCTCCTCTGGCGCTCCTCCGTGGTCTCCTCCACCTCGTCGATCTTGCGTTTTCGGCTAGACGACGAGGAAGAGGGCTCCTGGGGGCCCGCTGCTGAGGGGGGGCCCGACGTGGCCTCCATGGGGAAGGCTCCAGTGGGCTCCGTGCTGGCATCCTCGATGGTGAGCCAGGCCAGGTTCAAGGACTCCTCCTCCTGGGAAGGCCAGTCCCAGGCCTGCTGAAGTTCCATGGTTGACGAGAGAAATGCCATGACGGAATTAGAAGCTGCAGTGTATCGGGAGGACTATGGGGGGGGTGCCCTACATCTACGACAAATAAAGTGAGAAGGGTGGGGGGTATTGGTAAAAAGAGGGGGAAAGCCAAGAGAGGGGGGGGAAGCGGGAGATGAAGGGGTGACGTGATTAGTCTTTTCTTCGGGCTGCTAGCCTCTTGGCCTCCCGGAGAGCTGATTGTAAGTCGTGCTTTTGACAACATTTCACAAATTCGCCATTAACCCTATCCTTCCCCAGTATGAAGGCACTTACAGGTTCCCATGTGGCTTCTGTAAGATTGAAGCCCTTCCACTTAACAAGAAACTTCCAACCTTGACGATACTCATGCTTGAGTACATAATGGACCACATAGTACCCCCTATGTGCCATCTCTTCTGCATTCATATCCGGCAACACGTCAGGGCCCGGAATCTTGCTTGGAGGGTCTGACCGGGCCTTAGCTGTTGACCTCGTCATAGGAGCTTCTCCCTCTTCGGGTCCGGATACATCCAAGATATCCTCCTCTCCCCCTTCTTCTTCATCTCTTTCCGCTATTTCTACCTCACTCTCCTTCTCAGCATCAAGCGGAAACCATTATTCGTCATCTTCGAGCTCCAGTGGAAACTTCCTTAGAAAAGAGTGGGCCACTCTGATTTCTCCTCCAAGGGTAGGGCTCAGCCGGACCAGGACACTACCGGGGTCCACTTGGGTAATCTTGTACGGACCCAAGTGAGGAGCATGAAACTTGCCAACTTGAAGTTGGGGGAATCGGTTCTTGTGAACGAGCACATGGTCCCCCACTTGATAGTTAGCGGGCACTCTCTTCCAATTAGTCCGGGAAAGGGACTTCTCTCTGAAAGCCCTCAGAGTGTCCTTGGCCAAATCACATAAGCGCTGCTCCTCCTCCAGCCAGTCCTCTACAGGGACACTAAGCTCCGAAGGCACCGGAAAGTCCAAATTCCATTGGGGTCTCACAAGGAAGAGTTCATGGGGTGAGTAGCCAGTCCTCGTGGACTGTTGTGAATTCAAAATCCAGTTGGCGTAAGGCAGTAGTCTTAGCCAATCCTTGCCCCTTTGTTGTCTCCTTAGAACCCGCATAATGTTGATAAAGGACTTATTGAGCCTTTCGCACAATCCATTACTTGAAAGCTTGTAAGGGATACTAAAGTGGACTTGCACACCCATACGGGATAGCAGAGCACGCCAATACCCCTTTTCGGAAGTAAATCGGACGTCATTATCCGAATAGACCTCAACCGGACGACCGTAGACCTGGATCCATTCTTTGAAAAGAATCTCAAAGGCTTGCTCACCGTCAATCCTCTTAGTGCAGGGATACACCCTACAGAAGCGGGTTAAGGCACAACAAACCATAACGATGTAGTTAAATCCTCCAAATTTGGGGACTGCAACAAAATCCACATACAAGATTTGGGTTCCCAACTCTGGGATAGGAAGGGCTCCTACAAGTCCACGATCAGCACATGTATTCTGCTTGCATTCAATGCAGATGCGGCAAGATTCGGTTATTTCCTGGATCAATCTGCGGATCTTTGTCTTAGACACGCGGGTGAAGAACAACTGTTGAAAGAACCACAGACATCGGGCCCCGCCCGCATGCTGTTGTGCCGTCGTATGACACCATACTAGGACAGTACGAAGACAGTCGTTAGGAACGACAACTTGCTTTTCCCTATGGAGCTTGTTGGCTTTGATCACCCACATGGATCGGTTTTGAAAAAGGACGGGCTTGTTCCTCAAGGCTACTATGATGCCATGGTAGTAGTCATCCGAGGAGTAGTCATCCAAGTTCCAAGAATTGCTGGGTTTTCCATTCCTAAGTCCAATTGGGTGTCCATCTTTTGAAATGCCTTCCTTGCAAGTTCCTCCGTGTCCACTTGATAGAGGGAGTTAAAGTTGTTCCGAGACAAATAGTCACATAGTTCATTCTTGATTCCTGGCAGGTGATAAATATTCCAGTTGAACTAACTTAGGAAGGTCCACCAGCGCCTCATACGCTTATTTTCCGGAGGAGGGTTATTCAAGAAAGTGGCAGCGGGCTGTTGGTCACAGAACCATACTAGACGCTGGCCAGATAGGATCCTGTATTGGGAACCCATCAGAAGAACCCCTGATAGGAGCTCTTGCTCATAAGTAGAGTAGTTCTTACGAGCTGGGTTCCATTTGCAGTTCCAATATCCTATTGGAATAAGAATCCAATCCTCCTCATACGTATGTTGTAGCTTTCCCTCCTTGTTGGCCCCGGTAGTACAACCAGGGGTTTCATCCAACTGACCCTGCTCAGGCTTTTGCCATTGGTACAAACTTCCCCCTCCGCCGACGTCACTGGCGTCGGAAATGAGGACAAGCTCTCCTCCTTGGGGGCCGTACAATGGGACCCCAAGTGAGGAAACTTGAGCGAGTTTATTCTTGAGTTGGGACATCTGAAACTCATGCTCATGTGTCCAGACAAAGGTGGCATTCTTGCGAGTGAGGTCTGAGAGTATTGAGGCATCGTAGGTGAAATTCTTAATGTGGCGCCGGTAGAAGTTACAGGCCCCCAAGAATTGCCTCACATCCTTCACGTCCTTAATGGTAGCTTCCAATATAGGAGCCACCTTGGAGGATGAAGGTCTCCACCACCCATTGCCACTCTCGAAACCGAAATATTCCACCTTGTGAACGAGGAATTGGCTCTTGTCATATCGGAGCTTGAGGTGGTTCCTATGACACACCTCGAGGAAGGCTTCCAACAAGATCCGATGGTCTCCAAATGTACGGGTGCCCAACATGACATCATCAATGTGACACTCTAATTCGCCTCCACGTGTAAACACTCTTCGTGCCTTGGAATGGGACCTGACCTGAACCATTACTTGGTTCATAATCTCCTGAAAGACAGCCGGTGCATTAGCCAACCCAAATGGCATCACTTTCCACCTAAAGATCCTTCCTTCAGGCGTGATAAAGGCCGTCAGCCTTTGAGCTTCAGGTGTTAGCCCCACTTGCCAGAAGCCCGACCGCATGTCAATCTTTGACTTGAGCTTGGACCGGGCCATGCATTCTAAGGTCCGTTCCATATTAGGTAACGACCCAGCATGCGAGTAGGTGAGTTTGTTCAGGCGCCCATAATCTACCACCAAACGTAAGGCGGTACTTCCGGGCTTCGGCACTAAGAAGCACGGAGAGCAATGAGTAGGGGTTTCCCCATGTTGCAATTCTTCAACCACATTGCGCCGCACACATTCTTCAACTTGCTTCTGGATCTCCTTCATGTGTGCCTCACTGCAAGGGTATGGCCTGCACTTGAGCTTTTTGTTTGCAAATTCAGGTTTCAGGCGCAAATCCATTTGAATAAGTTTCTCCACACTACCTGGTTCAGGAAGATCCCCGAAGGCCTGTATATACTTCAAAAGAATACCTTGGAACTCTAGAGGTAGGTTGGAACCCAGAATGTGTTCCCTGGTGGCCTCGGGGTCACTTGTGAGGTTTGTACCCCCCCCTACCTTTGTACTTGGGCAGCGGTCTTGGACGTGCAAAGGTACTTCACACAAGTGAGCCTCATCACCAGGTTCCCCCAGAAGGGCCATGATGCCAATATCTTCATAGTCACCCGGGAGTGGGTGGTGAGTATTTAGTTGTGCGTCTAACCAAAACTGAGCAATCTCGGCCTTGAGAATACACAGGTCTTGGTAGCTCATAGGCTCAGACTTACTGGGCTTAGCCCAAGTATGCTCATCTGGAAGATGCATCGGCACTTCTTCATCCAATTGGGAACATTGGGATGTTATTCCCCACTCATGGACCAAGTCGGCTTCTTCGATTAAACTTTCAATCAGAACAGACATAGCATCAGTAAGTTCATCCAAGCAACCTCCGAAATGCTCGACTTCATCAGTTGAGGGGGGCAATTCACTTACGCCCTCCGAATCTTGTTCTAGATCCTTACCGTACTGGCGGGCAGTGCTTGCCTCCACAATAGGGCAAGCTTGTTGCAAGTCTTGTGTAGAACAAGACTCTTGGTGCCAGGGTAACCTGGCATTGGGAAAGAAATCTAAGAGTTGCACTAGTGACTTGTGCATATGCCGAACTAGGACCCACCTGCGAAGATTTGAAGGAACATCTTGTCTTGACATCCGTGAGCCTTCAAGCACAGAGATAATGGTTACCCAAGGGGGTTTGGGTAAGACTTCACAACAACCATCCGGTATCCATAAAGGTATGTCCGGAAGGGTAACTCTCTGAATAGTCAGTGCATCCAACATGGGTCTCCATTTCCTGGCACTCTCACTCACTGACCAATCAGGAGTGCATATCAGGAGGTGGGCCTTATCCAAAATGACCTTGCAAAGTACATGATGGATTTTAGAGAAAGGGGGATTGGCCCACGGGCATACCTTGACGGGAGAGCGCCCATCGGTCAAAGTAGCCCAGTCGTACCGTCACGCCGACTTGCCTCCATGGCTCTTTCCACACCAAAGAGGGGAGGTATGGTTGAGCGCATTGGCAAACAAGTCAACCGACACTTCTTTTCCAAGCTCGGAGAGGGCGGCGTTCTGAACCCTAGGGTCCAATCGGTAGTTTTCAGTTTTGAACCTTGACGCGTGGAGGAAGCCAAAAGCTGATGGCGGGGGTGTGGTAGAAACCGTGAGGGTATTCCTAAGCTCTTTCCTGGAGGCATTCTCAAAGATGAGAGCCGGTGGATCCAGTTCTAAAGCTTTGAACCTCGGAAAGTCATCTCTGAGGAGGAAATTGAGTCCCACCACACCTTTGAAGGCCGTGGTATCAAAGATTGTGAAGTCTTGACTTACAATCTCTCCATTGTCAAATGGAATATGAAAACGACCCATGCCTTGCGTCATGACTCGGTGTCCGTCTCCCATGCGCAGCAAGGATACGGAATCACTCGTAATCAGACAAGGCGGTACTATTTAAGCGGCGACGGCACAAATAGTGGCACCCGTGTCCAAGAATGCTTCCACCGTCTGTCCTCCAACCACTATGTCCAGGGTCAATAAGTTGGCTCCTAGGAGGTTCACAAGTTCCTCCTTGAGGAAGTTGAACCTGGTCCGCTTCTTATCGGGGCCATCATTAGTAGTGTCTCCTCTGGGTTCAGGGTCAATGCTCATATTGGAAGCTGCTGGGTGAACAGTCATAGAAGATGCGGTTCCTGAGGAACTCGCAGGAGCACTAGGCCCTGCAGTAGCAGCCGCCTTTGACCCGGGGTGGACTTCATTCAAAGGGCCCACGGGGTGTTCCAACGGTGGCATCATGGGGGGTGGTGGAGGAATGTCCTCACCCGAAAGGGTAGTCGAAGACTCTTGAGCGGTACCTTTCCCTTTTCCCTGAGGACCTCGCCCACCATGCCCTTGACCTTCTTCACCCCCTTTTCCTCTTCCTTTGCCTTTTGCTTTTCCTTTGCCTTGTTCATCGTTCTGCTTCTTCCAGCACCAGGAAGTGAAGTGCCCTTTCTTGCCACAATAGCCACACATGATGCGGGCTCTGAACATATTATACTCAAGCATCTCCTCTTCTGTGGGCTTCTTCCCCGTCTTCCCTTTGCCACTCACGCTTGCGTTTATGGCCATCATGTCTTCTTCAGTAAATATAGCCTGAGTTTCTTGAACCCAGAGGGCCTCTCCTCTGTTCGGCTGCTGGCTCCAATTGAAGGTACTATAGTCTTCTCCCCAATGGGAGCCCTCTGTCCCATAGGAGGGCACATATTCAACCAAAGAATTCACCGCGGCCTCCTTTGGTGTTTTGATAGGAGGTGAGGGGTTCCGAGGGCTCTTGCGTAAAGGCGTATTGCATAACCTTTGTAGCATGCTGTCGCAAAGTCGGTCAGCATGGGCTTCTTTAGTCAACTCTTTGGCTTCGTGACGCAGCAAGGCTTGGAGGGTATCCAGCCTTTCCGTAAGATGTTTCTTCTGGTCATTATCCCGTAGGCGCTTTAAAAGCTCTTTGGGCACACGGCTTTGGAAATAAATCAGCTCTTCTTGTTGGGACATGGATCCTGGGGACATCTTAGACCGTACCTCATCCCAAGCAGTGATCAATTCCTGGACTTGGTCTGTAGTGGGTGTTGACCCTAGAGGTCGTAAAGCCAGTAGCTCCTCCCTTAAGCTAGCATCTGTATCGACACTAGGGTAGTTGGTATGGAGGGCGTCCAAGAACCTATCAAACAACTTAGGACCCGAGCGTAAACGGTTGAAGGTCTTTGGCTTTTCTTGAGGGAATTGGCGGTTGCTTGGTCAGTCAAGATCAACCACCTCTTGTAGCCCCGGCAAAAGGAAAGGAAATTGGAACCATCATAGCAAGGCTCTTGTAGCAGGGGAACTCTTGCGGAGGGACCCCTTGGACCGCTTTCACCAGAGGCTTCTGAGGCATCTTTGTAATACATGATTGCCTCCTTTTCCACCATCTTCAATTCTTCCAGCTCAGGTGGGGTACGCTCTAGTAACAAATAGGGACTCGGGGTACCCTTGTCAGGGTTCTCCATTCCCGTAGCTGTAAACTTGAGGACACGCATGGGGTCCTTCAGAGTCTTCAGATCATGCTGCATTGAGTCTAGCTGTTCTTGAACCTTAGTAGGGGCACACAGGGACTGCTCAGCCTTGGTATTGATGAGCTTTTTCATATCCTCATACAGCACCGGCAATTCGTCTGGCAAGTGCCCCATGCTCTGCACGTCACTGTACAACCCTTGTAGGCGGTACTCTAGGTGAGCCTTTGTGGTCTCCTGGTTGATTCTTAGCTCTTGCTGCTGTTCCAGGAGGCCCTGCAATTGAGCTTGAAGAGCTCCGGTCTTGGTTGGAGAGGCCAAGGCTTCTAGCCTCAAAGCCAATCTCTGGAGGGTGGCTTGTACATCCTCCTTCTCGTTGAGCATTTCAAGCCTCAATTGGTTCATTTGCGCAGCCTGCTTCTTGAGAGTGTCTACCACAGTCTTCACCTTTACCTTTCCGCCTAAGGGTCGTGCTAATTCCTTGGGATCACCATGGGAGTCAACATTGTCCTCTACAGCCATGGAGAAGTCAGCACCAGGGGAATGGCTTCTTTCGTAGCCAGTCCCTTGGGGCTCCTCTTCGGGCAAACCAGACGTATTAGAGGTGCCCCTAAGTTCTTCGGTAGCTGACGAGTGAAGTGTTACGGGAAGTGCTAAGCTCTCCCGATGCCCGCCTTGGCTAACTAATGTAGGGGAAGTGCTATTTCTTCTAGCGTACCCACAAGTGTCAGACATGTTGTCTGGCGGAGGGACGGGCAACGTCCCCCCTAGGATGTGGTGGTCCACTCCTCCAGAGTCTTCTGTGAGGTGGTCACTAACATCCTTCACGTCCAAGGATCCCACAGGTAGTTCCTGCTGACCGTCTCCCCCGTACGATCCTGGGACCATAAGTAGAGTGGGAACATGCCCCTTTGCAGGGACACTCGCAGTAACCACGGTAGGAGTAGCATGGGATCCCATAGTAGCACTAGAAGGTAACCCGTACTTCCGCACACGTCGTGGCGAAAGGTCTTGCAGTTCGCCAATTTCACTAGGTCCCATTCTTTCTTCTTGCTCCCGAGTGGAGGTCTTCGTAAGTGGCTCTTTACCACGTTGAGAAGAATGTACAAACTCCTTGATAAAGGAGATGTCTTGAGCTTCGCCTAGAGAACTTGACTCACCTTGAGTTGGAGGATCCATCACCTCCTGACTCCTTTTCACCCTAGTAGAGGCCAACTCCTCGCTTGTTCTAACACCCGTTGGGTGCTTTCCCGAGTCCATGGATTCCAGGAGAACAGGAGTTGGCATGGGAGAGAAAGAAGAAATTGCCGCGAGGCGAGGGGGTGATCTGAAACCCAACTCTTCTTCTTGGGTCTCTGAAGCGAGTGGTGTAGGCGATGGATTCACCCCAAGATCCTCTTCCCTTATCTCCGTTGGAATGGCGTGCGAGTGTTCGGGGGGGAGTGGGGTTCTCTGAGGTGTTGGAGTCTTTTGGCTCTGAGTATCCATTTTCTTTCGGTCTTTGTATGAAGATACGAGAGCCTTCGGAAGCCTCTAGGCAACTTGGCTCAAGTAAGAAAAAGGGCTAGATCTGGAGGATCTGAGAAAACGAAGACCCGTCAGATTTTATCACGTTCGGGCCTAAAATGGTACAGACAAAAGCGGACTGGGGTTCCTGAACGCCTTGTAAGCAGTCAGCAAGTCAAGACCCAGGAAGTCTCCTTTGAAAACCTGATGGGACGGATCTGCGGGATTTGCTTAGCCGTCAGTTTTTGGCGCCACACTCGAGGGCACTAAAGCTACGAGTTGGCTTAGGACACGTTAAAAGCGTCTTCTGAGAGTCAAAAACGCAAAAGGTAGATTTCAGCGCTTCAATGTGCCGGATCTCAGGATTTCACGGATCTGTCAGGGTTTTAAGTTTTCTTGCCAAACTTGGAGCAAACTAAAGCTACCTGTTGGCCTGGGACACGTTACAAGTGACCTGAAAGAGAGAAAAGCGAAAAAGGCCCCTCTTTGAGACAGATGGGGCGGATCTCAGGGTTATGAGGATCCGTCAGGATGGTGAAGCGGGTTCAGAGAGACCACGATTCCCCGCTAAAGTCGCCGCGCTCTGCTGCAGAACGCAAGCGCAGAATGGCGACATCATATGATTTTCAGAGATCTGCATGGCCTCAGCGCCTGGCAGTTTTACTGCTTTTGGCAAGGTTTTTTATAATTATTTTTATTAATTTCCGCATACATCGAGTTATTCTGGACAGAGTAGACATATGTCCCCGCACGTGAAGAGCGGCCAAGAGCAGCGCCGCGTATGCATGTAAATACTCGCAAATGGTCTCCATTTGCGCCTGTCTGCCCTACATGTGTTTCATGTGCAGGAGACATGGTGCGAAGAGCCGGGCAAGGTTCTTAGAACTGTTTGTCAAAGCAATGCGTGAAAGCAAGAACGATCACGTGTCTTCGCCGTGTTGCCAGGGAGTTTGGGATCTCCAGTGAGAGGTTTTGGAAATCATCGTGGAGTTGAAACGTCGAAGGATTTTCAATGAAAACCTCACGAGTGCCGTCTAAAACTGGGAGCTCAGCAGCAATTGAACCAGCGCCAAGACTAAGTTCTAAGGAGCAGACCCAGGCTCCCGCGTCGGAACAGTTCTAATACCGGGACGTGTGAGTGTTCCCCCTTGCCTGCCCTTGTGTCTCAGTCGGAAGTCAATGCCGTGCAGTGCTTGTGAACAGGCCGGACGCCATGCTGCTGCGCAGAGTCACGAAGACAGCAACTGCCACGGTGAAGTGTGGTTCCGTCAAAGAGATGACCATCTCTAACGCAAGCGCGAAGCGAAGCGAGCGAAGCGTCGACGAGACAACTCCAAGACAGCGCCGCTCAAGCCAGCGGAGCCAAAGCCGGAGCCGAGCCAGCAAATGGGACCCCAGCCAGCGCAGACCACGTCCGCGGAGACCAAACCAGCGCATCCTACCGAGGAAAGACTCGTGTGCGCAGTGGCGGTACTACGGGAGCGTGCAACGGAGAACGTGGAACGCCTGACCTGGAGTGTCATCGAGGACAATGTGGCCAGGTGGCTGAGGAAGAACCCGGGCAAGGATTTGAAGACCTGGTTGGAGCTACAGCGCTGTGCAGTGGCGCACCGTCAGCAGTACAGGCAGCCCGTGAACTATCCAGTGCCAGGGACGCCGGACTACTTTCCTATGGCTACGGTGAACGCCTTGTATGAGGAGTGGGTCAAGCGTTGAAGCTTCGGTAACCGAGTGGAGACAACGAGAGCTTGCACGACAGCTTCAGGAAGCGTGGGTCGGAACAGGCGGACAGCAGAACGCCGAGTGAGCTTGCGCTGCGAGAAGCCACGGAGGCGTCCAACGTGCCAAGAGCAGAACGTCGAGTAGGAGCTCGCGCTGCCAGAAGCCACACCAACGCCGAACGTGCCGAGTGCATAAGAACAGGTAGAGGCTCGCGCTGCGACAAGCCGGAGGACACAACCACCACTGGGGCAGCCGGAAGACAAGCCGAGGAGTCGTCACAAAGTAAAAAAACTGAGGTGGAGACGCCACAAGGGGCCATACGTCTGCCGTAGATATTTGGAACTGCCGGCCATGGCAAATCTCTTAAGGAGGGGGGTATAGCGGGTTTAGAGAGACCGCGATTCCTCGCTAAAGTCGCCGCGCTCTGCTGCAGAACGCAAGCGCAGAATGGCGACATCATATGATTTTCAGTGATCTGCATGGCCTCAGCGCCTGGCAGTTTTACTGCTTTTGGCAAGGTTTTTTATAATTATTTTTATTAATTTCCGCATATATCGAGTCATTCTGGACAGAGTAGACATGTGTCCGTGCACGTGAAGAGCGGCCAAGAGCAGCGCCGCGTATGCATGTAAATACTCGCAAATGGTCTCCATTTGCGCCTGTCTGCCCTACATGTGTTTCATGTGCAGGAGACATGGTGCGAAGAGCCGGGCAAGGTTCTTAGAACTGTTTGTCAAAGCAATGCGTGAAAGCAAGAACGATCACGTGTCTTCGCCGTGTTGCCAGGGAGTTTTGGAGCTCCAGTGAGAGGTTTTGGAAATCATCGTGGATTTGAAACGTCGAAGGATTTTCAATGAAAACCTCACGAGTGCCATCTAAAACTGGGAGCTCAGCAGCAATTGAACCAGCGCCAAGACTAAGTTCCAAGGAGCAGACCCAGGCTCCCGCGTCAATGGAGAGTTTCCGGGCCGACCTGGGTGCAAACAATAGCTAGCCCTTGTCCCTGAACACCTGGGTGGAGCCCGTTGAGTTTCAAAAAGGCGAAAACTCGAGTTCTGGAGGTCGATCTGGCGGATCTCGAGATTGTTGGATCCTGCAAGATTCTCAGGTGTTGGGGACTTTTGGAGCGAAACCAAGGCCCAGACCTTAGGGCAGGCGAGTGTATGAGTGCCCAGCACGCTCGCGAAAGCAAAAGCGCGCTTTAGGAAGGCGAGATGCGTCGGATTTCGAGATTTTGAGGATCCGGCAGATCCTTGGGTTTTGGGCCCAAAAAAGAGCCAAACTGGGTTTCCAAAGTGTGGAAGGGGTGGTAGGGGTGGGGTACCTCTGTTGGCAACTGTCGGCTAAGAGTTTACCAAGCCTGATGCGGCCGTAGATGACCGAATGGAGGCTCAGGGGAAGGCTCAAGGAGAGCCTTAAAATCCCCTCAAAACAGGCCTACGGGGCCTGGAGGACGAAGGAAAGGAAGGGCAAATACCTTGGTAGTTGCCTGGGGTGCGCGGAATCTGGACGAAGCTGGGGAAGGGGCCTAGAAGCAACCAAAGACGACGACAGCAAGCAAGACGCAACGGAACAAGAAGAAGGAGGAAGGAGAAACACACTGTCCAGAATTCTGTATGATTTGGGCGCTCCGTTGTGCCTGTTACTGTCCTGAAAGGTTGAAAATCACAGAGAGGGGACACGCGCGCACAGCAGGAAACGGCGAAACGGCGAAACGGAACCACCAGCGACTGTAGATTGAGAGGCACGATCGGCACCCTCTGCTTACCAGTTTGATGTCTGCAGGCACGCAATTCAAAGAAATAAATTCGCAAATGGGCTCATGTTGAAAGTATACACAAAGACCTATGCAACAAAGAAGAATATGTACAATTTCAGTGCAAAACATACTTGGAGGAGCAGCAAAGTGCTAAAACATCGTAATACTGGGCTGACCATCATAAAGTCAGATTCGCGAGTGACTTGTTAGGGAGTTACTAATTGGTTGGGGAATGGGTAGGTCTACCGGCAAGGAGGAATCACCCATCTATTGAAATAAAATCATAAATCCCCATTTGAACTCCCAAGTACCTCCATTATTGAAATAGAAAAGTGGTGGAGGTAAATGATGGATGTGAATCATCCCAAATCAGGTTTACCTCATTTACCTCACAGCACACGCCTCATGTTGGACGCCCTGCACAGAGGGGTGGAAGCGTGTACCACAGCGTGAACTCTTGTAGCGGCATCGCCTCACGTTGGACGCCCTGCACACAGGGTTGGAAGCATGAACCACAGCGTGAACCCTTGTCGCGGCGTCGCCTCATATGATGGACACCCTGCACAGAGGGGTGGAAGCGTGTACCACAGCCTGAACTCTTGTAGCGGTGTCGCCTCATATGACGGACGCCCTGCACACAGGGGTTGAAGCGTGTACCACATCGTGAACCTTGTCGCATTGTTGGCGGTGCTGTCATCTGCCGCACTGAGACCCATTAAGAGTGGAGGACCATCATGTACCTTTCACGTCACTTGGCCCAGCTCGCAAGAATCATGGATGGCAGCGCTTCACTGACTCTCCTTAAGAGTGGAGGACCATCAAACACCGCTCCCGCCAAGAGCCATGGATTGCTTCGTTGCCCTCACTGTTGATTTCATAGACAGCACATATCTGGGACAATGAAAGAAGATTGTTACTCATTAGTTATATTAGCACTATTAGAATTTTTTTTCTGCTGTTGTTATATCGTTTCTGCACTGCTCAATTCTTTCAGTGCTTCTGTCCTTAAGTCTTGAAGTTTACGTGGATCTCTGTGGATCGTTCTGATAGCGGCGCCTCCTGCACTGCGCTCCACTTGCAGCAATGCCGCTCATGAATGCCACCGGGTACAGAATGGGATTTCTGCTGTTCCTGGTGGCAAATGCCATTTTCACATTAGAGGAGTTTGTAATTACAATCTCTTTCCTGCGATTGGGGTACAGCCAGATTGCATGTGCGAGGACATTGGGAATTGGTCGGTAATACTGTATCCAAGTACTACGTGATGTGTCACAACGGGCTCACCTGTGGGATACGTTCACAGATGCTTTTGAACGCCGATGGGAATTCCACCAGCACAGTCATCCAACTCACCGCCATGTGTCTGCTATTGTCGATAGCACGCATGTGGCCATCCAGTCACCTTTGCACCCGGTAGACCGGGAGCTGTTCTGGTTCGACAAACCCACTTACCGCGGGCATGCGCTCGTGTTGAATACCATGATCAACTGGGGGCGCGAGATCATTGCCTGCTCGTGGTGGTATCCGCCCCGTGCCACCGATGCTGAGATGACGGCGGACATGGATGCACCCATCCCCTGGAACTTTAATGGTCCTCGGCCTGACTTCTGCCTCGGTGACTGTCACTACAGCACTGCGGACAACATGTTCTGCCGTGTGGCCGGGGGGGATGGCTGATTGACCTGGTTCATCGTGCATTACAACCAGATGATCAATGAAGGCCGTCATCTAGTGGAGAATGCTTTCAGCAATGATAAGAAGTGGCGATTCTGGAACGGCCGTGATGAGGCTCCCGCGCGCCCGTATAACTACGACTTCCTCGCCGGCCTGTTCAATTTCTGCTTTAACCTACATAACATGGAGCAGAGGTACACGGAAAGTCTATAACCATAATAGTACAGGCTGCAATGATGTGATGGTCTTTTTTTATGCTCCTGCGTATTGTGCTTTGGGGCACAGGAAGTGTTTCGTACACAATCACACAGCAATCATTTTCTTTTTCAAAACAGAGAATTGGTGTGCAGCAAGGCGGGTTGTCAACCTAAACAGAAACGGCACAATGGGCACGCAGGAACAGGATGAAATACAACCAAGCTCAGGAAGCAGGTAGCAATCTCCTTCTTTTCTGAAACGAATTAAATGGTGCACATGAAGCGGGTTGTCAGCCGGGAAAGTCACAATAGGCATGCAAGAACAGTATGAAATACCACCGAACGCTGAATGAACGCAAAATGGTTGTTTTTGTAGCGCAAACAAGAAGATATTTTGGACCCTGTCGTATCCTGCCGTATCCTGCCGTATCCTGCCGTATCCTGCCGTATCTGCCGTATCCTGCTGTATCCTGCCGTATCCTGCCGTATCCTGCCGTATCCTGCCGTATCCTGCCGTATCCTGCCGTATCGTGCCGTATCCTGCCGTATCCTGCCGTATCCTGCTGTATCCTGCCGTATCAAATACGCGTAACAAGGGAATCCCCAATGGCGCCCTTGCCTTTACCCTTCCAGCCACCTTTATCAGAGTGCACAAACGAAGCCCTGCATTGGCTAGTAGCGTCATCAGCAGCGCCACACTGTGTGCACGTCACCGCCCTGGCTGCCTGGGATGGCGCCAAAACACCTTTAGCCTGCTTCTGTGCCTTCAGCTTTTCTCTCTGTGCCTGCTCTCTCCAGATCATCTCCCAGAGTACTATACGATGAATCATCAACCAGTCTAACTCCTTACCAGTTTGACGCTGGATGCGGTAAACCTCATTCATCTCATGTTCGTAGCCTCCGTGGGTGAGGAGTGCTTGAACGAAAATATCTCGCGCCCTCTCAGAAGTAACGGGAGAGGCGCGTTGCCCATGCACACACCAGAATCTTACCCACTGCGTATGTCCATCCACTGACTTCTCCTTAGGGGGACGGTGTGACAACCATAAATCCCCTAAATCCCCTGGTCCTCTTGATCAGAACCCCTGACCAGCAAATCATCCCAGATATGATGGTAGTCCCATTTCAAATATTTATGCAAGGCCCCATACAAGTCCTTGTCAGCATCAGGTAAGGCCGAAAGAAGGGTATGGGTCATAATAACCTCCGGAACACGGGGTTTCAAATACGCAGCAAAAGGACCCCATTTTCTTTTGAAAGAAGGCCAAGTGGGGGGCTGTCCTGGTGCCTCCAATTTTCAAAGTTGGTCGCTCCAACTTATCATTAACGTCTTTTTTGGTTTCAGAGTCCATCAAATGCTCATCGCGAGACATAGAAGCCCAGAGCAGTTGTTGTGGTTCAGGGCTTTGCTTCAGGTGCTTCTCATGACTCAGGGGTGTCGCCCCAGAAATTAGCTCCACTAACTCGCTCACACTTGTGGCCGTTGTATTGATCACAAAGGATGCGAACGACCAACGATTCAAAAAAAAATCTTCTTGACCGGTACATCTCTAATGGGGTCACGCCGGAAGAATTCTGACTTACCTGAAGCCATAGCTTCAAAAACTGGATGAACTCGCGAAAATTGTGAGTCGCCCAATTGTGGAGGCAAGTTATGTACCACCCTAGGCACGGAGACCATAGGTGAATTATCCCCAGCCCCCGTCATGACCGGTTCTTTCCCACTCGCATCTACTCCCAAAGAATCATGATATGCAGAGGAGGAGGAAGTGTGGGATACCTCAACAGCCTCGTGTGGCGTTCCATCATCCCCTTTCCATTCTGACCATGAACTAACGTCTTCTTCGTCCTTAGAAAGGCGAAAGAGGATAGTGAGGACTGGTGGGAAGGTAGTGAGGGAGTCTCTATTGCGACCAATAGTGAGATCGCTCACTTCGTCACAAGGGGACAAACTAAGTGATGAAAAACAGCCCTCAAACATAGACCAAAATGCCTCGGGAGATACAACAAAACTCTCCAAAGCAATTTGAACCTTGGCCTCACAAGAAAGCAAGGCGTCCAAGGCAGTTTGAGGAATTAAATCTAATTGAGGGCGTGCAATCTCATTTATGGGAAAGTGTCGGAAAAACTCTTCCCCATTAAACTCATCCACTCGGGCAGTCAAGTCACCTACTTGTCCCACAACAACCTCAAACTCGCTCCACATACCTCGGTTGGATGTCTCCAATTGAGTATTTTTTGATCCATAGTTCGCATAGCGGACTCCTTTTCGGATTCCATTTGAGACTGCAATGCCACACACCAACGTAGGAACGCCCCACCACGAGGGGGACCACACACCAGCACCACACACAGCACAACGCCAGACAGCACAACACACCCAGCGCCCCACCACACAACACAACGCAACACAGCCCCACCAAGAGGGGGACCACACACCAATGCGGCACATCCCACCATACGGGAGGTCATACACCACCACACACAACACAACGCCACACAACACAACACACCGCACCTCAACGCAGCACGCCCCACAATGAGAGGGGCCACACATCACCACCACACACAACACAACGCCAGGCAACACAGCACAGCGCACCCAAACGCACCACGCCCCACCATGAAGGGGGGCCACACACCGGCGCAGCATGCCCCACCACGAGTGGGGCCACACACCACCACGCCACACAACACGACACAACACAACACACCGCACCGCGACGCAACACAACAAAACACAACGCAACACAGCCCCACCACGAGGGGGGCTACACACCACCACGCCATGCCCCACCATGAGGGGGGCCACACACCACCACAACACACAACACCACACAACACAAGACACCGCACCCCAACGCAGCACGCCCCACCATGCGGGAGGCCACACACCAACGCAGCACGCCCCACCACGAGGGGGGCCACACACCAGCATCACACGCAACACAACGCAACATAACACAACAGAACGCAACGCAACACAGCCCAACCATGAGGGGGGCCAGACACCGACGCAGCACGCAGCGGCATAACGGGGGTCACAAACCTCCACAGACAACACAACGCGACAGAACACGACACACCGCACCCCAACACAGTACGCCCAACCAAGAGGGGGGCGACACACCAACACAGCACGCCCCACCATACGGGGGCCAAACACCACAACGACACACAACGCCACACAGCACAACCCATCGCACCCCAATGCAGCACGCCCCGCCATGAGGGGGGCCACACACCACCACCAGACCACACGACGCAACACAACACAACACACCGCAACGCAAAGCGACACAACACAGCAAAGCACAGCCCCACCATGAAAGGGGCCACACACCACCACACCACGACCCCCCGTGAGGGGGGCCACACAACACCACCACACCACGCGACGCAACGCAACACAACACAACACATTGCAACGCAAGACGACACAACACACCACGCCCGTCCAAGAGGGGGGGCACACAAACACAGCATGCTCCACCATGATAGGGCCACAAACCGACCCAACACACAACGCCACACAACACAACACACTGCACCAACACAGCACGCCCCACCGTGCGGGGGGCCACACACCAAGGCAGCACGCCCGACCATTAGGCGGGCCACACACCACCCCGGGACAAGACAATGCAACACAACACGACAGA
This sequence comes from Eutreptiella sp. 'Long Island Sound 2002', assembly GCA_964036045.1. NCBI lineage: Eukaryota > Euglenozoa > Euglenophyceae > Eutreptiales > Eutreptiaceae > Eutreptiella > Eutreptiella sp. 'Long Island Sound 2002'. The sequence goes on from OZ038378.1 coordinate 66,274,969, forward strand.
ATACACCGCAACGCGGCAAAAAACAGCACAACACAACATGGCCCCACCATGAGGGGGGCCACACACCACCACACCACGCCCCACCATGAGCGGGGCCACACACCGCGACAACACACAACGCCGAACAACACAACACACCGCACCCCAATGCGGCACGCCCTACCATGCGGGAGGCCAAACACCAACGCAGCACACCCCACCATCGGGGGGCCACACACCACCACACCACGCAACGCAACGCAACACAACACAACACAACACACCGCAACGCGGCACGACACAACACAGCACACCACAGCCCCACCATGAGGGGTGGCACACACCAACGCAGCACGCGTCGTCATGAGGGGTGCCGCACACCACCACACCACGCCCCACCCGCAAGGGGCCAGGCGCCACGACGACACGCCGCATAATGCAGTGGACCACACACCACTACGCCACGCCCCACCATGAGGGGGGCCAAACACAACCACAGGATTCCCCACCATGTGGGGGGCCATGAAGCACCACACCACGCCCCACCATGAGGCGGACCACACACCACCGCAACACGCCCCACCATGCGGGGGGCCATACACCACCACACAACCGCAACCGACCGCCAATGGCCCAACACACCTGACAGCAGGACAAACCGGCCATGAGACGGCACACACGACGCCACGGCAACAAAACCGGCCACGCGTAACGCTGACAACAACACGACAACCACATACCCATACATGACGAACGCATAGCCTGCCAGACCAATGCGAGAAACAGCGTAACCCCCTACAAGCCGCCCGCGTGCGTCTACAACGACGCCAAACGGACACAACGCGCCGGCTTCACCCCGGTCGCAGTACAACGAACCCCGCATGCGACGTGCCAGCCACGACAAGACCTAGACCACGGCGACTCGCGCGGGCCTTCACAGGAAGGACCCAATTGAGCCCAGGACACGACAGCGCTGGCAGCAGCAGAAAAGACCCAACGAGGAAAAAGCCGACCATGAGGCGGCTAACACAACCATGCACCAACCAAACCGCAGCAGCAGCAACGACGTGACCATAAACATACCACACGCAAGCTGGCCAACACCCAACCGGCCAGGCATGCAAGGGTCGAAACGGGAACGGCGTCCCATGGGCAGGCGACCACATGCTGCGCCACGCGCGCCGACCACCATACCCACAAACACAACAGAACACCGCAACTTTACCATCACGAACCTGACCAACCAACGTTAACAACCTAGAACCCACTACACTTGGACAAACCAAGACGCAACTAACCGACACCTAAACGGAGGTGCCTGCTACACAAACAACATTCGGCTATACGACCACCGGCAGCAGCACGACAGAACCCACGCAAACCAAGCTGACCATGCTACGGCCAAGACAACTGCGCACTCACCAGCTGCAGCCGACGACCTGACCGTAAACAGACCACACGCAAGCCGGCCAACATCAAACCAGCCAGGCGTGCACGGGTCGAAACAGGAACGGCGTCCAACTGGTTGGCCACATCATGGTGCGCCACGCCCGCCGACCATCATACCCAGGAACAAAATAGATCATCGTGACTCTACCATCACGCAGCCGACCAACAAACATTAACAAACTACACCGAATTATTCAACGACTGACCAACCAAGCACAACGACCTACTTCGAACCCCCGGCCGCTCGGGAGAGCGCAAGCTCGACCGAGTCAGGAGGCGTGAGTGTACGCCACGGCAGGCGATTCCCGTAGCACGTGCTCCTTCAAGTCGCCTCACACCTATTGAAAACCAACCCACGTTGGGGGGCCTGCAGGACAGGGCCTTTGGCCTGGCTCCCGGCCCCTGGGCCCCAGAATCCGGAGGTTGATGAGGATGTGCGATGGGACCCTCCCCCAGGTATCGGCCGCCCGAAGGAGCGGAATGTGCGACTTCGGTCCAACATGGGTTACCTCTTTGGGCAGAACCCGCAGTAGGGTACTGCTCGCGGCGACGCGCCCTTCCCCCATGGCGGGGAGCCGCTTTGTGGGGGCACGTGTAGTAGGACCGTGGGTGGGTGAGCAAGAGCCCCTTGGTAAGACCCCCCTGCGGGGCAACCCCAGTCCCGAGTCGACCTGCCTACCTACCTCTTTCTAACAACTAAAGCTAACCTTTTGGCAGGGAAATACACTTTTTCCTACTCCCCCCTTGTGCTGTGGTGGCCACCACTGTCGCATTCTATAGGAAAAAGGGAACTTTTCTTGGCCTCCCCATGGCTTCAACGTTCATTTAAAATTTTCTATAACATCCCTAACATTGGAAAGAAGGCGCTGCATCAGGGCAGTTGCCATGTTCTGCTGAGTCATAAGAGACACCTGCAGCTCCCACTGCGCTCATTGGCATCGCTCGGGCAGCTGTGGCTTGGTAGGGGGTTAGAATGGGCAGGCCAATTCATGTGTGCACAAACCTCTCCCTCCAACTGGCAAAACGCAGTGCAATACGCAAAGCCTAACGCTCGATATGATCAGGAATCACTGTCTGGTGTCTCGATGAACCTGCTGTAAGACCTGATCTGTCCTTAACGCATTGAAAATTAATTTACCCTCATGGGGGTTTGAGATTCAGCACAGTGGTCCAGGAGTCAGTTTTTCGGCCTGAACCCGGCCTACTCCACTGTTTGCGCTCCAGGATATCTGCAGAGAAAGGACGGAGGGTTGAGGGACTGACAAACACGCAACCATCGACGCCAACACCAAAATCCTTCAAATGACGGCCCAGAATTTTTCTGACGTCACACCTGTAAAGAATCTTCATGTGCATTAGATGCACATTTTTACGCAATTTTTTTTCATCACAGGAATTTTTAAATCCCTGGATTTACACGCAGAGAAAGGCGGCGCGCAGGAGCGCATCCTAATCGGGCGCCGGAAAATACAAAAATAATAGGATTATAATAGTATGTGGCGTAATAATAAGAAAATGATGTAGACACAGCAGGCAAGCAGAAATCGAAGCCCAGGTCACTTGCAGCCACGCAAATTATCTCAAAACAGACACCCTTACTGCCGTGGTGAAGGTACTTGACTCAATGGAATGGTCGTCGATTCTCGCCGCTCTGATGCATCACACCTGGGGGAATCAATGGATGGGGGTTGACGGACGGCAGGCAGGCGATCTCGGGACATGCCACAAGGGTGGAGACGCCAGGGGCGGGGGGGGGGATTCGCTTGCAATAAATGGACTGGGCAGATCAAGGGGGGGCATCCCGTCAGGGGGAGGGGGGAAGGGGGCATGTTGCTGTAGCTCTGAGGCACTGCTGGTAGTGAGTGGAAAATGGAGGCGAAGGGTAGGAGAGGGACGAGGTGACAAGTGCGTCATAGACCTGGTAAAGACTGAAGGCTTTTGATGGTCGAATCAATATCACGGGGGCCGTGGGGTAAAAACTGGTTTATGGAGAGCTGACGTCTCTTTTCCTTGTTTTGCTGACTACAGGAACGCTTTGGAGCTGGCACAGGTGGATCTCTGGTCCGTTTACGTTTGGCTCCTCTGGACGTACCTTTAGTTCTGAGCGAAACTGCAGCAGGCATGGGGCCTGGGGGGCGGTACAGGTGGGCTTTCTGAGTCGGGTCCCTGTCAGAAGTGCTGTAGGGTCCGCCTGACTCAAAGAAGCTGTTGTGGGATAGGGGGGGGGGCAGTGGTTCAGGGAGAGGGCGATCTCGGCGGTGTTTGCACGCTGACTTGATTGTGGACGAGAGAGCTTATTTTCGGGTGGGCAGGGAGTCATACACACGTTGTTACAACTCACGAGAGGTAGTGAGGAGCTCGTATAGAGAGACAGGGATTAGGGTCCTGGCGAAATTACGAAGCTCCCCTCGCGAGCGGGGACCAGCCAGCCACTGATGTACCACAGGGGATATGCTGGTGCCCCAAGAGTCGGCAAGCTGGTGCAGAAAGGGTTTCATGTCATCACAGAAAGCCACACTGGAGACGATGTCTAGTGGATGACGTGTATCACACAGCGGGCATTGTCTGTCCGAAACATCCCAGAACGGGCCGGCACAGTGGATTCCCTTCACACCCATCACCCATTTGGCCGCAAAAGAGCTGAACCACGAGTGGTGCCGAGCCCAATCAAAGCTGAGTGGCAGGGAAATACCGGTGTGTGCATGACGTGGATACAGACGGCGTCTTTGGGACCCTCCGACTTTGTGAATGTGGGGATTGCCGTTAAAAGTAACTGTATGCAGTCCCGGGGGCTGTTTATGGGCATCCAAGAGCAAGAGCAAGAGCACATGCATATGAAGTATACTTAGCAAAGCCGTCAGCTACCTCGTTTCCTGGGAAGCCCACGTGCGACTTGAGCCACCCCACTCCTATCGTGAAGGAAGAGGACTGGATGACTCCGTGGACTGTATGGAACCATGTCCCTTGCGTGGAGGCCGAAGCCGGCGGGATCGGGCTTTTGGACAGGACCCAGTCCGTACAGTCAACAAGCTGAGAATTATCTATGCAGAAAAACGCATGGCCCTTAAAGCCTACAGACTGGAGGTAGCGTGTGCACTGCACGAAGGACCAAAACTCAGCATCCTTACTGCTGGGGTAAGGGCAGGGTATGGCCAGCGCCAGGACAGTGCCATCCGGCCAGACCATCACCGCCGCCGACCCAGTTAGAGGCTTGTCCCAGGATCCGTCGAGGTACACCCACAGCCAGCTGTCAGCCTGCGCGTGTTCAACCGCGTTCCTTACACTCACACACCCCCACACGGCCAGTGCTGATACCTGTGGTAATGGGATTTCCTCAGGGCATCGAAAGAGGTGGCCGAACGAGTTAGATCCCACTTGTGTCGACCTGTACGGGATGGCATAAGGGGGGAGCGGGGGTGGGAGGTACAGAAGGGGGGCAGATATGGACAAGTGAAGGGCCGGCTCAGGTCCTGCTGGGTTGGGCTGCGGTGGGACATGCACGCTGAAGTTATGAATGGCGTCTTTAATATGAAAAAGTGTGTTGTCGATATGAAATTGCACCACAGCATAGTTCGGCGTGGGGTCATGCAAAACCGTCCCATCATGCCTGCCAGAGTTGAACTCGACGTATACCGTTTCACCTGGGTGCAGGTCAGCCACTTTACATGGATTCCAAGGCCCAAAACCATGGCAGCGTCCTCCTGACGCTTGCACCGAGTCAACGAACGAGTTTTGGAGCCAGTTGGCCCTCTTGTCGGTAAGGGCCCGACGAACCCAATGATTGCTTTGTGGGGGGGCCTCGTTGTTTAAATACCTGATTGAATAGTTGTACACCTGGGAGTGCATGAACGTGCGGAATGGCATAAGCCCCAGGCCGAAGCAGGGCGAAGAGCGGCTGTGGTACCGGTCCTTGGGGGAAAGCCTTCGGGGTAGTTTACCGGAAACCGCGATGTTATTCCAGATGAGGTGCTGCAGTTTAACCAGCTGTGCATCAGTGATAGGGCCAGCCATGAGCCGGTAGGCCATCGTGGGGATTAGTTGCTTGTTAACGAGGGAAATTAACTCGGAAGCCGTGAGCTGCAGTGGCGCCAGGTGAGCAAAAAAAGAGTTAATTTCCGCTCGTAAGAATTCCCACACTCGTGTCGCGTGATCGGTGGTGTAAAAATACACCCCCAGGTATTTGTACACGGAATGCGGTCTACCCGCCGTGTCCCTTGTACAGACACGTCTGCCGTGAACCGACTGGACTACCGCATGCTGACTACCACGTAGCATGTGCAACTCCGTCCTTTCAACGTTCATATCGAGTCCCAGCTGGCGAGCCGGTCCATCGAACGCTTCAAAGACTACCTGGATGTCGGCTAATGAGCGTGCCCGAAAAAGGATGTCATCAATAAAAGCATGGATGCTCTTATCGGGGCCCCATTCCATTTTGGTGTCCAGGTAATAAAACATTAAATTAAGGTATAGCACAAAGAGGAGGGGACTGAGGGGGCATCCCTGCCTGACCCCCCGTTTCTGGTAATGACCTGCTGTAGCTATACCGTCAACGAGGGGCTGCTCAAAGGCGTGGGTGTACAAACGCTGAATAGATGAAATGAGCTCGTCCGGCAGGCCGTATCCCCGAAGTGTCCTCCACAGGGCCTTCAACGGGACAGAGTTGAAGGCCTTGTTGAAGTCCACGTACAGGAGGTACAGACGCCCTTTGGACTGGAGCATCCGGCTCACCACATCATAGATGTGGTCACCGCACCTATGGTTTTTAAGGCCCCCGTGCTGGCAGGGGTGAATCAGGCGATGATTTGCGGTCAGTTTTGTAAGTGCCTGGCATTGCCAGACAGACGCAAGTTTAACGATAGACTGGATACGACAGATGGGGAGGTAATTAGACGCCTTCTTTGGGTCCCCTTTCTTGTAGAGGAGACACACCCTAGCCTTTGCCCATTGTGGGGGGGGGGGCATGGCGTATAACTAAATGAATAGCAGAGAGAATAAAGGCCTGCAGATGCTCGGGGCAGAGAGAGATGACGTAGTAATAAACGTAGTCCTCTCCCGTGGCCTTGGAAGGGCTGGCGCGTGCAGTGGTGCTCCGCACCACGCCCCACCATGAAGGGGGGCCACACACCGGCGCAGCGTGCCCCACCACGAGTGGGGCCACACACCACCACGCCACACAACACGACACAACACAACACACCGCACCGCGACGCAACACAAGAAAACACAACGCAACACAGCCCCACCACGAGGGGGGCTACACACCACCACGCCATGCCCCACCATGAGGGGGGCCACACACCACCACAACACACAACACCACACAACACAAGACACCGCACCCCAACGCAGCACGCCCCACCATGCGGGAGGCCACACACCAACGCAGCACGCCCAACCACGAGGGGGGCCACACACCAGCATCACACGCAACACAACGCAACATAACACAACAGAACGCAACGCAACACAGCCCAACCATGAGGGGGGCCAGACACCAACGCAGCACGCCCCGGCATAACGGGGGTCACAAACCTCCACAGACAACACAACGCGACAGAACACGACACACCGCACCCCAACACAGTACGCCCAACCAAGAGGGGGGCGACACACCAACACAGCACGCCCCACCATACGGGGGCCAAACACCACAACGACACACAACGCCACACAGCACAACCCATCGCACCCCAATGCAGCACGCCCCGCCATGAGGGGGGCCACACACCACCACCAGACCACACGACGCAACACAACACAACACACCGCAACACAAAGCGACACAACACAGCACAGCACAGCCCCACCATGAAAGGGGCCACACACCACCACACCACGACCCCCCGTGAGGGGGGCCAGACAACGGCACCACACCACGCGACGCAACGCAACACAACACAACACATTGCAACGCAAGACGACACAACACACCACGCCCGTCCAAGAGGGGGGGCACACAAACACAGCATGCTCCACCATGATAGGGCCACAAACCAACCCAACACACAACGCCACACAACACAACACACTGCACCAACACAGCACGCCCCACCGTGCGGGGGGCCACACACCAAGGCAGCACGCCCCACCATTAGGCGGGCCACACACCACCCCGGGACAATACAATGCAACACAACACAACAGAATACACCGCAACGCGGCAAAAAACAGCACAACACAACATGGCCCCCCCATGAGGGGGGCCACACACCACCACACCACGCCCCACCATGAGCGGGGCCACACACCGCAACAACACACAACGCCGAACAACACAACACACCGCACCCCAATGCGGCACGCCCTACCATGCGGGAGGCCAAACAGCAACGCAGCACACCCCACCATCAGTGGGGCCACACACCACCACACCACGCAACGCAACGCAACACAACACAACACAACACACCGCAACGCGGCACGACACAACACAACACACCACAGCCCCACCATGAGGGGGGGCACACACCAACGCAGCACGCGTCATCATGAGGGGTGCCGCACACCACCACACCACGCCCCACCCGCAAGGGGCCAGGCCCCACGACGACACGCAGCATAATGCAGTGGACCACACACCACTACGCCACGCCCCACCATGAGGGGGGTCAAACACAACCACAGGATTCCCCACCATGTGGGGGGCCATGAAGCACCACACCACGCCCCACCATGAGGCGGACCACACACCACCCCAACACGCCCCACCATGCGGGGGGCCATACACCACCACACGACCGCAACCGACCGCCAATGGCCCAACACACCTGACAGCAGGACAAACCGGCCATGAGACGGCACACACGACGCCACGGCAACAAAACCGGCCACGCGTAACGCTGGCAACAACACGACAACCACATACCCATACATGACGAACGCATAGCCTGCCAGACCAATGCGAGCAACAGCGTAACCCCCTACAAGCCGCCCGCGTGTGTCTACAACGACGCCAAACGGACACAGCGCGCCGGCTTCACCCCGGTCGCAGTACAACGAACGCCGCATGCGACGTGCCAGCCACGACAAGACCTAGACCACGGCGACTCGTGCGGGCCTTCACAGGAAGGACCCAATTGAGCCCAGGACGCGACAGCGCTGGCAGCAGCAGAAAAGACCCAACGATGGAAAAGCCGACCATGAGGCGGCTAACACAACCATGCACCAACCAAACCGCAGCAGCAGCAACGACGTGACCATAAACATACCACACGCAAGCTGGCCAACACTCAACCGGCCAGGCATGCAAGGGTCGAAACGGGAACGGCGTCCCATGGGCAGGCGACCACATGCTGCGCCACACCCGCCGACCACCATACCCACAAACACAACAGAACACCGCACCTTTATTATCACGAACCTGACCAACCAACGTTAACAACCTAGAACCCACTACACTTGGACAAACCAAGAGGCAACTAACCGACACCTAAACGGAGGTGCCTGCTACACAAACAACATTCGGCTATACGACCACCGGCAGCAGCACGACAGAACCCACGCAAACCAAGCTGACCATGCTACGGCCAAGACAACCGCGCACTCACCAGCTGCAGCCGACGACCTGACCGTAAACAGACCACACGCAAGCCGGCCAACATCAAACCAGCCAGGCGTGCACGGGTCGAAACAGGAACGGCGTCCAACGGGTTGGCCACATCATGGTGCGCCACGCCCGCCGACCACCATACCCAGGAACAAAAAAAATCATCGTGACTCTACCATCACGCAGCCGACCAACAAACATTAACAAACTACACCGAATTATTCAACGACCAACCAACCAACCACAACGACCTACTTCGAACCCCCGGCCGCTCAGGAGAGCGCAAGCTCGACCGAGTCAGGAGGCGTGAGTGTACGCCACGGCAGGCGATTCCCGTAGCACGTGCTCCTTCAAGTCGCCTCACGCCTATTGAAAACCAACCCACGTGGGGATGCCTGCAGGACAGGGCCTTTAGCCTGGCCTGGCCCCTGGGCCCCAGAATCCGGAGGTTGATGAGGATGTGCGATGGGACCCTCCCCCACGTATCGGCCGCCCGAAGGAGCGGAATGTGCGACTTCGGTCCAACATGGGTTACCTCTTTGGGCAGAACCCGCAGTAGGGTACTGCTCGCGGCGACGCGCCCTTCCCCCATGGCGGGGAGCCGCTTTGTGGGGGCACGTGTAGTAGGGCTGTGGGTGGGTGAGCAAAAGCCCCTTGGTAAGACCCCCCTGCGGGGCAACCCCAGTCCCGAGTCGACCTGCCTACCTACCTCTTTATAACAACTAACGCTAACCTTTTGGCAGGGAAATACACTTTTTCTTACTCCCCCCTTGTGCTGTGGTGGCCACCACTGTCGCGTTCTATAGGAAAAAGGGAACTTTTCTTGGCCTCCCCATGGCTTCAACGTTCATTTAAAATTTTCTATAACATCCCTAACATTGGAAAGAAGGCGCTGCATCAGGGCAGTTGCCAGGTTCTGCTGAGTCATAAGCGACACCTGCAGCTCCCACTGCGCTCATTGGCATCGCTCGGGCAGCTGTGGCTTGGTAGGGGGTTAGAATGGGCAGGCCAATTCATGTGTGCACAAACCTCTCCCTCCAACTGGCAAAACGCAGTGCAATACGCAAAGCCCAACGCTCGATATGATCAGGAATCACTGTCTGGTGTCTCGATGAATCTGCTGTAAGACCTGATCTGTCCTTAACGCATTGAAAATTAATTTCCCCTCATGGGGGTTTGAGATTCAGCACAGTGGTCCAGGAGTCAGTTCTTCGGCCTGAACCCGGCCTACTCCACTGTTTGCGCTCCAGGATATCTGCAGAGAAAGGACGAAGGGTGGAGGGACTGACAAACACGCAACCATCGACGCCAACACCAAAATCCTTCAAATGACGGCCCAGAATTTTTCTGACGACACACCTGTAAAGAATCTTCATGTGCATTAGATGCACATTTTTACGCAATTTTTTTTCATCACAGGAATTTTGAATTCCCTGGATTTACAGGCAGAGAAAGGCGGCGCGCAGGAGCGCATCCTAATCGGGCGCCGGAAAATACAAAAATAATAGGATTATAATAGTATGTGGCGTAATAATAAGAAAATGAAGAGACACATCATAAAAAACAAACGTAGGAATTCCACGTTTGCTTCTAGGAGCAATGAAGAAGAATGAATTCAAGGAAATTGAAATGAATTCAATGGACAAGGTATAAGCATTCAGGTCTTATTTGCTTCGTATGCAGCATGCACATTGCTTGTCTCGTGTTGTCGTGAACGTGCAGCGCAAACATAGTGTAGAGGGACAGATTGGAAGATTGCAAGATGATTAGGGATGACATCCGGTGATTAGAACATACACACATGTGCATAAACGCATTCGCTTCGCTTTTGTCTCGTTTCTTCCTTGCCTTGCTTCGCTCTCCAGAGGTAGGTAAGGTGAGTAAGCCCAGGAGGGGCCACTTCCCCGTAGACTTCGTGATTCTGGTATGGATTGTGGAAAGAGTAGTGATTAAGGTAGGAGATTGAAAACTTCGTGCATACCCGTGCATTCACATGACACATTAAAAGGGTAGGCCACACGTGTTGCGCACGGTCAAACGTTTGTTTAGGTTACCCAGGGGCTCCACCGTACGTTCTTTACGAGAAGGGGTCGAGTTCCTTAAGCTTGCTTGCTTGTACTTGGGGTCAGGAAAAGCGTATTATAGGGCAGCCTGAGAAGTGTATAACACGTTGACGCTGCCTTGCTTCCTCCGTCCTGAACCCAAGTCATTTCCCTTTGCTTTACAGGTGGGAAGGTCAGAGTGAATTGGTGCAGCAGCAGTTGCCTTTGGAAACTTTTGGATTTTCCGCCCAAGCTCAAACGAGCGCTGATCACACAATCTCAACCTGCCCCTCAGCCAGGAGTGGCGAGGGCAGTCTGACCTCTTCAACATCCTTGCTGTGCACGCAACCTGCGCACTCCTTCCCTCCAAGACCTATCAGAGAAACGCGTAGTGGCGTCCCTGTTAGGCAACAGTCGCTTAGTAGCGCTGTGTTCTCTTGTCTCCTTCACAGGTAGGCCACTAGGGCCTGTGACATGTTCATCGTCAACACCAAGTAGCGTGTGGGTGCAGGAGTGTTGCAGACCAGGGTGAGCGCTTGGGGCTCAGAGCCCGCTCATTCTCCGATGGCTGGTGCCACTCTAGTGAGTGTAGGACCTGTAGTGTGTGTGTCACTGTCCTGCCTGTTTCCTGCAATTTTATCAGCGTTTTGGTTGGCAGTGGCAGTGGTAGTCTAGGTTTTGGCCACGTAGCAAACAGGCGCTTTTGGCCACCCCTCCCCTGTAGTAGGCAGGCAGGTAGGAAAAACCAATACCCTGGCGTTATCGCTGGGTATTCCCCCAAGGATGTTTGGTGCCAGCACAGGAATTGGGCACCTAGGGGCGGGAAGACCCGGGGCGTACCCCGTGGCACCGGTAAGACATCCGCCTGGTTCGGCAAGGGTGCAGACCTGGGTATAATGTTTTTTAAACCATTCAGCACTCTTGTGGTTCGGTTCTATGCTACATGTGGCCGTAGGGGGTGGCTGAACCGCGTTGTGACCCACTGCTCCCGACCGTGGCTGATTGTGGCTCAATCTGCCCCCTGTTGGGCGCCCGTGATGGTACAACAAGCGGGTGTGGCTCACCGTTTCTCCTACCATGGCATAAACCCTACATACAATCGCGGAAACCTGAACTATGCACAGACTGCAGGAGACCTGAGCTGTCACTCCCCTGTAGGTGATGCACCTACGGGCCTGGTTGGAGTGTGAGATTCTGTAAAATTGAGTGGAGAACCAGAAAAAAAAACAAGAAAGGTAGAAGGAAGACAAGATGCAAAATCCACAGTATCCTAAGAGGACAGGGAAGCGTGTAAACACCTCAGCCTGAGGCCAAACCACGCTCTGGTCAGTGTGAGGCTCTAATTTCCTAAAGCAGACACATCAAGAACAGGGGCAAAAACTTTCCAAAAAAAATGGGGAACAAAGGAAAAGGGCAAAAAGTAGCCAGAAAATGGGGGATGTAGACACAGCAGGCAAGCAGAAATCGAAGCCCAGGTCACTTGCAGCCACGCAGGCAACAGTGCTGTCATCAAATTATCTCAGAACAGACACCCTTACTGCCGTGGTGAAGGTACTTGACTCGATGGGATGGTCGTCGATTCTCGCCGCTCTGATGCATCACACCTGGGGGAATCAAGGCATGGGTCGGGGTTGACAGACGGCAGGCAGGCGATCTCGGGACATGCCACAAGGGTGGAGACGCCAGGGGGGGGGGGGGACAGCTGGCAATAAATGGACTGGGCAGATCAAGGGGGGGCATCCCGTCAGGGGGAGGGGGGAAGGGGGCATGTTGCTGTAGCTCTGAGGCACTGCTGGTAGTGAGTGGAAAATGGAGGCGAAGGGTAGGAGAGGGACGAGGTGACAAGTGCGTCATAGACCTGGTAAAGACTGAAGGCTGTTGATGGTCGAATCAATATCACGGGGGGCCGTGGGGTAAAAACTGGTTTATGGAGAGCTTACGTCTCTTTTTCTTGTTTTGCTGACTACAGGAACGCTTTGGAGCTGGCACAGGTGGATCTCTGGTCCGTTTACGTTTGGCTCCTCTGGACGTACCTGTAGTTCTGAGCGAAACTGCAGCAGGGATCGGGCCTGGGGGGCGGTACAGGTGGGTTTTCTGAGTCGGGTCCCTGTCAGAAGTGCTGTAGGGTCCGCCTGACTCAAAGAAGCTGTTGTGGGATAGGGGGGGGGGCAGTGGTTCAGGGAGAGGGCGATCTCGGCGGTGTTTGCACGCTGACTTGATTTTGGTCGAGAGAGCTTTTCTTCGGGTGGGCAGGGAGTCATACACACGTTGTTTCAACTCACGAGAGGTAGTGAGGAGCTCGTATAGAGAGACAGGGATTAGGGTCCTGGCGAAATTACGAAGCTCCCCTCGCGAGCGGGGACCAGCCAGCCACTGATGTACCAGAGGGGAATTGCTGGTGCCCCAAGAGTCGGCAAGCTGGTGCAGAAAGGGTTTCATGTCATCACAGAAAGCGACAAAGGAGACGATGTCTAGTGGATGACGTGTATCACACAGCGGGCATTGTCTGTCGGAAAGATCCCAGAACGGGCCGGCACCGTGGATTCCCTTCACACCCATCACCCATTTGGCCGCAAAAGAGCTGAACCACGAGTGGTGCCGAGCCCAATCAAAGCTGAGTGGCAGGGAAATACCGGTGTGTGCATGACGTGGATACAGACGGCGTCTTTGGGACCCTCCGAATTTGTGAATGTGGGGATTGCCGTTAAAAGTAACTGTATGCAGTCCCGGGGGCTGTGTATGGGCATCCAAGAGCAAGAGCAAGAGCACATGCATATGAAGTATACTTAGCAAAGCCGTCAGCTACCTCGTTTCTTGGGAAGCCCACGTGCGACTTGAGCCACCCCACTCCTATCGTGAAGGAAGAGGACTGGATGACTCCGTGGACTGTGTGGAACCATGTCCCTTGCGTGGAGGCCGAAGCCGGCGGGATCGGGCTTTTGGACAGGACCCAGTCCGTACAGTCAACAAGCTGACAATTATCTATGCAGAAAAACGCATGGCCCTTAAAGCCTACAGACTGGAGGTAGCGTGTGCACTGCACGAAGGACCAAAACTCAGCATCCTTACTGCTGGGGTAAGGGCAGGGTATGGCCAGCGCCAGGACAGTGCCATCTGGCCAGACCATCACCGCCGCCGACCCAGTTAGAGGCTTGTCCCAGGATCCGTCGAGGTACACCCACAGCCAGCTGTCAGCCTGCGCGTGTTCAACCGCGTTCCTTACACTCACACACCCCCACGTGGCCAGTGCTGATACCTGTGGTAATGGGATTTCCTCAGGGCATCGAAAGAGGTGGCCGAACGAGTTAGATCCCACTTGTGTCGACCTATACGGGATGGCATAAGGGGGGAGCGGGGGTGGGAGGTACAGAAGGGGGGGGGATATGGACAAGTGAAGGGCCGGCTCAGGTCCTGCTGGGTTAGGCTGCGGTGGGACATGCATGCTGAAGTTATGAATGGCGTCTTTAATATGAAAAAGTGTGTTGTCGATATGAAATTGCACCACAGCATAGTTCGGCGTGGGGTCATGCAAAACCGTCCCATCATGCCTGCCAGAGTTGAACTCGACGTATACCGTTTCACCTGGGTGCAGGTCAGCCACTTTACATGGATTCCAAGGCCCAAATCCATGGCAGCGTCCTCCTAACGCTTGCACCGAGTCAACGAACGAGTTTTGGAGCCAGTTGGCCCTCTTGTCGGTAAGGTCCAATGATTGCTTTGTGGGGGGCCCTCGTTGTTATAATACCTGATTGAATAGTTGTACACCTGGGAGTGCATGAACGTGCGGAATGGCATAAGCCCCAGGCTGAAGCAGGGCGAAGAGCAGCTGTGGTACCGGTCCTTGGGGGAAAGCCTTCGGGGTAGTTTACCGAAAACCGCGATGTTATTCCAGATGAGGTGCTGCAGTTTAACCAGCTGTGCATCAGTGATAGGGCCAGCCATGAGCCGGTAGGCCATCGTGGGGATTAGTTGCTTGTTAACGAGGGAAATTAACTCGCACGCCGTGAGCTGCAGTGGCGCCATGTGAGCATAAAAAGAGTTAATTTCCGCTCGTACGAATTCCCACACTCGTGTCGCGTGATCGGTGGTGTAAAAATACACCTCCAGGTATTTGTACACGGAATGCGGTCTACCCGCCGTGTCCCTTGTAGAGACACGTCTGCCGTGAACCGACTGGACTACCGCATGCTGACTACCACGTAGCATGTGCAACTCCGTCTTTTCAACGTTCATATCGAGTCCCAGCTGGCGAGCCGGTCCATCGAACGCTTCAAAGACTACCTGGATGTCGGCTAATGAGCGTGCCCGAAAAAGGATGTCATCAATAAAAGCATGGATGCTCTTATCGGGGCCCCATTCCATTTTGGTGTCCAGGTAATAAAACATTAAATTAAGGTATTGCACAAAGAGGAGGGGACTGAGGGGGCATCCCTGCCTGACCCCCCGTTTCTGGTAATGACCTGCTGTAGCTATACCGTGAACGAGGGGCTGCTCAAAGGCGTGGGTGTACAAACGCGGAATAGATGAAATGAGCTCGTCCGGCAGGCCGTATCCCCGAAGTGTCCTCCACAGGGCCTTCAACGGGACAGATTTAAAGGCCTTGTTGAAGTCCACGTACAGGTGGTACAGACGCCCTTTGGACTGGAGCATCCGGCTCACCACATCATAGATGTGGTCACCGCACCTATGGTTTTTAAGGCCCCCGTGCTGGCAGGGGTGAATCAGGCGATGATTTGCGGTCAGTTTTGTAAGTGCCTGGCATTGCCAGACAGACGCAAGTTTAACGATAGACTGGATAAGACAGATGGGGCGGTAACTAGACGCCTTCTTTGGGTCCCCTTTCTTGTAGAGGAGACACACCCTAGCCTTTGCCCATTGTGGGGGTGGGCCATGGCGTATAACTAAATGAATAGCAGAGAGAATAAAGGCCTGCAGATGCTCGGGGCAGAGAGAGATGACGTAGTAATTAACCTCGTCCTCTCCCGTGGCCTTGGAAGGGCTGGCGCGTGCAGTGGTGCTCCGTAGCCAGGAAAGCTCGGGGAGAGGGAGGGGCTGTGCGCCTACATCGGCAGGACACTTTGGTATATGACCAATGAATTGATCCAGGAGCTGATCTGGGACTTCGAAGTCAGGTTCTCCCCCTAGCTTAGAGAGGCACTCAGAAAAGACACGGCCAACTTGAGGAGGCTCAGTGGCCAGGTTCGGGGGGTCAGTTGACTCATCCCACAGGTGGACCTGCGTGCGCTGCTGCGGGTTCAGTGCTTGATCAACTGCCTTTTTAATCTTCCGGCCTTTGATCATGCAGTAGTGCAACCGCTTTTTTTCCTTCTCCGTGCGCTTTTTGGTACATCTTTCGTTATGGTCCTGTACCTTCCGCAACGTTTTTTTTCTCCCCTCCGTGGTCGAAGGGACAGAAGCCAGGGCCTGTTTAAATTCCCGTTCCATTCGCGTCTCACGGTGTTTGGCCGACGGCCTAGTGATCCCGTGGTGGGCATTAGCTACTTGCTGAGTAACTGTGTTCATCCACTGGACACATTCATCGAGGGATACCTGGTCCATGGGTATATTCTTCGCCCACTCTTCCAATGGACTCAATTTGCTGGTAAACTCACGAATTTCAGCATCCGTGAGCCGCCGAAACAGTGTGTGTTGAGGAGGGGGAGGGGGGTATTGTGGGGTGTAGGGTAGTTGGAGAGCACAGTGTATAGGGTGATGATCAGAGGTCTTGTCCTGAACGCAAATGTCCGCGCTATCCAAAGTAAGGAGGGGAAGCATGAGAAGGCGGGAAGAGAGCAGAAACAGATCGATGCGTGTATCACATGGGAGAAGCGTGGATCGATTACGGGTAAACTGTAACGTGTTTTGGTGCTTGCTAGGGACCGAATCGACACCCTCCCGCTTGTCTTCAATCAGTGAGCTTAACCAGTTCCATCTGTTTACAGTACATCCGTTAGTGTCGAGGGGAGTGAGTTGTGCGTTGAAGTCGCCCCCCAGAATCCATAGGGGGTATTTACCAAACAGCTTGTTGAGCTCTCGCTCGATCTCGGGGCGTCTAGGAGACTGTGCATACACTGAGACCAGGAGAACTGGGGGCTGTCCCGGCAAGTGCAGGGCAGCTGTGCACAGGGCTCCAGGGCAGGGTGATGGAATCTCAAAGACGTAAGGTGCGAGCCTAGAAGCGATGACAAGGCATGAGCCCTCAGCTCGGGTGGGAAGTACCGACGAAAATTTTTTTGGTTGTATTGGAAGAGGAGACCAACTTACTGGGAGCAAGGGGGCGTGTGTGATCTCCTGGTAAAACAGAATATCCCACCCCTGGTGCAGCTCAGCATGGATGAACTGTTCTGGGGGCTGTTTATTCAAATTGTGGGAGCGCATACGCAGAAGCGGCTGGTGCTGACGCTCCGGATGTTCGGCGACCTGGCGTTGGTGCGGCGTGGGGGGGGGGGCAGGGGGGCCTGCTGGTTTGCATGGTGCCCCGCCTCATGGGGGTGCGAATTGATGGGGGGATCGGGCGGTGCACGCTGATGTTCATGGGGCGCACCTGCCTCGCCGTCTGGCCTACCCAGGAGTCCGTCAATGAGAGCAGTCCGTACACCGATCGTACGTAAAGCTTCCCGTAGATCATAACCCGTGGAGACTTCGGGTCCGGGCCGTGATAGTTGGCTGTCCTATGACAGGGGGGGGGGGGGATGAAACTGCCCGGAACGTTTAAAACCAGCCTGGGGTTGTCCAGGTTCTTGGGCCCGAGTGCGCCCACTGGGTTGCGGGCACGGGCTTTCTGGGGGAAGAACGAATCGAAATTCTGATCGTGAGGTCTCAAATGACTACCGGTGGCCAGAGGTTTTGTGTTCCCAGTAAGGGGGAGCACATACCGAAGGTACGAGGCCAAAATAATGTAAACCTTTGCTAGGAACCCGAGGGTTACTCTACTACGGAGTGCACGTGAGTTGAGCACCTCAGTGAAACAATGAGTCTTGTCAGACTTGGTAGAAAAATCGAGCGACCAGAGAGGCGAACAGAGCAGGAAACAACATACTTCACTGGCTGAAACCAGCGAAGCATTGCTTGTGCTCTTCGCGGGGTTGACGAGGGTGGGACCTCGACGGAACGAACTAGAGTGAAGAAACCCAGTGAATTCCTGATCGTCACCCGGATCATGCACGGTGTGTGTATGGCGTTGCTGGACTGCTCTCTGGGGACAGAGCGGATTGAATTGCTGATCGTGAGGTCTCAAATGACTGCCTGTAGTCAGAGGTTCTTTTTTCCCAGCAAGGGGAAGCACATACCGCAGGTGCGAGGCCGAAAGAATGTAAACTTTTGCTTGGAACACGGGGGCGGCTTCACTACGGAGTGAACTTGAGTCAAGTACCTCAATGAAACAATGAGTCTTGTCAGACGTGGCAGAAAAATCAAGCGACCAGCGAAACGAATCGAACAGGCAGTAACATACTTCACTGGCTGAAACCAGCGAAGCAGTGCTTGTGCTCTTCGCGGGGTTGACGAGGGCGGGACCCCGACGGAACGAACTAGAGTGAAGAAACCCAGTGAATTCCTGATCGTCAGCCTGATCATGCACGGTGTGTGTATGGCGTTGCAGAACTGCTCTCTCTCGGGGCAGAGCGGATAGAATTTCTGATCGTGAGGTCTCAATTGACTGCCTGTAGTCAGAGGTTCCTTGTTCCCAGCAAGGGGAAGCACATACCGCAGGTGCGAGGCCAAAAGAATGTAAACTTTTGCTTGGAACACGGGGGCGGCTTCACTACGGAGTGAACTTGAGTCAAGTACCTCAATGAAACAATGAGTCTTGTCAGACGTGGCAGAAAAATCAAGCGACCAGCGAAACGAATCGAACAGGCAGTAACATACTTCACTGGCTGGAACCAGCGAAGCAGTGCTTGTGCTCTTCGTGGGGTTGACGAGTGTGGCATCTCGGCGGAACGAATTTGGGAAAAGAAATTCAATGGAATCCTGATCATCAGCTTGATCGTGCACAGTGTGTGTGTGGCTTTGTAGGACTGTTCTCTGGGGGCAGAGCGGATCGACTTTCTGATCGCGAGGTCTCAAATGACTGCCTGTAGCCAGAGGTTCGTTGTTCCCAGCGAGTGAGGGCACATACTGAAGGTGTGAGGCCAAAAGAATGTAAACCTTCGCTTGGAGCCCTAGGGCGGCTCTTCTACAGCGTGAACTTGAGTTAGGTACCTCAATGGAACAGTGAGTCTCGCCAGACTTGGGAGAAAAATCAAGCGACCAGCGAAAGGAACCAAGCAGGCAACAACATACTTCACTGGCTGAAACCAGCGAAGCATTGCTTGTGCTCTTCGTGGGGTTGACGGTTGTGCCTCGACAAGAGCTTGAGTGGGGAGACTCAGTGAACTCCTGATTCTCAGCCTGATCATGCACAGTGTGTGTATGGCTTTGCAGGACTGTATTCCGGGGGCATAGGGGATCGAATTTCTGATCGTGAGGTCTGACATGACTGCCTGTGGTCATAGGTTCTTTGTTCCCAGCAAGAGGGAGTACATATCGAAGGTGCGAGGTCCAAAGAGTGTGAACATTCGCTTGGAACCCGAAGGCGACTCTACTACTGCTTGAACTTGAGCCAGGTACCTCAATGAAACAATGAGTCTCGCCAGACTTGGCAGAAAAATCAGGCGACCAGCGAAACGAACGGAGCAGGCAATAGCATACTTCACTGGCTGGAACCAGCGAAGCATTGCTTGTGCTCTTCGTGGGGTTGACGAGTGTGGCGACTCGACGGAGCGAACTTGAGTGGGGAGGCTCAGTGAATTCCTGATCCCCAGCCTGATCATGCACAATGTCTGTATGGCTTTGCAGGACCGTTCTCCGGGGGCATAGCGGATCGAATTTCTGGTCGTGAGGTCTCACATGACTGCCTGTAGTCATAGGTTTATTGTTCTCAGCGAGGGAGAGCACATACCGAAGTTGTGAGGCCAAAAGAATGTAAGCCTTTGCATGGAACCCGAGGGCGGCTCTACCACGAAGTGAACTTGAGTTTAGAACCTCAATGAAACAAGGAGTTTTGACAGACTTGGCAGAAAAATCAAGCGACCAGCAAAATGAACAGAGCAGGCAACAGCATACTTCTCTGGCTGAAACCAGCGAAGCATTGCTTGTGCTCTTCGTGGGGTTGGCGAGTGTGGCACCGCGATGGAACGAACTGGAGTGAAAAACCTCAGTGAAACAAATAGTATTGATGGGAGCGGCAGAAAAATCGAGAAACTGTACTGAAAAATCGAGCAGCCTTGATGCGTGTGACCAGCAACACGAACAGAGCAGACGCCAACATACTTCACTGGTTGAAGCCAGCGAAGCGTTGCTTGTATTCTTCTTGGGGTTGGCAAGGCGCTGATTTATAATGTGGTATAGAAAAACTGAGAGGGTAAAGAAAGGGCAAATCACCCACCACAAAGAGACAGAATTATTCATTTGCATCGTGGAATACGTCAGGGACACTTCTAAACACAACAGCGATGCGGCGTGCCCGGGGCACTTGTTCTCCATTGTTGACATCGTGCGATGAAGATGGGATTCCATGCTTGTAGCCGTACCGTGAGGCGCCCGTTAGGACCGTGATGGACAGCCGTTCCAGGAGGATTGTGGTGGGCTCTCCTCCCGCCTTGGGGACGAGTACCATTGGCACCGTACAAAGCAAATGCAGAGTGACAACCACTTTACCCAACATGAAATTTTCAAGATGGTCGGAGACTCCCACCCCAGGGGGGTAATCTGCAATGGTGCATCGGTTGAGGATTACCTCTATGTCATTTTCACGGAGCAATTGCTGGGCCAGGTTTTGTGCGGTGGCGAGAAATGCTGGGATTGGGCTTGTCGATTGAATGTTCCCACCGCCGATGTCATGGGAAAAACCGACGTGTTTGAGTTTTCTTCGGGTGCGGGTGTCCCAATCTTCAAGAGATTCAATTGACTTGAGCAACTCGGCTTCCTGTTCCATGTCAATGGCATTGGGTTGTACTAGTGCTCCGGCTAGTGCATCAGTGGCATTGTCGGCATTGATTTCGGACAAGAATTGAATTTTTTCATTCCCTGACATTGGAGGCGCGGCGAGACGCTCGTCTTCCTCGATAATGTTAGAAACGAAGGTCTGCGAGCCCAACTTGGTGCCCGCCATGACGACCTTGTTGTGAGGGGAGAGGCTGGGGTCTTCCGAGGACAGTAGTGCTTGTCGCTTTATGTCATTGGGGTATGCACTTACTATCGTGGTGGTTCCCATGCAGAAATGGTGGGCTAGGATTGCAGACTCCTCGTCGATGTACTCGGCCCTATAGACATTTCCATCAAAGTGGGGGTCGGCCGCGCGCCTCCAATTTTTAAAAGGGCCCAAGAGTCCGGCAACTACTTTGGCGTGCAGGGCCCTTTCCGAACTAGGAGTTCGGATTTCGAAGGATGATTTGTCCGGGGGTTGAGCCCACGAGCTATGAACAATTGGGTTGAGGCGTGGGGCGGTTTCGCTGGGGTCTTTAGCGCCCGTGGGTCCCCAAAACCTGACCAAGGAGGCGTTCGGACCATAAAACAACACAAATCCTTCGATATGGAAGGGACTCCACGCGAAGGATTGGATGGGGTTTCTCCCGCCCTCACAAGGGAATCCCCCAACGTCCAAGTTCGTTAACACACTTTTGAAAGACCGGACAGTAGTGCCTGTGGTGTAGACATAGGGTGGTTTCGCGTAAGGGTTCCTATTGAAAGTGGACCACACTTCAAGGGCGTCTACTTCCGGGTGGGAAGCGAGATGGTCGTGAGAAGCTTGAATTTGGTACAAATTTCCTCCCTCTATGTCTTTCACACGCATGGCGAACATGGAACCAGACTTGGCCCACTTGTGTTCCAAAATTTTTTGAAGCAGGCGTTCACCCCCTTGGGAGGCTAGTGTCCACTCGAATCTCATTATTCGGTCGTGTGCGGACCGAAGAATGACCCCACCACCCAACGGATAAAATGCTTGCTTTGAATTGAGGGAAATATCGTCTTGACCCGGTTCAAAAGTTCTATTCAAAAACTTTTGAAAACCTCTTACATCCGTGAGGGTTTTTTCCGTCACCGGGGAGGGGTTTTTCCCATTAGACACATCAAGGATATGCCGTTCATTATAATATTTAAAAAGAATATCCTTATGAACGTCAATTCTTAGTGTGACATCAACGGCGGCGAGCGTTTTGTTCACTTGGATGGCATTGAGAGCAAGTTGTAGGTCGTGTCCTTGATAGTTGAGGTCCTCGAAGGCGATGTCATCGTCTACTTTTTTGGATGTGTTAATGTGGATGGACACGTATGGTCTTTGAGGGATGTATCCCTCTTTTAGGGAGAAGGCACGTGTTGGTACCATAGGTCGAGTGCCGTGGTGTACTACCACTTTGTCTACCCATTGTTTGAGGTCGATCAAGGGGCCAGCCGCGAACAAGAGGTGGTTCTTGGCCATGGTGTGTCGTTTCCAGCTTTCCATGGTAATCCATCCGGTGTAGGTTTTCTCCGCATCCTCTTTTTTCAACTCTACCAATGCACTTTTGATGGCCTTTGACCATACCTTGGAGGACAAGTAGTTGGGTGGCGGGTCTTTCTTGTCGTTGGGTGGGAAGACGGAAAATTCCCTATAGGTCTTGAGGGCCTCGTTGATGTGTTTTACCGGCTCGTGGGCTTCCGTCATGGAGTAGCGTTTTGTTCCTTGCGGGAGTTGAAGGTCTCTTAGTGATATGTGTAGATCATCGTCATGAAGCCCGACTTTCCATGGTGCTCTATCAAATAGGTCTTTGCGCGCTTGCGTTGGTAAGGATATGGCCTTTCGGTTGAAGGCACGCGTTTTCTCGTCGTTCAAGGCAAAGTACTTATAGTCGTTCTGGATATCCTTTTGGTTGCACTTAGTTGTCCAAACCGCTAGTTTCGACGTAGTGGGACTTACCAAATTAAGGTCGGTTGCCAGAATTTGTTTCTCTGAGTCTGACGAAGAGGACTTGGAGCTCGAGAAGTTGAAAAGACTAGTCATTGCAATAATTGAATCGGTTTGGTAAAACTCAATGTCGGGAACGAGTGCAAAATCGATAAAGACGACAAGATTGGTGAATGGTCGGTTCAAAGGGACGGCAAGGTCGATCAATGGGGAAAATGGGTGGTTGGCTTTGAGGTCGAATGAGAACTGCACGCCCTTCTGCGTGATGGATTGGAATGGACGATTTCTATTTATCCAATCCCCAAAACAGCATCGATTTTCCGAAATCAAGAAAAATAGACACTCAGAAAGTGACAGACCTTGGTATAATTAGGACACCCTTTCTGCAGCTTGCTCATAGGTCCTCAGGATCAGCACACTCGCACACACACATAGAAAGGTATAGGAAGGGTTCAGTCCCTAGGCTTCTTATGAGAGGCAAGCGTTTCAGCGAGCCTCGGCAACTCTCCTGGTTTCTTCTGCGACAAGTAGTCTACCAGAACAGAATTCAGGCGTCCCTGAGGAGGAACAAAGGCAGAGAAGTGTTCCGGGGTAGCTTTTTCAACTCCAAACCCTTCCGACAGGGTGAGGAAACGCCACCCTTGGCAAAAGCGGTGTCGGATGACCAACTTCACCAGGTAGAAGCCTCCCTTCGCCATCTCCTCGGCATTTATGTCGGGGAGTTCTTCTTCTACTTCCATTCGGCTGGCAGCGCCCTGTAGGTCGAGAGCAGCGATCTCCCCGTCGTTTAGTTTCCATTCTTCCCCACAGAGGTCCTCTGGGTCGTAGTAGCGCTTCAGCTGTTGAGCAGCGCACACCAGGGTCCCCCCTAGTCGGGGAGAACATTACACGGTGATACGGTGACCATCTACAGATAGGATTTCGTAGGGCCAAAAGTAGGGGTTATCGCTGGTAGACCGTGCCCTGGCCGGTAGCCGACTGTGGTGCACCAGCACGCAGTCATCCTCTTGGTAGGTGGCAGGCACCCTGTGCTTGATCTTCTTGCTCTACTGGCGCTCCCTCACTCTCTGGAGCATAGCCTTGGCCTTGTCCACCTTGTCTTGCTGCCCCTTTACCCACTTCCGCACAGTGGAGTAGGAATCCTCAGGATAGGGAGCAGGTAGAAACCACGCCAGGCGTCCCATGAACAGCTCATGGGGCGTATAGCCAGTTGCCGAACTCTCTTGGGAGTTCATCATCAAGGATATGACGGGGAGTAGTCTCACCCAGTCTTTGGTGCGCTCAGTCTTGCACCATATCCTTATGTTCTGCTTGCGAACACGAATCTGTCGCTCACATAGGGGGTTACTGGTATGATTATAGGGAATCCCTGTTGACACCTGGACATTGAGGGATCTCAGGACTCTCTTGTACCAGCCAGTGTTGGAGTGTACTCTGACATCTTGGTCTGAGGTAATCTCTTTGGGTGCCCCATAGACACAGAACCAGTCCTCCAGGAGTATCTTGATGGTGTCCTCGCCGGTGATGTGTTTACTACATGGGAACACCCTGGTAAACCTGGTCAGCCCACAGGTTACCACTAGGGCAATGTAATAGCCCCCGAACTTGGAAATCTCGGTGTAGTCCACGTAGGGAACACTGTTGGCAAAGTGGGGGATAGGGAGAGTGAAATAGAGACCTCTGTCCCTGATATCCCCAGGTTTACAGGACTGACACGGGCACTTGTCCAGGATAGGCTGGAGGGCTTTCCGGAGCTGGTCATCAGTCCACGTACAGTGGAACCACTGCTTGAAAAGCCCAAGGGTACCGCTGGCCCCCACCCGACGACTGGACTCATAGGTACATTTGAGGAGCGCCGGGATTCTTTCGCTAGGCACGACTATCCGGTCGTCATGCCAGAGGTAGGTCGTCTCCCGTTTCCACTGTTCCTGGTTGACCAGGAGGGGTTCCAGAGGCTTCTTCCGGCGTTTGTAGATATCCCCAAACTCCTTCAGGTACTCCACTTGTCGGATTCCATCCAGATGTCTGATCATGGTCATGTTCAAGTCCAGGTGTACATCGATACGGTTGCACGCCTCCTTGGCTAGCTCCTCAGACCTGGCACCAATAATGTCGTCGAAGTTGTTGCGGCTGATGTAGTCTGCACACCAGTTCGTGACGCCCTGGATATGATGTACTGAGAGCTGTAGCTGCCTCAGGTAGGTCCAACTAGCGTCGGAGCTTAGTCTTCTCAGGTGGGGGTCCCTTCTGGAAGGTGCGGACCGGTTCTTGATGACACAGCCAAACCACTGGGGGTTACTCCCCAACAGTGGGGACTGAGAGGATAGCAGCAGCAGTCCTGCAAGCAGTTCCGGCTCATAGGTACAGTAGTTACCCCGGGCCTGGTTCCATTTCCAGTTCCAGTGACCCAGGGGGAACAGGACCCATTTGTTGTCAGAGTAGCTGTGCTTGAGAGTACCGTCTCGGTTGAGTCCATCAGTACCCCATTGGGTAATGGCCGAGTCCAACTCCTCCTTTTCTAGTCCTTGCCACTGGAAAAACGTTCCACCTCCGCCCACATTGCTGGCGTCAGTCACCAGGAGAATCTCCCTCTGTGCTGTAGTCACACCCAGGCACTTAGCGTTGATCACTTTGTCCTTGAGCTCGTCAAACGCTTGTTGTTCTTAAGGGCCCCAGTGCTAGGTAGTGGTCTTCTTGATGAGGTCCGTCAGGATGGCACTGGTGCTGGTGAAATTCTTGATGTGGCGGTCGTAGAAGTTGCAAACCCAAATGAAACTGCGTACATTATGGAGTCCTCTCTTGGGGTCTTCTTGTCCTGGTTTAGCATCCATCAGGGGTTGGGCCTTAGAGGCCGCTGGGGTCAAACACCTATAGCAAATGTGGAACCCCAGGTACTGCATAGTCTCCTGCATGAACTCACACTTCTCCAGCATCAGTCTAGTGTGGTTCTCCTGGCAGACCGCAAAGAACTCGCCAAAGAGAATTAGGTTGTCCTCCTGAGTATTCGTTCCCAGCCATACATCGTCGATTTGTGCTTCCATCTGGGCGCCCCGGGATATGAGTTCTTGCACCACAGGTCTTCGATGTAGGATGGATAGGATCTTTCTCATCAGCTCTTCCGAAACAGCGGGTGCATTGGCCAAGCCAAAGGGCATGACCTTCCACTTGATCACCCTTTCCTGAGGGGTGATGCAAGCAAGGAGTTCATGGGCGTTAGGCGTCAGGTCCACCTGCCAAAATCCACTTCGCTTGTCCATCTTCGTCTTGTAGCGACAGGAGGCTATCTTCTCGAGGGTTGATTCCATATTTGGAATGGACCCTGAGTGGTTCAACGTCTTCTTGTTCAGCTCTCCACAGTCCACTACCAACCGGTTGGCTGTAGACCCAGGCTTAGCCACCAGGAAACAGGGGCTGCAGTGTTGGGGGTAGTCCCCATCCTTGTACTCCAGGACCAGGCCAGCGTCGATACACTCTTGTGTCTGTCGCTCTTTCTCATCGGCCTGCTCTTTAGGAGCCGGGTAGGGTGTCCTTCTTATCTTGTGACCAACGAACTCGGGTTTCAGCTTGAGGTCCATCTGTACCAGCTTGTCACCGGATGCTGGCGGGCGTAGTTCTCCGAATACCTCCAGGTAGGTCCTGATCAGCTTCTGTACTCTAGGGTCCAAGAGTCTGATCTTGTCCTCCATGTCCTCGTCAGAGTGTAGGTTGCTTGCCCCTTGGTGTATAGAAGCAGGGAGGTGATCCTCAACCGGCTCAGCATCCTTGGCCTTATCCTTCAGTCCTTGGCAGGCGTAGAGAAGGTCTCGTTCCACAGTCTCACGTGGTCGGGGACAACATAGGCACACTCGAGGGGGTTCGCATACGCATTCCTCTCAGAGTTCATCCACACCAACAGCCCACACAGCCGCCTAACAAGGCAGCTCCAGAAGCAAAGAGACACCTCACCAAACCCACCCTGGCCCAAGCCCGTGTACATCAGGACGCGCGAGCCGCACCCTTGGGGCGCGACCGCCGCCACAGCACCGACGACACACGCCAGAGGACACAACACTATTGCACAGCCGCACCAGCTGCCCGTGCCTGTGCCTGCAGTGTACGTGCGCCCATGTTTTTCTTTTGTTTTCCATCAAAAAAAAAGAAAGAAAAAACGAAAATTAGGGGGGGAGGAAGAGGGACACAACCGATCATGGCACACGCGCACCGACACAGCGCGCACACCGGTGAACGGGAGCCAAGTGGCCCAGCACACCGCACACGCAACACAACACACCGAGCGAGCACACCGGTGAACAGGAGCCAAGTGGCCCAGGACACCGCAGACGCAACAATGCAAACCGCGCGGGCACACCGGTGAACAGGAGCCAAGCGGCCCAGGACACTGCACACACGTAGGGCGGCCGAGGGACAGGAAAGAACCAATACCCCATTGGTCGGACGCACTGGGGCGACCCAGCCGACCCACTGGGCCAGTTGCAGGAGCGGTACTCCAAGGCCACTGGTCCGAGCCCGGCCAGGCTGCATCGGGGACCATGGCAAACGTCACCTGGAGCCATGGAAACAACCGGTGACGGGCGAGCCAGTATACAGTCCGGGAGGGGGTCACCTGCCAAACAGAGTGGCCCCGCAACTCAAGCCACAAGGGTGAGGCGGTCGTACCGTAGACTAGCGGGAGCAATACCCCTTGTGGTGAGATATACTTCACACGGCTGGGCAGCCCCCAGAGCTGCCGGCCAAAGGACGGGGCATGTGGCCCTACCCATGGACACATGTGGGGACACCCTCCCACCTGGGACACATGGACCGGATGGCCGAGACAATGCCTTCCAAAGCACATGCGGGAGCGGTTCAGGGGGCACCTGACATAGGGCAGTGGGAGGAACAGGACGTCCCCTTGGTAAGACCTTCTTCCTGCAATGTCAGAGGAGGCATCCCGAGCTCCCGAAGATACCTACCTACCTACCTACCTCCTCTGGGGACCTCCCATGGGCACCCCATACACTCTTCATGAGCTTCAGGTCCACCTCTCGTTGCCAGGTGGTAATCTTCTGTTCTAGGTCTTCCTTCAGTTGGAAGATATCCCCCATAGACCCTTGCTTCAACGACCATGAGCGGTGTGTAGGCCTAGCGTAGCATAGCTTTTTCGCCACCAATCTCCTCTTGGAGTCCACGTACTCTCTTAGCCTAGATCGGGGATCCGGGGGCTCCTCTCCCCTGATGGAGAGTAGGGGTTTCAGTGGGGCGGCGTACTCGGCGTTCTCCACTTCCTCCACGCATGTCTGCAGGAAGAAGACATCATGCTTCAGTCTCGTCATCAGGATGTATAGAGCTGGGTAGCTCGGATAGCCAACACTCTGAGACTACATCAGGATTAGATACACGGCAGGGGGAGTTGGGGGCAACAGTGTCAGACACGACGTACTCCTCTCCCCGAGAAGTAGTGTCCACGGTGTCTCGAGGTCGTAGGTGTTTTCTCAGGACGTCCAGGGTGAAGCCGCTGATCTCACGTTGTATTTCCTGGACCATAGCAGAGTCCAGATTCTCCCGGGGCACTGGGGCTAGACTCCCATCCACCACACTTAGCATACTACCCCATCCAGGTTTCCCAATGGGCAGCTTGCGGCCCAGAGGCACGTAGATGGCGTCATCCGGCAGCTTGATGGAGGCGAGTGTTAGCTTGTCCAATAGAGTACGCCAGTATTCATTTCCTTCATGGGCTCCCCAATCGGGGGAGCACAGGACCATACGGGAACGGTCCAGGGCCACCCTGGTCAGGACCTTCCCCAGGTCACTGAATCTTGGATTCCCGTAGGCCATCCCGAAAGAGGGCGAGTAAAATTCATAGCAGCAGTTTTTCCCCTTGCTGCAGTAGAGGTCCAGGACATGTTGCTTGTCGCTGCGCAAGCCAGCACGCACCACGGCACAAAGCACGACACCACCACGGCAAACACCCACGCCCGATGACGAGCAAGCCAAGAAGAAGTCAAAGCCCTGCAGTCCCCACAGCGCAACAGGCGCCGTCCGGATGGACGTGTGTGCGCCCGGCAGTCTACCCATCCCCTGCCGGCTACGAAACAGCCGCTGTCCGGACAGACGTGTGTGCGCCCGGCAGTGAACTCAGCCCCTGCTGGTGAAGCCGGTTCGGACCCCCGTGGCCATCTTGGGGTCACTTGGGGTGTGTATCTATGTGCTGGCAAGGCCATTGGCTGATATCATACTCTCCCATCCACCTGACCTAACCCGATGTGATAGTGTGATAGGTTTGGCCATTCCGGCTATGAGCGGCCATATTCAGTACCGAGGCGCCGCCAGCGGAGATTTATATATCAGAATATCAGGAATCAACAGGGCTTTATTATCATAATGTTTCCGTAATTTTTCAGCCTTTCGTTCTGATGGTCAAACTATCGGCGACTGTCAGTTGGCTCACGATTTTGCGTTAACCGATTGGTTAACTGTTATTTCCAGATATTTTGGCGGAAACCCCGATGAAGGGTCAGATTTCATCAGTAAAGGGTTCGTTGCTTCCACAATTTTCTAAATATGCACTCGACATTTCATTCTGAATTTTTCGCGATGTCGAAATCGGATTTTCGACTTCGACATCACCGCACTTGATTTGGTCTTCTTCGAGTGGTCGTACTCGTGTCCCTATGCCCGAATCAGGTTTCCCTTATACTTGCCACCCATTTGACTTGAAGATATAAGGGAAACAAAAGTGAATCTGGGGACCACTTTGAAGGGCCATATCTACGCGCGAGTGTGAGGAGAGAGACTAAAGAAGGTTGGGTTGCAAGCGCCTCAGTCTCAACTCAATTTAGGAAGCATCAAACGCCCGGTGTAGCAAGGGATAATGGTCAAGGGGGTATAAAGTGATATATAACTCTTGGACCGTGCAACCGAATATTTTAATGCGACTTTGGAGTGTACTGCATGAGTGTTGGGGTTGCATAGATATTTTCTTTGGGTTCCCACGTATTTTTAACGTGAAGTTATGTCCATGGAGGGGCATGGCATACCATGGTGGGAGCCACTTTTGAGGGTATGTGTTATATGCATGGTATGTGCTTCGATATCATGGGTGAGCATAGAGATATACTATCATGACAACTTTGTATTTGGACATATTTTCATGTTTTTGACCTCAATTTATGCTCATTTTTGTGTTTTATGTGCTCAACTGGTCGACTAACAGTAAGTTGCCTAGAGATCCGGGAACTATGGTATGTTGCTTAAATCCTGGCATATGCTTCGGTGTTGTACCTCATCATATGCCGGATCACGTGGTCACTTTGGCCTGGCACACGAGGCCTCACAAAATTAGGTCTCAAACTCATGAGCTGACTTGTGAAGCATGTCATGTACATAACAGGAGGGCCTTCGGGGCCAATGATGGGATATTCTTAGGCATTGACCTTCGATGTACATCACCTTTGTAAATTACTCTCTGGTTTGACACATGCATGGAGCATTTGGATATTTGCCATATGCATTTTTGAGTATATAATTGAATTTTGAGCATTAAGGTGTGATTTGCTTGATTTTGCCATGTTGTGAGGTCATTCTCATGGGGCAGTCCTCCAAGCCCATTCGACTCCAAGTCCAACCAAGGTTATGTCAGGGTAGGGCATGGTCCTGAGTGCCACTCTAGGCCATGACACGCCACCCCCCCTATTGGGCTAGGATATAGAGGCTTGGGGGTGAACAAATTTTTGGGGTTTGTGTATTGACTTGTGACACATGGCATTCAGCCATCTCATTTGACCTGGTTCAGGGCAATATGTTGGTGAGTCAAGGGAAGGTCTTGAGTCCAGGGAATGAGGGGTTTATGGCTGTGAATGTGTATGTTTACCTCTTTCCCCAACTTTGCTTTATTTGTGTTCATATGCCAATTTCAAGGCTTTCTTCCTTGGTGCAATTCTTGTACATGCCCGCCATCGTGAGACCATCGATGTGCTGAACGGAAACCCGCAGTGTGGATTGGATTGTGAATCGGGTTATTGCTGTATTTGTGGGATCGGGTTGCTATTCAGGGTTGAAGGAGGATTTTATTTTATTTTCTATATTTTTGGATTTTGGACCCTGGAACTTGAGGAATGCAATCGTTGATCCGGAGTAAATCAGCAGGGGTAACAGGCGGAAGGGGCACAGCGGGGGCCGGTCCTGGTAGGGACCTTCTTTATGGTAGCAGAGGCTTACCTGCTGCCCCTACTCACCGCCGACCAGGGGACTTGGGCCCTTATGAGCCCTGCCCAAGTACGCCCCGGGTGCGTATTGTGGACTCGGTGGAGACCACGCCGGAGATTGGAGCCATAGAAGAACCGAGACGTTCAAGAGCATGGCGAACTCCGGAAGTATAAGCCCGAAGAGAAGTACGACATTCGGGAAGAGGAGGACTTGACATGGAGGATCTGGTCACCATGTGTGAGCGTCGCTGCTGAAAGGCATGCAACCTCCGCTCCGCCGCGGAGGACTCTGAGGAGGCCTGCCATTCAGGCAGCAGTGGAGGGCGGGCCCGGCGCTACCGGAAGCGCGGGTCACCCAAGTCCGCGGCAAGGGACGCCGGGGCTATGGATACGGACCCCAGCCCGGTCAGGTTGCGGGAATCCGAGGGGCACTCCGAGGGCTATCGGACAGCCTATGAGCCACCCTCGGAGTCGGAGCAGATGTCTGCGCCGACCGCCAGGGCGCATACGGCCCCCGAGCCCGCCCTGAAGCACGACGCCGAGGGCTTGGAGAGGCCAGCCAGGGCCCAGGTGGCACCTGTGTCCCGGCACACGGGACCAGAGACGGAAGCCATAGGCGATACGCCCATGGGCGATGAGTCTGAGGCGCCGGGAACCGCGGGATGCGCTGGATCAGGCAGACAGCACGCCGCGTGCCACTGCGAGCACGTGTCCTTCCTCATGGGCAAGTACCCGAAGATGGGGATGGACGCCATCGTGCACCGCCTCGACAGCCTCGACAACGCGAAGGATGGCCTAGAGACGGACGTCGCCGGGATCCTGGATGACCAGTCAGCCGCGGAGAAAGACATGGAGGAGCTGCGAGCGGAACGGGACCGGTACCGGGAGAATCTGGAGCTGGCCCTGGAGAAGCAGCAGCGAGTGGTGGACAGCCTCCTCCTGCTGGTGGAGGACATGTCGGGACGCCTGAAAAGGCTAGAGGAGCTACAGCCCCTCGCCTCGGGTCCGGAGCTCCCGGCAAAGCCGGCCGCGGCAGAGCTGGTAGAGCGGGTTAAGACCCTCAGGAGCGCCATGGATAAACCCATGGAAGGCCCTGCAGAGGCACCCTACGCGCCTCCGCGTGTTGACCCGGGTGCGCTGCCGTTTGTTCCCATGTTCAGCGAATCCACAATGCTCGGGGAACACACGGCACCGGCTGGGTCCATGCGGGAAGGGCACGTAACCACAGACCCGAGGAGCCTGACGGTACAGATGTCCCATGCCACCCAGGATCGACCGCCCACTACGACTACCTATGCAGTTTATGCGGAAGAGGAGATCCAGAACCAGACCATGCAGGGGCGAACCATGGGAAGCGCCGACGGACATGGTCGAGGACATCCAAGCGGAAACCTGTTGGCGAAGGACCCCAATACGGGGATATGGACAGCCGATGGAGCAACTCCTTCCCGCATTCCAAACCCCATGGGTTCAGGCCCAACAGGACCGCATACCATGGAAGAGAGGGATGTACGGGGACTGTACTCACACCCCCCGGCCACGGGTGGTATCCGTCTCGGTGGAGTGGTGGCCAGTGACGTCGGAGACGCCATCAGGATTGACGACCTCAGGGGAAACAAAATCTCCTACTACGATGGCAACCCCTCCAACCTGGATGACTTCATCCTGGATTGGGAGGACTTTGCCGAGGAGGTCGTCGGCGAGATGCGGGGAGCGCCGCGGGATAAGTGGGTATGCCGGACATTCCCACACCGGCTGGCGCAGGACCTGAGGGAGGAGCTGCGGGATCAGATCCGGGAAGGACTGATCAGGACGGAGCAGGGCTGCCTCCAGTGGTTGGAGGATGAGGAGCGGGTGGACGCTCCGAACCAGAAGCTGGAGGACTTGTGGTCCATCCCGCTGCCGCTGGACCGCGGTGAGTTGCGGGTCCGGGAGTGGAACCGGTATCTGCGGAAGTACCGCAGATGCCTCAAGCTGGTGGAGGACTGGAACGAGGCCAGCGAGATCCGCCACCTCCTGAAGGACGTCCTCCCCGGCAACTGGAAGACGCGAGTGGAGGACGAGGAGAAGAAGCGCGCCAAGAAGCGAGTGGCGGTGAGGATCATGGCGGCGGAGGATACCCATGCGGGTATCATGGAGTTCTTCAGGAGGAACCTGGGCGAACCCAACTAGATGTTCGGACTGAAGAACGCCGTGTACGTGGCGGTGTTTGGAGACTCCATGGGGCAAAGGTTGCTGCGCCTCAACAACGTGGAGTGGAGGCGCGGGGAGCCGCTGAGGATGCAGGTCATCTTCGCCCGCATGAGCCTGGACGAGATCGTGAAGTACATCACGGTGGAGTTGAAGCTCAATGCGAAGAACGAGGCCCACGTGCAGGATCTACATGGTCATGGACAACGAGGCCACCGAGAAGACCGCCATCATCGGGAGATCCAGAAGGACACGGCCAACTCCGCGGAGGATGGTACTGGAAGTGGCCAAGACCACTGGTCCCGGGAGGATCACGAGGAGGCCCATTTCTTCGCGTTTGTGGCGCACAACGTGAAGAACCATGGGCAGGATCGGTCCAGACGGAGCCAAGTGGGACCCAGGGGCAAAGAGCCAAGGAGGATCGGGAA
Source organism: Eutreptiella sp. 'Long Island Sound 2002' (assembly GCA_964036045.1). Taxonomy (NCBI): domain Eukaryota; phylum Euglenozoa; class Euglenophyceae; order Eutreptiales; family Eutreptiaceae; genus Eutreptiella; species Eutreptiella sp. 'Long Island Sound 2002'. The sequence continues at coordinate 66,308,712 of OZ038378.1, forward strand.
CCGTCCGCTCTCGTTCCGGGAGTACAGGTCTCAGCACGACGGGTGCTGGGTCTGTTACGGCAAGGGAAACAACCAAGCACACGACCACCGTCGGTGCAAGGTGTATGAGGCGGACAAGAAGGCCTACTTCGCCGCCCACCCCGAGAGGAAGCCCAAGGAGCAGCGGATTTCCGATTGGAAGGCGAAGGGCGGAGATGGGGGAAAAGGCCAAGGCAAAGGCCAAGGAAAAGGCGGAGGAACAGGCTATGGTGGCCGACCTAGCCAAGACCGACGAGTGAGGTCGATCGAGGAGGTTGCTGAGGACATGTTGAGGACGTTGGAGGAACTCAAAGCCCAGCAACGTGGTGGACAAAGTCCTAGCGGATCGCAGCCGGAAGGGGCTGCGGGAAGCTAAGTCTAGAGGAGCCCCCACGGGAGTGGGACCTCGGAGGTCTCTCCTCCGAAAATCAGTGGAATCCCAGAGAAAGCGAAGGCACAGCGGGTGCCAAAGAAGGCTCCAGACGAGCCAAAACCACTGAGTTTCGCCACTCCCAACCCCTGGAGCGCCCTGCCAAGGGAAGTACATGTGGGTACGGGACATGGCAAGAAGGAAGGAGCGACCACGGAGAGCCCCGTGGACGGGCAGGACCAACCCAAGATCTACACCATCCGTGACCATACCCTTGAAGTCCTGATGCACCCGAACGTGCTAGAGTTGCATGCCGTGAGAGTCGTCCATACACCTCATGGCGACGAGCGGCAGTTGCACTTGAAAGTGCGAGTACGGTGCGGACGAGAGGAGAAGGTGGTGGATGTGTTGGTGGATACGGTGAGCCTGGTCAGGAGAGGGTTGTTCAAGGAGGAATTCCTGCAGCCCAGCCGGAGACCGGTCCGCCTGAAGGTCGCCAACGGAGGGATTATGGGTGGTGGCACCCATGAGGCCACTATCAGTATGGAATTCTGGGAGGGTGAGCGCTTGAACCGCCCTGATCAGGCGAGGAGAAGCACTCTATCCGGGAACTTCTATGTGGCCGACATTACCGATTGGGATATGATCATGGGGTATGACTTCATGGTGGCAAACGCCATTGGAGCCCTTCCCCGTCGTGCAACGCTGGTCCGGGAGGATGATGAATGCCTCACATGGCTGTCCACAGACTATGCATGCGGATCATCCCAATGGAGTGCTGAGGAAGAGGATTGGATCGTCTGAGCGGTGCAAGCTGTGGGTGCCAAGTCCAGAGGAGACCGCGGAGTTCAGCTCACGGAGTATGGAATGGCGCCGCAGGTGTACGACAGGATGATCCAGACGCTGGGAGCCGAAGCGCCCGAGACGGACGTCTTTGCTTCCCGGGGTGCCCCACTTCTGAGGAAGTGTAGGCGGCACTGGCATTGAGGAGACTCAGCCTGGCAGGGCATTGGGGTTTGAAGGAGTGAAGACCCATGTATTGGCATGGCTCCCTGGACAATACCAGACGTACGGTGGAGAAGATCATCGCGGATAGGGCGAAGGGGATCCTGGTCATAACCGGCATAGGATCCACCCCATGTCCGCTGGAGGGTCTCAAGTCGACGCTGGACTCCATCACCCTGAAGGGGATATCATTCGGGCCAGAGGAGGAGTTGTTCATCGACGCCAAGGGTGTATCAATGCCCTCCCCGGGTCAAGCGTGGGGTACCAAGGCTTTCCTGGTGGATGGGGCGCAAGCCCAGCCCACGGGTGATGAAGCATTCATCCGTAGGATGGAGGCGGTGCCCATGAAGGTCATGTTTGAGCCCAAGGAGGGGACGGATCAGCCTTTTGATGGCATTGATGTCCTGTCTTCCGCCGAGATCGACGACGTCGTCAACTACATGCGGATGGGGATGCACGACCGTCTGGCAGCCAAGAAGAGGCGGGCCATGGTCACATCTCCGCATTGGTGGGATGACAAGATGTTGGTCACCGGCAAGTACGAGAAGGATGAGTTCGTGGCGAGGGTCATGGATCACATCGCGGACCAATACGATGGTCCGGTTGGGTCGGACCCAGCAACGTGGGGTTTTCCAAGAGTCGGAACCGGTAGCGACGAGCACCAGCCCGAGGCCGCAAATTTTCGAAGATTATCGGTGGGAATCGCGACCCACGACGATGAAGACGGCATATCGGACGAGGAGAAGTCAGACTCGTACCCAGAAGAGGCTTATACCGCAGTGCGGTCGGTTGTATCGATACCGAAGCAAGCGGCTCAAGAGGCTCAGGAGAACCCGAAGGTCGCCGAGCTGAAGGAGAGGCTGATCAATGCCTATCCGCGGCTATTCGGTGGCGTCGCCAACAAGAACCCTCCAGATCGTGGGAGGTTTGGTACAGCGAAGATCAAGCTGAAGCCGAACCCCAAGATCTATCGTCATCGGGAGTACCAACTTCAGGGCGATCGGGCCGAGGCCATGAAGAAGCTGTTGGCCGAGTTCATTGAGCGGGGATGGATCGAACCCTCCGACAGTGAGTGGGCCAGCCCAGCCTTCATCGTGCCCAAGAAGGAGAAGGGCGAGTGGAGGTTTGTTGTGGATTACAGGGGTTTGAACGAGCAAACCGAGCATGACTCGTACTCGCTTCCCCTGATCGACTCCATCCTCCAGAAACAACAGAAGAAGCGGATCTTCACGGTGCTGGACCTGAAACACGGTTATCACCAGATGCCGCTACACCCGGACTCCAGGCCCTGCACAGCGATGTCGACGCCGCTGGGGCCCATGCAGTGGAAAGTGGTGCCTATGGGCGCCAAGAATGGCAACGCCGCTTTCCAGCGCATGATGGAGGACCTACTCGGTCCTGTCCGGGACTGTGCGGATCCCTTCGTGGATGACATCATCATCGGGTCCGGCACGGAGAACATGACTGAGGACGAGCTCATCGACGCGCATGAGAAAGATCTGCGCCGAGTGCTCAGCGAGTTGGACAGGCACAACATGGTGTGCAAGCCCACCAAAGCCTCACTCTTCGTGAAGGAAGTGGAGTTCGCGGGTCACGTGGTTGGTCACGGGCAACGCCGTCCCATGCCTGGGAAGCTGGCGTCCCTGCACCACTGGGAGAAGCCCCAGACCATCAGCGAACTCCGGTCCTTCATGGGGTTCTGCAACTACTATTCGGGCTATGTCCGGATGTATGCAGAACTGTCGGGGCCGCTGCACAAGATGCTGCAAGTGGGCAAGTTCGATGGCCAGAAGGGGAGCAAGAAGAAGCTTGCCTGGACCCGTGAGGCCGAGGATGCGTTCTGCCGCCTGAAGGAGCGACTCCTGGGGCAGCTGGGACTATTCTTGGTGGACCCGGACAAGGGATTCGTGCTACGGATGGACGCCTCGGACTATGCTGTAGGGGCAGTCCTCGAGCAGATCCTGGACGACAGGTCACATGTACCCGTGGCGTTTTGGAGTCGGATCCTGGCCGAGGGCCAACGCCGCACCTGGACCGCGAGGGAGAAGGAGACGTACGCCATTGTTTGTGCGCTCAGGAAGTGGTCTGGCCACATCGGATTGCAACCGGTGGTGGTTTGCACGGACCATCAGTCCTTGCAGAGCTGGCACAAGGAGCATGTCGACACCCCCTCAGGACCGGCGGCCAGGAGGGCCCGATGGCATGAGACGTTCGCCAAGTTCGACCTCAGCGTCGTATACGTCCCGGGGAAGGACAACACTGTAGCAGATTGCCTCAGTCGATGGGCCTACCCCGCGGGCAAGGCTTGGATGGAAATATCCAGCCATGGGGACGCCGAGGAAACCGAGGAAGCCAAGCGCATCGTCGAGATGGAGAAGGCCATGGAGCAAGAGGGGGTCAAGTGCTTTGTGGTGATGGCGAACCGTACGGACCTGGCCAGGTTCCGGGGTGCCCGCGTCCAAGCTATTCGAGAGGAAACCCTCGAGCAATGGATGGTGGCCCCTGTAGAGCTGGTCAGGTCGGTGCTCACAGAGGACTGGTCGGATGACTACGCGGCATCCGAGCACTGGAGCAAGTACTGGAATGCCGTGAGCGCCCAGTCGGACGACGAGTGGCCTGAGGGCTTGACCGAGGATGGGGACAAGTTGTTCCTCAATGACAAGTTGCTGGTGCCCGACAACCGAGTGGAGGAGCTCATTGACCAATGGCACAACCCCCAGCTCATGCACCCTGGCCGAGACAAGATGCAGCAGGACCTGGAGTGGCGTTTCAAGTTCTCCCCGGGGTACTACGCCATCCTGGATAGGTACTGCAGCGACTGTGCCGTGTGTCGGGCCACAAAGAGCCCCAACCACTCCACAGCGGGCAACCTGGTGTATACGGCTATACCGGAGGCCCCTATGCGGTCCGTGGCCATGGATGTATTCGCCATGCCTGAGGTCACCGTGGACGGAGAGACCTACGACCGTGTCATCCTGGCGGTGGATAGGCACAGTGGGTATATCGTGGCGGTCCCTGGCAAGAAGTCCAAGAAGAAGGACAAGAAAGACAAGCATGGAGGGGGGCTGCAGGCCAAGACCGTCGCTAATGCCATGATCAGGCATTGGCAGACGATTTTTGATGTCCCGGCTGTCATCTGCAGCGATCGGGGCAGCCAGTTTGTGGGGACGTGGTTCAAGACGATGTGGGAGCACATGGGTATTCGGCACGCCAAGACCGTGGCGTACCACAGCCGGTCGAATGGCCTCGCTGAGGTGGCCGGGCGGCAGATGTTCGAGAAGTTCCGCCAGCTGCACATCAACGAACCGGGCCGGAATTGGTACAATTCGTTGTGGAGAGTACTCCAAGCGTATCACGACCTTCGGGGACCCACTGGGCTGTCGCCCCATCGCATCCTGTTCCTACGGGATCGAGTGTCACGCACTCTCCCGTGGTTGAACCATGGCAAAGTGGCCCGGGATGTGAATGCCATTATGGCTGAGGCGGACGACACGGCGGCCAAGGTGTGCAAGGCACTTCAGGATGAGCATGACAAAGGGGCCAAGTACTTCAAGCAAGGAAAGGTCCAGACGTATGCTCTCCCAGACACCGTGTGGGTGGAGCGGCACCACAAAAATGTCCTGTCCAGGCATCGGCAGGCATCTTGGTATGTGCCGAGGGTAATCGTGCGGAAGGTCGGGCAGGATGTGTATGCGGTTCGTGTGGGGGATAACAAGATCCTGGACCGCGACCATACCCAGCTTCGTCCCCGAGCGCCAGACCCCAGCGGACGTCCCGTCACCTTCGAGTTCACGGCCGGCGATGTGGACTCGGACGACGAGGGTGAGGACGACCACTTCACTGCTGAGAAGATCCTGGCGGACAAGCCGGACCCGGGGACGCCTGGGGGTAGGCTTTATAAAGTCCGTTGGAAGCGATTCGCCGCATCCAGGGATTCGTGGGAGCCTCCGAGCAGTTTTGTGCCGAGGTACACCACGGTCTGGATGGACTACCTGAAGAAAAAGAATATTTCTTTGGATGTCAAGGACGTGTTGGTCCATTTGGTTGCTGCTGTAGCACCGTAATGGATCCCCCCTTGGCATTTTGTTTGTTTCTGTGCTTGGGGAGACGGATGAGGGCGTTCATCCGGGGATTTTTCGGCCTCGATCGGCCATATACCCCCTTCACTCAATCTCCACATACATATTTCATTGTGGTATACTTATTTAGGTCGACCAACGACGTTTCTCTATCTTTGATCCCCTTGGTCCATGTTGTAGATCAAGAGGAGACCGAATATGGCGTAGGGCACTGATTATCAGTGTCCTCACCCCTCCCTTGGGGCATGGGGGACGCCTACGACGTTTGTGGGGCCTTCATGTGTCCTTGGGACATGGGGGGGGGGGGTTGGAGCCCATTGGGGTCCTCCAGTCCTCTCTTCTATGACTACCGAGCGCTAACAACGCTCTGAGAAGGGGGGTGAAGCCGGTCCGGACCCCCGTGGCCATCTTGGGGTCACTTGGGGTGTGTATCCATGTGCCGGCAAGCCGCCATTGGCTGATATCATACTCTCCCATCCACCTGACCTAACCCGATGTGATAGTGTGATACGTTTGGCCATTCTGGCTATGAGCGGCCATATTCAGTACCGAGGCGCCGCCAGCGGAGATTGATATATCAGAATATCAGGAATCAACAGGGTTTTATTATCATAATGTTTCCGTAATTTTTCAGCCTTTCGTTCTGATGGTCAATGTATCGGCGACTGTCAGTTGGCTCGCGATTTTGCGTTAACCGATTGGTTAACTGTTATTTCCAGATATTTTGGCGGAAACCCCGATGAAGGGTCAGATTTCATCAGTAAAGGGTTCGTTGCTTCCACAATTTTCTAAATATGCACTCGACATTTTATTCTGAATTTTTCGCGATGTCGAAATCAGATTTTCGACTTCGACATCGCCGCACTTGATTTGGTCTTCTATGAGTGGTCGTACTCGTTTCCCTATGCCCGAATCAGGTTTCCCTTATACTTGCCACCCATTTGACTTGAAGATATAAGGGAAACAAAAGTGAATCGTGGGACCACTTTGAAGGGCCATATCTACGCGCGAGTGTGAGGAGAGAGAATAATGAAGGTTGGGTTGCAAGCGCCTTAGTCTCAACTTAATTGGGGAAGCATCAAACGAACTTGGTGTGTACACATGCTCGGTGTAGCAAGGGATAATGGTCAAGAGGGTATAAAGTGATATATAGCTGTTGGACCGTGCAACCGAATATTTTAATGCGACTTTCGAGTGTACCGCATGAGTGTTGGGGTTGCATAGATATTTTCTTTGGGTTCCCACGTATTTTTAACGTGAAGTTATGTCCATGGAGGGGCATGGCATACCATGGTGGGAGCCACTTTTGAGGGTATGTTTTATATGCATGGTATGTGCTTGGATATGCTCACGCCCATGTTATATATCTTCGTGTCGCCGAATAGATGGGGAGCCACACGTGACAAGGGCCTTGCCCATGTCCCAATTGTGGAATTCAAACTGCTAGACTAAGTCTACCGCGTATGTATTTCTCATGGTATGTTTGGCAAAGAGATCCATGAGTGCACTCCCATGTTCATGGGGCATGTAGATACGAGTGGCGAAGGTATCTCCATGCGCCCGATTGGGGATCCAAGTGGGGGAATTGTTGGTAAATGGTTCAAATCTTTTGTGTATTGAACCATGAGCGGATATCATGGGTGAGCATAGAGATATACTATCATGACAACTTTGTATTTGGACATAGTTTCATGTTTTTGACCTCAATTTATGCTCATTTTTGTGTTCTATGTGCTCAACTGGTCGGCTAACAGTAAAGTGCCTAGAGATTCAGGAACTATGGTATGTTGCTTCTATGCTGGCATATGCTTCAGTGTTGTACCTCACCATATGCCGGACCACGTGGTCACTTTGGCTTGGCACACGAGGCCTCACAAAATTAGGTCTCAAACTCATGAGCTGACTTGTGAAGCATGTCATGTACATAACAGGAGGGCTTTCGGGGCCAATGATGGGATATTCTTGGGCATGGATCTTTGGTCTACATCACCCTTGTAGATCACTCTCCGGTTTGACACATGCATGGAGCATTTGGATATTTGCTGTATGCATTTTTGAGTATATAATTGAATTTTGAGCATTATGGTGTGATTTGCCTACGAAACAGCCGCCGTCCGGATGGACGTGTGCACACCCGGTAGTGAACCCAGCCCCTGCCGGCTACGATACAGCCGCCGTCCAGACGGACGTGTGTCCGCCCAGCAGTGAACCCAGCCCCTGCCGGCTACGAAACAGCTGCCGTCCGGATGGACGTGTGTGCGCCCGGCAGTGAACCCAACCCCTGCCGGCTACGGAACAGCCGCCGCCCGGAGGGACGCGTGAGCTCCCGGCAGGCGCGCACTGCCTGCCGGACGAGCTACCAGACCACCGGGCCCGTGCCGCTCAGAGGGGCGAGTGCTCAGTTACCACAAAACACACGCTTGACGCAACCCAAGCAACACCCGCAAGGACACACCGTCCCGCCATAACCACCATACACGCCCAGCCGCCACCACACACCCTAGGCCCACCATCAGGGCCGCCCACTGCCGCCGCAACCACCAAGCAGTCCAGCCACAACCACCACAACCACCCAGCCAACGCCGACTCGACCCCTACCGCCCGCACCGGACACCACACAACCGACCACACCCACCACCAACCGGCCGCGCACGTCGGAGAACCCACCATCACACCCGACCGCACCGCGCAGACGAGGCACCCACATCCAGCACCCGACCCCAAACACCAACACCGACACCACCCACGCCGACCAGGCCCGACAACATCCACGCAAAGCACACACCAGCCACGCTCCACCAGACAACGCAAATAGCCACGGGCACGACAACAGCACACCCGCCGCCCGCAGACCCCCCGCAACCCGCACCAAGTACACGTCAACACGCACACCCGCACCCAACCACGCCCACCAAGCACCCAGCGCACGGACCCCCACCGCCACTGCCACGCGCACAAGCAGCCGCCCAACGCCGGCACCGACTCCACGGGCAGAAAGGCAGACAAACCACCGCCGTCAACACACGCGCGCCAACAAGCGCACCAAAGATACCCGGCACTGGCCACACACACCAAGCACCACAAAGAGGACCACGTCACCTGCCTCAACAACCACCATCAGGCCTCTTGGTCCCAGCCCTGTAGAGAGAGTGGACCACGTTACCAGCCCCCTCGACAGCGGAGAACCAACCATCGCGCCCGGCCGCACTATCACCCTCTGCTCTCCAACAGCCTCTCTCCAGCGGCACCCAATGCATCACCAACAACACCCTCCCCATCGACAGAACTCACGACACCGTCACCAGGTGCACAACCATTCACTCGGCGCCTCACCTGCAATACCTTCGCAGCACCCACACCATACACCGCGAACAGCACCGTCCCACCCTTATCGCCTGCAGCACGGTCACCATCGACATCCCCAGCGACACCACAACCCACCAAGTCACCTGAGGCATTCCCAACGCCCGTTGCGGCGTCTACAACCGCCACTGGTACCACCAGCGACACCATCAACAAATACAGCATATGGCACCCGCAGTGCCCTCACCTGTTGCCCCCTAAAGCACCCTCGCTGACGACACCACCAGCACCACCACCACCCGGTGCATAGCCCACGACCACCACCTGTTGCATCCTATACAACACCCCCCCCATTGGCATCGCTAGCATCGCCGTCGCCCGCTCATTATCGCGATCACCAACGTCACCCTGTCCATCACATGCGACACCCTCGCCATCGACATCACCAAGTGCACCACCGCCACTTACACAACCTGCAGCTCCCCCATCACCCACCGCGTCGCCAGCATCGGTCACGACGGCGCCCCTAGCCTCACAACCACCTGGACTGTCACACCACCAGGAGCGCACACCAGCCCCACCGCCACTGGAACAACAACCCTCACAATCAACACGACCAGCAGCACCGTCACCTTTGGCACCACTGGTGACTCCGCCACCCAGGGCACGACCCGCAGCACCCTCCTGGCAACGCCAGCGGTACATCACCCTCACCGTCAACAACACCAGCACCACCAATGCCCATTCCACCACTAGCGACACCACTGCCGCCGCCACCGGCGCCTCTGCCCACCCTAATACCTGCGGCGTCCTCGCCAGCGACGTCACTCGCAGCGCTCTGGCTCTACGGCCCTCCCATCACCCGCACCGCCCATTCCACCGTCGGCATTACCGGTCTCACAGCAGCCCGACGCCCCGCCGGCCCCCACGTCCTCCATCACCTACGACACCCTCCCCATCGACACCGCCAGCGGCGCCCCCAATGCATCGCCACACCCTCAACGTCATCAGAGTCGCCAGCGGCGCCACTACCCGTAGCATTACCCACAGCACCCCCGCCATGGACGCCGCTTACATCGCCATCACCCGTGACAACGACTACAGCACCCTCACCACCAACATCGTCAACGACACCATTATTCATCGCATCACCGGCAACATCCTCACCATCAGAAACACCCACAGCACCCTCTCCATCGGCATCACCAGCGACACCACCACCCACTGCACTCCTCACCGTTGGCGCCACCGGCGTCCCCATCGCCGGTTGCACCACATGCAACACCCTCGCCACCGGCACCATCAGCCCCGCCAACGCCCGTTACCCGCAACACCCTCCCCCGCCGTCGGCATCACCAACAACACCATCACCCAATCCACCACCTGCGGCGGCCCCACCATCGACATCAACAACGCCAGCATCGCCCGTTGCACCAACGGCAGCCCCCTCTCCGGCCGCCCACCACCCGTTCCCAGCGCGTCACCTACGGCACACACCGGCCTCACCGTCACCCCGTGCATCGCCTGCGTCACCCTCACCATCGGCAGCACCGACGACACCACTGCCCACAGCACCCCCAGCAACACCCTACGCAGGGGCAGTACCAGCGGCGCCACCAGCCGGCGCGCAACCTGCAACACACCACATCAACATCGCCCTCACCGGTGACATCACCTGCAGCGCCCTCACCATCGATGTCACATGCAGCATCCTCACTGCCGACATCACCAGTTATTCCACAACCCATTGCACCACTTACAGTGACCATCGGAGCCGCAGGCCCCCACCAGCACCCGCCCCGTCACCTACAACACCATCGGCATCACCAACCCTGTCGTCGCCCGGCGCATCGCCTGAGCACTCACAACAGCAACAACAACCCGTTTTGGCGCCTACAGCAGCCCCCCCGTAGGCATCACCAATATCTCCTCCACCAATTGCATCGCCCACAGTGCCTAAGCCCAACCCACCACTCTTTCGGCGCACACATACCCGACACCTGCCCCGCCCCTTGCCACCACCCAGACAAACCAGCCACGCCCACACTGTCCACTACCCAATCGGCCCACGCCATGAACACACCCACACGCACGCGCGCACCCGGCCACGCCACCCAGGCACTACCCAGGACCCGCCGACCACCCGCCGTCAGCGCCCCCCAGACCAGCACCCCGGAAACCGGAACCATGGGGGCCGACGCACACACAGGGATCCCAGAGCGCAACAGCCACCCGACCCCCGTCCCCCAGGACACCCACGCCCACACCAACATCGGAACCAGCACGCACCCACACCCACGCCCAGCACCAGAAACGCCGCACCCCAGCAACCCCCCCCCCGAAACAAAAACAAACAAAGCAAAACGAATAAGAAAAAAGAGAGGGGCAAGGGAAAGGAAGAGGAGGGGACCGCGGAGGGAGCAGAAGGCAAATATGCAGGCCCACACACACGCGCCCCCCCCCCCCAGCGAAGCCGACCCTGCATGTCCCGCACCCTCCCAGGAACCGCCAAGCCCAAGACCACCGCCGAAGCACCACCACAACGGACCGCCATGAGGAGCCGCCGAGGACGACATACGACGCACTTCTGCCAGCCACACAGACGACACCAGCAAGCCCCACCCCCATCAACCCATCGCAACCCCCGCTGCGGCACGCCAACACACAATGGTGCCCCCATGGATGCGGTACACCCCAAAAACCCCCTTCAGCCAGCCGACCAGAGACCACCACGTGATGCACCAAGGGGACACCGCGGAAGACCCACCCACAGAGAGGCCCCGACGACCGCTACCAGCTGGTAGCCTACCACGGACCCACCCCACACCCGAGCAAATAGCCCCCCTCCACACCGTGGAAACCATACCCCACAGCCACACACCACCACTCACCTCCCAGGAGGGCCGCACCAGGGCCACAACACGCCCAAGATGCCTCGCCCACCGACCCGCGGACCCTGCAAACGCAGTAGCCCGCGCGTGGCCCATACACGGCGCTCTGCGCAGAACTGGGCCCACTCAACGGTGGGCCGTCACCCCCAAGCACCACAGGACCACACCCCCATGGTTGCGACACTCCGGTCCCATACACCCCGACCGAGGGGACCCCAGGGCCCACGCCACACCGACTCCTCACGGCCCACGTACTGAAACATGCCACAAGGACGACCGAGTGACCGCACAAGGCCTGGACACGGTGCCCCCCCCCGCAGGGAAGGCCACCACGCAACCCAGCACCACCTTACCACACCGCACCCCCCTCCCCCACGCGCGGACATGAGATACCACAGCCCACCAACACGGGAACGAAACGGCGCCACGCCGACTCCGCTCCCCAACCCCCCCCCACTGGCACCACCCCTGGAAACCCCGCACACCACACGCCAGCTCAACGCCCACCACCGGCCACAACCCGAACCGCACAACGGGGCAGCACCACCAGCCCGGACAGTCACCAGCGAGCAGCCAGACACCACAACCACGCCAAACCGCACGCTTCTCCGGGCACCGGCGCACGACCCCGCATCGGCCGCCGCACGCGCCCCGAGCACTAACATCACACACCCACCGTGCCATGAAGCAGCACCCCAACACGTGACCACCCACGATGACCCCGTGGCCCTGGACATCGACAGCCTGCTAGAGCTGGAGCTCCAACACACAGAGGACACGGAGCAGCATATGGACCTCACCCCGCCGGAGCTCGAGCCTGCAGCAAGCAACCCCGCGAACCCCGGCCCGCATAATGCCCCCCCGCAGCCCCCGCCCCGCGAGCGGGCGCCCTTGACACGCCTGTCCAACGCCCTGCGGTGCCACCACCCCACCCACGAAGACAGCAAGGGCCCCGCCGAGTACCGGGCGTCACCCGAGCACGACCTGCCCGACGTCACGGGGCCTGGGCTCCGCTGGTACACCACCACCTTCCCCTCTCCAGGCGCCCCCACACAAGAATGGAAGGAGGAGTACGCCGTCAACGTCACTGACATGAAGGCGTACGTGGAGAGCGTGTATGACCCGGAGCAAGACACCATCCTCAGCCTCCTCGCCTACCACAGCTGGAGATGGGGCCACCAAGTCACCCTCCAACGGCCGCAGGACGGACCCCACCAGTGGTCCCTGGAGCAGACGGCGAAGTGGGACATTGTCCTCCAACTCACCCCCGAGGGCTTCTACATCCTCACACACAGCAGAATAACCGACACCACACCCACTGCAGAGGCGCTGCCGCTAGCCCAGCCCCAGGAGGACGACACAGACCCAGCCCCCCCGGAGGAATGTAATTGGGGCCCGCCCACAGCCACCACCGAACACATGCCGCACCGGCTCACCAAGCGTTACCTCCCCCACGACTACCATGCCACCAGCGACTCGCGGGGACGCTGCACACTGCCCCTGCAGTGGGCATCACCCGAAGGCACCTTCACGTGGCGGGAAATCCTCCCCGGCGCCGTGGCGCTCACGTACCTGTGGCACCGGGACGCGAAGACACACACGCAGCCCCCAGGCACACACCTCCCCCTCACCGTAGAGGGAGAGGCCGCCATCAAAGACGTCCACACAGCGGAGGGACAGGACTACGTGACGGCGAACGCAGACACCGCGGTATGGCTCCACGCTCACGAGCACACCACGGCCCCCACCGTAGTACCGGGGTCACACCCCTGGCACGTTGTCATCGTACGACTACCCACAGGGGCAGGCACAGGAAGCACCCAACAGGGATGGGCGGACAGGTGGGCACACGTGTGCGCCTCCCTACACGATGGGCTGCACAGGCCCTCCCTCATCAGTCACACCCTCGAGCTAGCTACCACCACGGCAGAATCCTCACCGGGGCGCCCCCCCACACCGGGGTCTGGGCCTACACGCGCACCCTCCACTGCGAGGCAGCGGAAGCCCTCAAGACCGCCATCTTTAACCACCAGGGCCTCGTGCACACCCCCCACGATAACCCGCAAAAGGGCTACACCCTATGGTGGCACCACCCCTCACCAGAAGGGGGCCTACAATCACCGGCAGACCAGCCTGGCATCAGTCCAGACCTCACAGCGGTCGCCTACGCGGTCGCCGCAATGGCCCAGCTAGCTGGGGCGCCACCCCAATGGGCACCGTCTATCATCAAAGAAACAGTGGCACGCCACAACCCAGCTTTCGCACACTTCCGGGGACGCCCCATTCATCCCAACCTACCGGACCTTGACCTCCCTGCCCATGATGCGTGGGCCGTGTACATTCTCACGTGCTACGACACGGCGCCCCCGAAAAACGGGGGACGCGACGGAACGTGTCACCAAACAACTCCCCGATAATGCACTCCACTACGACATACCGACAAAAAACGTCATCGTCACCCACAACACAAGTGGCGACCTCTACTACCTCCAGGCCACGCGTGAGCGCTCCCCCATCACCATATACACCTCCACCACCTACCCTGGCCTCCAGCCACCACAACACCACCCGCGTCCGGCATGGAAGCATCCACTACACGTTGCCCCGACCCCGCGCAAAAGGCCCGCCCACCACGCGCCCCCTCCCGCCGACAGCACCGCCCTCAACGCAGCCCGCAGACGGGCCACGGCACACCACCAAAACCACCTGCTCCCACGCATTAGCGCTGGACCCGGCACCGTCACCGAGGCAACCCAGAAAAGCACCTTGAACCTACTGGCCCGCAAGCTAAGCCCCAAAATGGCACTGGAGGACACACTCTGGATACACTAAGGCGAAAGCTGCACGGCACGGGTGGCGGACCTCCGCACCATCATCCCCCGCCACATCCAGCGCGCGGTAGGGCCCTTCACCGTGTACGCGGTACCGCACCCCATAACAGCCCAATGCACCCACTCTTATTCCCGGTACGCGCTACCTTGCGCGGGCGCTCTGCAGCAACCCCTGCCGACCCCTACCTACAGGGGGGGCATATACCTCGGCACTATACCCAGGGACCCACACCCCTACCTCCTGCCCGCGGCGGACCGCCACCACGCCATACCGCTACACCTTGTCGCCCACCTGGCGGTGGGACCATCCCCCTTCCAGAAGTGCCCCCCCCACACCCGATCGGACGGACGCCCGCCAGATGAGCCGACGCACGCGACGCCTGGACCCAAACCAGCCATTGCACTCCTCACCCGAAAGGCGGAAGCCACCATCCCCCAAGACCTGGAGGGGGAAAACCACCTCAAGGTGGAGGGGCTGACGAAGCACATCCTGATCGCAGCCATGTACGCCACGGCGTCCGCCTCCCAGCTCTGGGAGGACCGCTGCTCCCCACCTCTGGCCCAAGCAGCGCAGGACGCCCCCGGCACGAGTAATACCACCGAGGACATCCACGAATTCCTCAACATGCGAGCACCCCCTAACACCCATCCCCAGGTCCGCCCCATCCAGCTCGTCATCTGGGACGCCATGGACGCCCCCCCCGGCCACCACGGAGGTCCACATCCTCAAACACCGGGACACCCGGTGGACAATGGAATGTGACGACCACGGCAAGGTCAGACGGATAAGGGCACACGAAGTCCCGCCCCCACCACGCGGAGGAGACCGCTTGCGACTCGCCGCACGCGTCCCCCACACCCGAGGTGCAGCCTGGGAAGCGCTGCACTACGCCCTCTACTGGGCGCAGGGGGCGCCAGAGGGCCCCCTCCCCCAAGCCTGGACACGCCACGCCACCCGCTGCACGGCCCACATGCGGCGCCACGGAGCAGGAACCGGGACCCGCCCGACGCCCTGCCAGAGGCCGACAAAGTGCTTGGCTTCATGACCAAGCAACTGTTCCAGCTGAAGGACACCGTCCCCACGTCCAAGCCCGACGTCTCAGCCGCACGTGAACACCGCGTGATTGCAGCGGGCCACGCACCAGTACAGCAGCCCCAGGGCGCACCTCCCAGATGGGGACAACCCAATGCCCGGCGCTGCCAAGGTGCGAAGAAGCGCGAGGCCGCCGCAAAGGCCAAACCCGCGCCCAAGCCAAGAGCCAAGTTGAAGAGCTGGACCGAAGAGGAAGCCACTGCCCTGTATCCCGAGGACACGCTATGGGTACCCGGGTGCAGCTGCCCTTCGAGTACGCCACGGCCGCGGGCCCCTCCAAGTGGATATGGGCCGCAGGTGAGGTCAAGCACCGGTACCGCGTCACCGGGGACAACAATGGGGTTCAAGATCCACGTTAAGTGGGACCCAGCCACCCCCAACGTCAAGAAGGTGAGGCGCACCATCGAACTCTGGCGAGACCCGAAACGGTCGTCAGATGGTCCCCATGCAGCTATGCACCCGCGACACGGAGCACCTCACCGGCACCGAGTACACGGGCGACGTCCACAGTGCATGGCCCCTACCCCAGCCCCAGAAGCGCAATTGCAAGGCACCCGCAGCTCAGGGCGTCATCGACCTCCTCAACGCCTGACGGGACCCGGGCCGGACACGGCCCGCCACAACAACTACCGGTCAACCGAAGCCGGCGCCTGCGGAAGCCCACGCCCGCATCAACATCCTCAACGAGCCAGCGGTCACCTACGACCCCACCAGGGCCGCCACACTGTAAGCCATGCCCGGGCCACACCCCCAAGGCGCAGACCTCCTGGGGTTCCTGGAGCAAGCCCTCCGCAGAGAGGATCAGCCCGAACCGGCACCGATCCTGGACCCCGAGGCGAACAAATATCATGCCCACTGGAAATGGGGGGTGCCCCTCTACGGCAAGACGTCGGTCACGGTGCATGCCCACCCAGGCCTCGGAGTGGGTGGTCACCGTGGAGCGCACGAGTGCGTGGGGCCCGGATGGCAGCTAAACGTGCTACTCACGCACGTCCCATTTGGGGAGGAGATCAAGGACCTCCTGGACATACTGAGGCCGGCGTACCGCCGCCTCCCCCTCCTCGCACCCACCATCATCAGAGGCAACCTGAACGCCGCCCCCACCGACAACGAGCGCACCAGCCCACCCACAGCCACCGACATAGCTGTCTGGGGCGCCATGCACCAAATGTGCCTCACCGACCTCACGGCAGGACTCATCGGTACACCCTCCCATTACCCTCACCAAGCCGGTACCCACCCCTTCCGCATCGACTTGTGCTACGGGGACCCAACCACGGTGCGCGTCCACGAGGCAACCTACAGGGACCTCCCGCCCACGGGCACGGGCCACCGACCCCTCTACATCGACCTCATCATCCCCAACCTACCCCCACCCGCGGCCACCCTGCCAGACGACACCCTCCAACCGACATTGCAGTTCCCGGCCGAGGACGATCACGGCGCCTGGCACAGGTATAACAGGACCCCACGGGCCATCCTGCGCTGCCCGGATGCGCTAACACTCACCACCGCCATGCGCCGGGCGGCACAAGCATGCGGCATGGAGCGCGACACCAGCCACACGAGAACACCACCAGACCTCACCCTCCAACAGCTCGTCCATGACATCCCGACCACGAAAGAGGAACTCGCCACCCTGCTATGCCCCAGCAGACCGGAGGCACGAGACCGGGACGCCCACCTCGGTGAGTTCCTCACCACCCGCCGCCACCAACTCCAGGAATGGCACGCCCGCCGCATGGCGGCCGCAGCCCAGGAACGCGAAAGATACGGCAGAAACGACACACCGTACAAGTGCCTGCGGTACGTCTGCCGCATCCTGGAGGACATGAGGCGCCGTACTATCCACGCGGTGCAGTCCTGGACAGCTTCCAAGCACAACACGGGGACACCCTCGCCAAGCTGCACCCCCACACCAGAAGCACCATCTGCGAGCATGTGCCCAGGGTCTTCAACCGGGAACAGCGGCGTGCCATCGAACATGACCCCTTCAGCATCTCAGAACTGCAACGCACCCTAGACCGCCCGAAGAAGAAGGTCGTGCCCGGCGTAGACGGCTTACCGGCCGAGGCGTACCAACGCCTCACCCTGCTTGTCAAACGCCGCCTGGCAGCCCGCCTGTGGGACATCGTCACAGGCGCCACGCCCATCCCCCCTGAGTGGGCCAACCTGGACCACCCCCTCTACAAGAAGGGGGACTGGGCGCAGCCAGGGAACTGGCAGCCCATATTCTGTGCCACAATCGAAATCAGACTGGTGTGGACGCTAATCCTGGGCCGCATCACGCCGGCGGTCTTCGCCTACGTGCCCGCCAGCATGTGGGGAGCCATGGCCGGCAGGTCCCCCGACAAGGCCATCTTCCTCCAGGACACCGCACTGGACATGAACCCCTACGAGATGATTGTCGCCTCCCTCGATGTCCAAGGCGCGTTCCCCCGAGCCCCACACCGGCTCCTCACGGAGGTATGGGATGCCATGGGCCTCCCATTCCTATTCCTCATGACCGGGTACATCCAGACCCGGCTGTACGCCGTCATCACAGCTGCCGGCCTCACCCCCTGGCGCAGACAGCGGAGTCCCCCAGGGCGGCTCTGAGGGCCCCTTCCTCTACCTCCTCGTCACCCTACCACTGGTATTCGAGCTAGCACCGGTATACCCGGGGTACGCCCCATACCAGCTACGGACCGCCCTCATCAACTTCGCGGACGACAACCTCCTAACTACGGCCACCCGCCACCGCGACCCTGAGAACGCAGGGCTACCAACAACCACCGAGCAAGCGTCCGCCATTCTGCAACTCACCACAACCTACCTGGACACCCACCAGCTCCTAGTGCACCCCCGCAAATCATTTGGACTAGCCGACGCCAGGACCCCGACCCCACACATCCGGAAAGGCAAACCCCTACACCTGGAGGACACCATAGTCCACCTGGGAGTCACACAGGCCACGCGGCACCACCACATCACACTTCAAAGCAAGCTCGAAGCGCGCCTCACCCGGCTACCCCAAATTGCCAGGGGGGACCTCCTGTCTACGCAGGGCCTGGCATACTTCATGGAAGCGGTGCTCAACGCGGCGATTGGGTACGAGGCCCTGCACCTCCCGCACCCCCAAGACGACCTACGCCACGCTCGACAGCAAGTGACGAAGGCATGGGCGCAACACGGAGGCTGGCACACGTCTTTCCCCAAGGAGGCCATGATGGCCCACTGGCGCTACTACGGAAACAATACAGGTGTCCTGGTCGACATGGTCTATGCCAAACACGCAGCGCACCTCCGACACAGGGTGACACACAACCACCAGCCCGAGGTTCGCGAAGCGGCAGCCATACGCATAAAGGAAGCGCAAATGGCCCCCAACACCTGCCCCCGGTCGATACTGGCGCAACACGGCGTCTCCACCTCTGTGGGCACTGGCATCTGGGCGCAGCTGCAACTCCTGCTACCGCACCACACGCAGGCCATCCTGACAAACTACCCTTTGCGATCAACAGGGGCCACTCGTGGCCGCGCACAGCGACATCCACCGACACCCGGCGGGCGAGGTGGATACCCTGCGCCTCGTGGGGGGCACCATCACAATAGCATATATCACCCCAACACAGATGAAGATCATGGCCCAGTGGGACGCCCACCATGCCCTGTTCCCTTTCCGAACAACAATGGCCAGTACGCCGCGTCTTCCAAGCGTACCTCCGCGCATGCGCTACGAAGGCAGGGCGCGACATGCCGGGGCCCAAGGACTTCGACACGGCGTACAAGGCCTTCCAGCGCCAGCACCCCCGGCCCCGCTTAAGCGAACACCAGACCGCCAACGACGGCAGCACGACACGAGGGGAGCCCACCCCGTCAGCTGAAGGCTGAACACCACCCAACAACGGCCACAAACACGCTACCCGCACTGTCCAGCGACACCATTCCCCCTGGTCCATCCCAAAACACAACGCACAGGAGACCGATGTACCACCGTTCAGACACAGTGACCAGGGCATACCACGCACGTGCTGGCACTGCAGCCCGGCAGCCCTGGACACTCCGTGGCCCCTGCTGCACCTCATCTCCACCCACATCCCACGGCTGCCGCCACCGCCGACCAGCAGGCATGGTTCCCCTATTGGTTTCACACGGTACCCCCAGACCACTCGGCGCACGTAGCCTGGACCCGAATACCGACGGCAACATGGACGTTCACCAACGAGCGGGGAGACCCAGTAAGCGTGGCCATGGAGTACGACTGCTGCAACCCACACCGCGCAGGACCTCAGGAGGCACCCATGCGCCCCCTACAGCACAAATGCCCCACTCTCCGCGGCGACAAAGACGACAAGGAGCGGCGACAGACCATCACGTGCCAGAAGTTCCACCCTAATACGAAATACCTCTTCCACCTGATGTACGTGTATATCACCCAGGGGCGCCCAGACAGGGGCCTCCTCCGCCTCACCCCACGAGCCCAGGCCATCATCACCCAGGGGATAGGCGTCTATGCAGGGCCGCTACTGCAACCCACGCAAATCACCACCAGAACCGCCCAAGGGAACACCATCTACGTCTTTCACCCCACAGCGATTGCCCACCTACTCATACCCAGCGACACCGACATCATATACTTCACTGACGCATCTGGCACCCGGCAACGCACCCCCGCGGTCAGCTGTGCCTCCGTGCGCATCAGCTGGCACGCGGACGGCCTCGACGTGGAACACCACACCGGGGCCACCATCTTTGGGGTGTCCTCCCACGGCGAACTGCGCACCCTGGTAGACGCCGTCACCGCCACACCACCACCCGCAACGATCCGGCCCCGCAACATCTGGGTAGTCGTGGACGCCACGGTTGACATCCACCTCACCAGGCGCCTCCCGGTCCTGCCCCTCCACAAGGCACTCGAATCCGGCCTCACCACACAAGCATTGGGGCTATGGATGGCCTTCAGGGGCATGCACCCCCAGGACGCCCTGCACATCGTCAAACAGGACTCACACCGCTACGCATACGGCAATGGACGCGCAGACACGCAGGCCAAACACCAGAGCACCAGCCACACCCCAGATCTCGAACACGTACGACTGGACACCGCACACCACAGCCACCTGCAGCACCTACCCCCGATACCCTCGGCTACACAGCCTCCCCAATGGATACCCGAGGACACGCCGTACAAAGATCGAGACAAGCACCACATTACCCCACACCCATCCAGCAGCTGACCACCACACTGGGCCACCCAGCGAACACCGAACTCCTCCGACGCCTCAAAGACTCCGTCCACACCCCCCTCTACTACTCCGCCCTGCGCCCAGATAGCCTCCCAGCACACCTACAAAAACCTACACTCCAACTCGCCCTCGTACTGCTTCCCCTGCTCACCTGATACCACCGATAGTATGCAGGCCGCTCGATCCACACCCCCGCAGGATACACCAAATGCATCTGTGGCCACGCAGAAGAAAAAACCTTGGACCACTTCAAGGTCTGCCCCCTGTACAGAGGACTGGACACCCTCACAGACTGGAACCCAACCCACACAATCGAACAGCACGCCGGATGGCTGACGCAGTCGGCGGCGACCCAGCAACTCACCACCGTCATCAAGCAGACAGAGGTACTCGAGGCGGTCGGCAAGGGACTCGTCCCCACTGCCGTCAACACCTTGCTACGCACCCACGCGGAGGACCCTCAGGCAACGGCGGCACACATGCAACGGACGGCTGTTGCCAAGACAGCGGAGCAGCTCACATACCGCACCCACAAATACCTGCAGCATGCAGCCACCCTGCCCCACAAGGACCAAGCCCACCTCCTCAAACTCCTGTTCTACAAACCGTGAGAACCTACCCCTCAACACACCACCCAACAGGGCACCCCCTCCACGCCTATTCACCATCCACCAGGCACAACACCGGCACGGCACGCACGGGCACCACAAGCACTGCACAGACGCCAACCAGCATGCGCGCGCCGCCAGCCCCCACTCCCCAACGCCACTGTCCCTCCACAGGTACCACCAACCGCCAGCCACCGCATGCCCCCTCTGCGTAGGCCAGCGGCTACCACAAGCGGCCCTACCCTGCAACCGAGACCACTGGGTCTGCCTGGGAGCCGCACACCGCCTCACCAACTGCCTCCACTGCGGGGGCCCCAACCCCCACCAGCGCGCACGGCTGGCGGCCCCAGCCGCGCCCCCCCCCCACCAGCCTCTCCGCTCCTTCGGGCCACTCATTGATGCCCCCCGGGATCAGCTGGGAGGGTACTACGTGGCGGACGCGGCGGACAACGCATAGACCATAGCCATGGCCACGGGCAGAACACCCCTGCCCTCGCACAGCCAACCCCTACGCCACAGCGGGGCGGGCTTGAACGTGGCGGCCCGCCACGTCCTCCTCGCCCTATATCTCCACCACTGTGACCTGCACCTCCCCGACCCACAGCTCCCAGCCCCCCAAGCAGCGACCCTGACGCCAGAAGCGTGGCACCAGAGGAGATAGCAGCCTACCTCCAAATCACTTGCCGCCGGTTCAACATCGCCCTCGGCCGGCGGAGAGCAACACCTTACCCACTCAGCGCGGTCCTCGACCCGGCGCACCTCCCCCAGCCCGCGGAGCTGGGGCCCGGGGAAGGCTGGGCGTCCTTTCGAGACGCCCACCTGGTCGCCCCCGACGAAGCCACCGCCACGCGGATGGACCGCGCGGGCCAGCGCGCCTACGTCAGAGCCCTCGAGGCACGCCTCAGAGAGGCGCATCGCTGGCACGCCCGCTCCCCGTCGCCCAAAAACGGGGACAGGGGGGCTCACCCGCCCCCGACGCCCACCAGGCCAAGAAGACCAAAGAAGGTCAGGGGGCCCGCCAGCGCGCCCGCCAGCAGGGCGCGGCGCCCCGAACAGGGCCCGGGTCCAGCCACGCCGCGCCATCCCACGCCCAGACCCCCAGAGCACACCAACAGCACCGCCCCCACCAACGCCCATCGCCACCACCGTACCACAGCACCCTAATTCAGCAGCCCAGCCAGCAACCACTGCCCACACACGTCCGCGCCATGCAAGGGTCACCATACACGCAGAGCGAGGGGACACGGCTCCACCAGCACCACCACCAGCCCCCCCTCCCTCCCGGCCCCTACCCCCCGATGCCCCAATACTATCGCGACCCCCGCCAGCTACATCTGCACCACCCCCCGCCACAACCGGGCCCCACGGGCCACCCACCCCACACGGCACACCTCACTACACCACACCATCACGTATACCACCACCACCAGCCCCTGCCACTGCACCTGCGAACTCCGGGGTACGACAAACAACCAACACACCCTCGTCCGGCAGGGCAGCCCCGAGAGCCCCCTGCTGTACGCGCTCCTCCTGGAGCCCCTGCTCAGGGCACAGGGGCACCGCCTGCGCCCGCCGGGAGGGGCCGAGCACGGCCTCATCCAGGCCTACATCGACGACCTGCTTGTGGTGGCCCGCACGCTGCAGCACTTTGTCGAGGGCGTGGAGGCTGTGGCCGCGTGCCTTGGGATGATGGGCATGGAGCTCGACCCCCGCAAGTGCGCCATGGCCACAACGGAGGGGGTCCCGGGCCTGCAGCTGCGCCTCTGTCCCCGCCTGGAAAACCCGTGGCACTGGGTACCAGCGGCGGACTCCGTCCCCTACCTGGGACTCGGGCTGCAGCCGGACGGGGAGTTCTCCCTGCAGCGCAAGCACCGGCTACACCTGGCAGTGGTGCACCACTGGTGCCTCAACACCCTAGGGCCATCGAAAGTGGTGCAGGACGTCATCCTGGCGATCCCTCGGGGGGTGACGCAGTACGTCGCCCCTTTCATCGCCGACGACTCCGACACTGCACGCCACCTGGACCACATCACGGTCCAGGTCGCGAAGGACAGGGCGCGGTACGCTTTTGACGCCTCGCGGGACAGCCTCCAGGATGACGGGACCTTGGGGCTCACACGGGTGCCAATGGGGTGCCAGCAGGCAGCCGTGGCCCTCGTGGGTACACTCGTCCACCACCGCTCCACCTCCTTGCGCGCCGAGGTCACCAAGATGTTCTGGGAAATAGCCGGGGCGCACAGAATATGTCCCGAGGTGCACTACCCCGTCCCGGAGTTCGCAACCCTAGCGGTGGGTGACTGGGTCCACCGCCTACCCCGGGCCCTGGCCGCCCTGGGAGTGGGGCTGTACAACCCCATCGCGTGCCCCAGAGCGGCCCATGTCCAACTACAGTCCCCGCCGGGCAACATCGTCACGCTGCGCACCGCCAAGCTGCTACACCGCGACACTTGCAACCTGACGGTGCCGCACACAACGCCGTGGCATGGGCACCACGGGCCGCGCCACCCCTTCCCCGACAACGACGACCCGTGGCCGACGGCGGTGCGGGAATGCCTCAACCAATGCGCCGATGAGCACCTCCACTATTGCTGCCGCGAGGAGGAGCTCACCAACCACCCCGGGTGGCGCGACACCTTGGTCCACCTCTTTCACACCACCGGCACGCGGGACCCCCGCCTGAGACTCGTCCACCCCACGAGGGCTAGGCAAGACGCCCACACCGGCCCACGGGTGACCCTGGACGGCCTGCACCTCCACGTCGGGGGCTACCGCCGCCGGGGCGGCCTATCCCCTTCCACACGGGGGGCGGCGTACCACCCGCTGGCAGCCCTCATGAACATCCTCCGCGACTACTCGCGGAAAGCGAGCACCAAGAGCCTAACGCGGATGTGGCATGGCCCAAGCCCCTGTGCCCCCGGCCCCAAGCGCCGACGCCGTTGTGGTTGGTGACCATGGACGACCAATGCACCCAAGCGGCTCGGCAAGCGCAGCTCCGGGCCGAGTGGGTAATAGTGCAGGTGGGGGCAGGCCAGTCCTAACCCCGTGGGCTCCCCCGTGGCACCGCCCTGCTGGTATCTACGGGGGTGCCGCAGGACCCACACATGGCAGTGCACGCGCTGGAGGACCAGCTGGAGGACACAAGACACCTGGTGGTGCACCAGCGCGGAGGCCCGGCGTGGCTCAAGGAACATGTGATGGCACGTCGGTCCTTGGCAAGCACGATCGCCAGAGCAGAGATCCGGCTGCACGACCACCCGGCGATCAGCCCTGGCGACACCAGGGCGCTGAGCGTGGACCAACTGACCCCCAGCCACCCCGACGTCCGGTGGCACTCTGCCGACCTCAACGCGAGTGGCTCAGCCCCAGCGGGTACTACTGGATCCCGGAGGCCTGGGGCCACATCTCTCCCCACACGTCCGGGGGCGGACCCTGCAAACACGCCACCAGCGTCGCTCTCGCCGCCGACAACACCCGCACGTGGGCGGTGGCCATCTCGGGCACGGTGCCCGACGGGGGGGGGCTGGCCGCCTCCCTCCCCCTACAATACGGTGCCCACCGACCATGGGTCCACACGGTGGACGCCGAAGTCGTCCTCCACCTCCTGCGGCACGCAGATCGCGAGCGGACCACGAGGGTCCCCGCGGGCGCAGCGAAGGTGGTCAACCAGATGCCCTTGCGGTGGCTCCGGGACCGCCTGTGCGCGCGAGGGCAACACGCCGGGCACCCGTTCTAGTACGTCCGAGCCACCTGGCACCACAGTGACGCCCTACTGCACAAGGTGGACTGGGCGGCGTCCTAGGACACCGTCCTGCAGAACACGCCCCCGGACCCTGGCCACGCCCAACTCATTGTCGCCAGCCGTGACAACCCCCCACGATGCGGGCGTTCGGCGAGGTCGCGCAGCGGGCGCAGACGGACCATGCGCTGACGCACCAAGGACACACACCTTTGGGCGCGGCCCACGCCACAGCCTTTTTCCACGCCCGGGACCTAACCGCGACGGCCACCAACCGCTGGGCGCTGCGGGCCCGAGACGGCCACACGCCGGTGCAGCGCAGGCTCCGCGTCCGTAAGGAGCGGCTCTCCGGCGTTGCCTTCGTCCCACAACCGTGCCTTCTATGCGGCGGCCCGGAGGAGACCCTGGTGCATATGCACTTGGGGTGCGCCTAATCACGGCTCCCCTGGCCCCACTATCGCCAGGCAGTACACGAGGCGGCCCGCCACCTCCCACCCGGGGACAAAGCCCTCTGGGTGGCCTAGTGGCGCTCCGCAGGCGCTACATGGACGGAAGTCTTCTGCTCCAGACTCGTGCCCGAGGACGCGGAGGCGCAGCTCCGCGCCATAGCCCGCTATGACCCGCCAGGAGGGACCTCTGTGGACAATTTCCTCCACCACATGCACCGGCTGGGGGACTTTGCATGCGAGCTTCGCAACCACCGGCTGGAGCAACTCCTCCGCGAGCCCCTAAGCGCGGGGGCCCGGGCACACCGCTGGCTCACTGCGGCGGAGGGCGACCACCCTCCCCCTCCCCCGCACCCTGACAAGGACTTTGTAGCCTCCCTCCGTGTCGTGAATGGCACTCTGGAGTGCCCGCCCCAAGAGGGCCCCCACCCGTACCAGGACCTGCCAGGGGGGGTTCTCGAAGCACGTACAAGACGCCCTTCTCCCACCGTGGATCATCTGGCGCGGCTCCATGACCGCGTGGGAGGCGCGTATAGTGGGTGAGGAATGGGCGCGTGAGTAGTGTCGGTGGTGCGCCGCCACGCGCGCCCCGGAGACCCCTGCGCAACAATACGCCGCCATCCTGCTCGAGGGATGGGGGCCGGACACCCGGCCGAGACCCACCGTGATCCGCGGGGCGGGACCTGACCACCCGTGGGACGCGGCGACGGGGGAATGGCTGCAAGCGGCCCCGGGGCCGCAAACCGGATGGACCGGGGACGTGTCCTCACTCGTGAGGACACCTGTCCCCCCCCACATTGTCCTCCAAGCCGCCAACGTACTCCGGGCTACGGAGATACGCAAATGGGAACACGCCGCGGCCACCGTCTGGTGGCACCCACCAGAGGGCGGGGCCGCCCAGCTCGCCGTGGCGCACTTCAAAGCTGGGGGGCCGGTATACGACGATGCCCTGTCCAGGCTGAGCGACACCCAGGAGCTCTTGCTCCTCATGCTCCCCACCGACATTGCGGCCGCGCTGCGCCAGGAGCTGGACAGCTGTGAAGGGCTGCGAGTGGGATGGGAGGCAGTCGCAGACGGCACCCTACTGGCCCTCCTTCACCGAGACGCCGCGAACGGGTGCCAATGTGATGCGCTGACGCCCCACCTCACCCGGCACCACGTGTACATGGCAACCCCCCCCCCAGGGGCACCCCCGCCCGGAGTGGGACGAGCTCATCGCCGCCTTGCACGACCACGGAATTCTCCCCAACAACACGTGGCGGGATGTCCAGCAGAAGAAGCTCGGCAGGGACTACCGGCGCCGCGTCCGCGCCCGCCTGCTGGAGATCCGGGACCCCCTCCGACAGAGGTGGAACCACCTCTGGCTCCGCCATCTCGACCCTTGGTCGCCACCCTCCCACCTCCCACACACCTGCCGGCTCTGCGGGGAATGTGACAGGGTGTCCTCCGCCGTGTCGACAGGCGCCAACAGGTGCGCGCGGTGCGCCCAGGTGGCCGCGTGCCCCTGGCCCGAACCTCCCGCAGACCCGCGCAGGCGCACAGAGGAGGAGGCCCTGCACCGGCGCATCGAGGGGGCACACGCCCCCTCACACGAACGCGTGGGCCCCGCGGGCGCTGCCCTTCTGTGGATCCACGTGCACCTGCGGGACCCCACGTCCGTTGCGCACCTGTTGCACGTGTTCCCGCCCTGACCCCCACATGCCGCCGCCCTTTGCAGAGCCTGCAGTACCATGCCACGCCGACAGAGTGATGGGCCGGGACACGCCAGGGCCCGCCGCAAAGCGCAGGAGGCGGTCGTTAGGGGCCTGGTGGCGGACGCGGTGGCGGAAGTGCACGAGGCGCACGCTCCCGCACGGCGTGACCTGACGGGCAGTGCGAGGGCTTTCCTCGACGAGACCGCCCTCCCGGCCGTCCGAGCCCTGATTGGAGCGGGGGCCGCCACGCTGCTCCAGGCGATGCACCGGATCGTGAACGCCGTCCAGCCGGGGCTCATCAGCTTGGAGGCGGCCCTCTACAGGCACTGGATGGAGCACGAGTCCAACCGGTCGGGCTGGCCCCTGTCCATGGGGGATACCCTGCAGCTGACGGGAGCGGGGTCCGCCATGTCCCTCCGCAGCAGCGCCTCAGCCCTGCTGCACGCCCTCAGGACGCGCTACCCCGGGGACGCGGCCCCGTACCTGAACCAGGCGCGGGCCACATACCTGGGGGGAGTGTCCGAGCTGGATGCGGCGCTCCACCTTCTACACCCACCGGACGAGGACCTTGAGGTTGGCGAGATCACAGTGTTCGTGAAAGGCGCGGAAGAGGCGCCCGCCCGCCCCCGGCCGACCCACCCGGTGTACAATGGCACCAGGCCGACCCCCCCGTACGCCATCGTATGCGAGGCGCTCCCAAGGGAGCCCACCTGGTGCCACGCCCTCCCGCCGGCGACGCACGCGCCCCGCGGCTGGGCCGTCCCAGACCTGTCCCGACCCCTCTCCAGAACCAGGGGTGCCCACCACAGGGGGCAGGTCCTCTGGCAAGAGTGCCCTGGCACCCCCCTGCTCCTCCTCGTCGTCGCGACCCGCGGGGACCCGGAGCAGGACCTGGGGATCACCCCCACCCACCTCTATGGGGTAGCACCTGTACCCCGCCCCCCCCTCCCGGCGCCCGCGGCGCAGGACGGGGTGCACACCTTCCTGCGAACACAGGAGGTCACCGCCGTTACGGGGGTCCACCTAGTGCGGCTCCCCCCGACGCCACCCGACGACCCCCGGGGGCCCAGGGCCCTGGGCCCCGCCCCAGACTGGGGGCTGTGGCGCGACGCGTGGGCCGCGTGGCTCCCCCGCCTCCCCCCCCAATGCCGATGATTGGCCGCCGGCCCCCGCCCGTGCGGGGCTGACGCCACAGCTGGCCCCCCACACCGTCCCCCCCTCCCCCCCGCAGAGCACCGCACGGCACTGCCCACGGCACGGCACTGATGCACCAGGAGGTAGTGGGAAGAGCGCACCTGCCACCACGCATGCCTACCAGGATAACAGTGATGGCAGACTCTGATGGCTCCCCCCAGCGGGACGACCGCCACCACCACCGGTCCCGCTCCCGCTCCCATGTCTCCCCGGAGTGGACGGGGGAGACCCCCGCGGAGCGCGAGGAGCGGAGGCTCGCGGAGGCGGCGGTGCTGGTCGGGCCGCCGCCGCCGGCCCGGGAGCCTGAGCCAGCCGAGGTGACCGCCCCGGCCGCCCAAGCAGCAAGCCCTGCCGCCCCGCCCCGGGAGGAGGCCCCAGACGCGCGGGAAGCAGAGACCGCAGCCCCAGCAAGCCACGCCGCGGCCCCGACTGCGGCCCCCGGCACGCCCCCCACACGGGGGGTAGCCCCGGCGCAGGAACCGGACACATCGCCGAGGGGTGCCGCAGCCGCGGAGGGGAGCGGGGAAGGCGCGCGAGGGGTTGCGATCGCGGCCCCGGCGAGCCGTGCCACCGCCTCGGCCGGCCACGCCGCGGCCCCCAGCACGCCGCGCAAGCGGGGGAAGGACCCCGCACGGGCCACAGGCGCCTCGCCGGCGGCCGCCGCAGTAGCAGCAGTGGGCAGGGAGAGCGTGAATTACCACGCCCACGCCAAGCCAGCCACACCCACACCAGTCCCCCAAAGCCGTTACCCCCCAAGCCCTTCCCCCCAGGGCGGGCGCGGCACGTCCGCCCCCCGGCGCCCGAGCGCTCGCCGCCGGGCGTCACGCTGCCAGCTGACAGCGGCTCGCCCGGCGCGTGATCAAGGAAGGAAGGGACAGCGCGCAGGCAGAGCTGCGTGCCAGCCACGGGAGCGTGGAGCGGGGGACAGGAGGCGACGGGGGGGCTGCCCAGGAGCGCGCGCAAGGAGCAGGCCAGGGCACGCGCTGCAGGGAGCAAGGGCGCAGCAGCGGAGGGGGACAGAGCGCAGGCAGCGGACAACGCGACTCAGGGCAGGGGGCCGGGAAGGGACCAGGGCACGAGAAGGGCGCGCAGGGGCGCGGGCAGGGCGCCAGGGTGCAGGGAGCGGGGCGAGGGACGGTGGGCGAGCGGGCGGGGCAGGGCGTGGGGGACAGGTGGTGGGACATACGGCACGGGCAGGGGGCCGGAAGGGGGCCCAGGGGCAGGGGCAAGGGCGCCACGGGCCCCAAGGGACAAACAGGACGGGGCATGGGAGCCCAGGGG
Organism: Eutreptiella sp. 'Long Island Sound 2002'; assembly: GCA_964036045.1. Lineage (NCBI taxonomy): Eukaryota > Euglenozoa > Euglenophyceae > Eutreptiales > Eutreptiaceae > Eutreptiella > Eutreptiella sp. 'Long Island Sound 2002'. The sequence continues at coordinate 66,338,489 of OZ038378.1, forward strand.
GGGAGGGCGGGCCGAAGGGAGGGGGGCGGGGGGGCGGGGCGCCCCCGCAGCCGGACGTGCAGCCAGTGAGGTGCATCCCCCCCGGCATCCAACAGATGCCGGCGCACAGCACCCACCACCACCACCACCACAACAACCACCTCTACAACATCGACCCTGGCGCCGGCGAGCTCATCCCCCCCCAACCCCCACGACCCCAGCAGCAGCCAGCCCCCCCCCGCGCCGAGAGCGGAGCCGGCGCGGATGGCCTCGGCGGAGGGGGGCGGGGCGCAGCATCAGCGCCGCAGGTACAGGGGCAGCGGGGGGAGCCGGCGCGAGGGGCAGAGGGGGCCCGCCCCTGGGACCGGGACTGGGGCACGGGTCCGGACCCTCTGGGGGAGGAAGCCCTCCCCCTGGTGGGGGAGGTGTATGGGTGGTTGTGCTGGGCCAACCAGGGGACCACCAGGGGGTTGAGGAACCGGCCTTTTGATGCCCTGCTCCTCAGGAGTGACGGAGGGAACTGTAAGTTACCCCCGGGGGAGTGGGCAGCCCCAGAGGACCATGAGAGGGTCCTCAGGTCAGTGATTTGGGCGGCGTGGCCTGACAGGGAGCCGACGTGGCCGGCCTTCCTGGAAGGGGGAGCGGTACTCCGCATCACGGATGCGGACGCCAACAACTGGCTCCCCCGGGCCTTGCGCAGCGCCCTCGCCAACTGGCCCTACCGCCGGCGCACCCCGCCGCCGCCACAGACCCAGCCCCCACACAAGTGGCGGCGCAGGTGATGGCCCAGACGGCAGACGCGAGAAAGTGGGTGGGGGAGCTGGGCCCCCCGACCCACGCCCCCCCCACTGTACGGCGTGACGAAGGAGCGCGCGCCGCCTCCCGCGGGAGGGAGGGCAGAGACAACGAGCGCGGGGGGGAACCTGCTGCCCCGCAGCCCGCTAACCGCTGACCGCTAACCCTCACGGCCGTCCCCAGCCGGCCAGCGCCGCGCGACGACAGCGGGGGGGACGAGGGGCCCCAGCGAGGGCCTGCACGAGGGTCCGGCTCTAGATAGAGGGGGGCGGGGGAAGGGTGCGACCCCCCAGCCGATGGCTGGCCCCCGGGGCCAGGACCGCCATGCCGCCCCCCCCTCGGCCGTCAGGAGGCGGCGCCAGGGGACCAGAGGGCCCCCCCCACTCCCCCCCCCTCCCACTCAGGCCCAAGAGCGGACGGTGGCAGACCGAAGAAACGGCGGCCCCGCACCTCCCCCGAAGAGGCCGCTGCACCCGGGGTGCGGGGGCACCACGGCCGAGGCAGGCGCCCGCACGCCCTGCCCGCTGCCGGCCGACGGTGGACCGGCGGCGCCCAGGACGGCGCAAATGGAGCGGCCCTATCAGAGGCCGGCCCGGGAGAGATGGGGGCGCAAAACAAGGCGGGGGGCTTCCCTCCCCTTCCCCCCCCCCCCCCGCTGCACTGACCCGTTGACGGCCGCCCGTCAACCCCCACGGGACGACTATACCCCGGGGGGGCACGCCGAAGACAACAGATGGCAGGCCGATGCCCGACGGGGCGGGGGGGCGGGGGGGCAGCCCTCCCACCCGCCCCCCCCGCTCCACCCCCCAGCCTGGGAGCCACAGGAGCGGCCCTCTGCCCCCCCGGGGCCAAGGGGACGCCCCCCCTCCCCCCAGAAGGGACGACGACGCGGGGGGGGGGGGGATGCGGGTTGACCTGCACACCGCGCGCCCCAGCGCCCCCAGGTGCCTGCTCCCGCGGGGGTCGCGGCCGCAGGGGGAGCCCACACCAGCGTGCCGGAGCAACGGGCGCACCAAGCTTGGGGGCGGCGCACGGCGGCGCACCAGAACAGTATGGAGACCGCGCCCCACATGACCCTCCCGTGACCACAGCCCACTCAGGGAGGGCAGAAGGGGGGGTTCAGGTCTGCGGGGGCCCCCAGGGGAGCAGTCCACGGGCCGCCCCTCACCCCCCCCCAGCCCGACCGCACGCGCACGCCGAATGAGAGTGCGCCGACGACACGAGGGGGGCCAGGATGGGGTACCGCGGGCCGCCACCCAGAGGGGGAGCAGGGAGGCCGCGGCGCGACCCCCCCACCCCCCCACCCCCCCCACCGGCTCGCAAGCCGCAGGGGCCCCGGCCCCCACCCCCCGAGGCAGGGGGAATGGTCCCCCCCCTTCCCCGGCCGAGAGAGGAGCTGGAGCGCGACCCGCCCCCACGCCCGTGCCGCCGGCTCCCACAGGGGCCGCGGAGGACAAGCGAGCGCGCGCCAACGCGCCAGGATGCCGCACAGATCATGCCCAGTGAAGGCAGGCGAGCACGAACCGGATTGGTATGGGGGGCCCCGCCCCCCATGGACAGAGCGACGCCGTTGACGCCCGCTTTGTTGCCTGCCCAGGGAAGGCAGAGGGACGGAACGAGGCAGAGCAACCCCCTGCCCTACAGCCCCCCCCCCCCCCCCGGCCCGCCCTCCGGCGCACGAACGCCACGGACCCGCCCCGCGGCGCGCAGCCCCCACAGGGCGTGCAGACAAAGGGGACAGAGAAGGGCCCCAACACCCGCGCGCCCGCGCCCACAGCACGTGGATAGCGGACCCCAACAGCCCGCCCAGTGGGCGGGCAGTCGGGGGAGGGGGAGCGCCTGACCCCAGACGCCCCTCGCAACAGTGGAAGGCACCCCCCCCGGGGACGCCCTTCCGCCACCCCCACAACCCAAAGCCAAGTAGGGGGGAACCAGGACCGGACCGCCCCCCCCAAAGCACGCCAGACGGGGCAAGGCACCGGGGCAGGACACGCGGAGGGGCACGGACCACGTGGAACGGCCCTACCAGCGCCCAGTGCCGGGACCGCGCGAGGTGCGCACGCCGCACAAACCAGGGGGGGGGGGAGCGGACGCCGCGGGACCGCGAGCGCACAAACACACGCAAAGGGCACGCAAGGAGGGCAACCGGACCGAGCACGCGGAACGCACAGAGGGTAAGGGACACCCGGACTGGACGGCCCGCCACACGCAGCGTGGGACATGCGGGGCGGGAAAGGGGAAACGAGAGAGACACAACACCAGGTACCGGCCCGAACCCCCTGAACCGGCCGCGAGTGCCGCGCACACACGGACGGGACACTGCACCCGCCAAGGCAGTAGTGGCGCACAGCGCCACGCCCCAACCCCTAGGCTAGGCAGCCTCCGCGCCAGCCCAGGGGGGTCCCACTGGCGACAAGCCAGTAGCACGGGCCCGGCGGCGCCGGCGCCCCGGGCGACCACGCATTAGGGGGGCGACGCAGTGGGTAAGCGCCTGCAGCCACGGCTATCAATTGATGCACTGACCGGGAAGTGGCGAGACGGGGAAGCCGGGGAAGGACGGGGCTCCGAGCCCTGTGAACCCGGGGGACTCCGCCACCAGGCAGGAGGTGCGTCTTGGGGGGCCCCCCACTAGGACCCGGTGGGGAGGATATCACCTGGCCCGACCAGGTGGCCCCCCGGGGCTGAAAGGCGTCTAGTACCCGCAAAATCAAACCTCAAACCTCAAACCTCAACACACCCTCGACACCACCACCAAGCGATCAAGCACCACCTACCACCCCCACTACATAGGCTCACGACATACGAACCACGTTACACCCCCATTGACCAGCGGGGAGCCGCGCACCAACACTGGCAACACCAGGGCCTAGTAGGAGCACCCCGACACCACCAGCAGCCCCCCCACACACACCCCATACAAGCGAGCACCATCCACCGGCAGCCATTACCTACGGACCGCAGTCCCACCCGGACGCCCATGCGGCCACCTCCGACCCACACCTCGACACCGCAACCAGCCAGGAACTGCAAGGACCGCACGGCGCGCACACGCAACACCCACACGACCCACAGGGACGCCCGGACCCCCAGCCAGCGCAACATCCGGCCCGCCCCCCCCACCACCAGCAGTGCCACCCCCACACCAGCCCCCCCCCGCCCCCTTCCCAAGACCAGGCCACAGACGCAACACGCGGCAGCCAACACCAGCAGATTGATGTCAATACCCCCGCCGACACACACCACCGCGAGTCCCCCCTCCCGCGGCCGCCACAAGAAACCCCATCACAGGACACCACACGCAACAACGACAACCCCCGCCTCCAACCCACACCACCCCCCTCCATCACACCCCGCCACCGCACCGACGACACATGCCAGAGGACACAACACTATTGCACCGCTGCACCAGCTGCCCCTGCCTGTGCCTGCAGTGTACACGCGCCCCTCGTTTTTTCCATTTCAAAAAAAAAATTAGGGGGGGGAGGAAGAGGGACACAACCATCAACCGCACATGCGCACCGCACACAGCGCGCACACCATCGAACAGGCGCCACGAGGGCTAGGACGCCGCACACGCGCGTGCACGGAGGGCAACAAAGGGACGGGACACCACGGCCTGGCACATCGGTGAACAGGAGCCAAGAGGCCCAGGACACCGCAAACATAAAACAACACACCGAGCGGGCAGGCCGGTGAACAGGAGCCAAGTGGCCCAGGACAATGCACACGCAACACAACAAACCGTGCCGGCACACCGGTGAACAGGAGCCAAGTGGCCAGGGACACCGCACAAACAAAACGAGAGACTGATCAGGCGATGAACAGGGGCCAAGTGACCCAGGACACCGCGCACGCAAAGCAACACACCGAGCAGGCGCACCGGTGAACAGAAGCCAAGTGGCCCAGGACACCGCACACGCAACACAACACACCCAGCGGGCACATCGGTGAACGGGAGCCAAGGGTTCTGGGACGCCGCACACGCAACACACCACAACGAGCGGGCGCACCGCTGAACAGGAGCCAAGTGGCCCAGGATACCGCAGACACAACACAACAAACCACGCGAGCACACCGGTGAACAGGAGCCAAGAGGCCCGGGACACCGCGCACACGTAGGGCGGCTGAGGGACAGGAAAGAACCAACACCCCATGGTTTGGACACACCGGGGCGACCCGGCGGACCAACCGGTCCAGGGGCAGGAGCGGTACTCCAAGGCCACTGGTCCGAGCCCGGCCAGGCTGCATCAGGGACGATGCCAAAGGTCACCCAGTGCCATGGAGGCAACCCGCGACAGGGGAGCCGGTACACAGTCCAGGAGGGGGTCGCCTGCCAGGCAGAGTGGCCCCGCAAGGGTGAGGCGGTCGTACCGTAGACAAGCGGGAGCAATACCCCTTGTGGTGAGAGATACCCCACACGGCTGGGCAGCCCCCAGAGCTTGCGCCCGAAGGAGGGGGCATGTGGCCCTACCGATGGACACATGTGGGGACACCCTCCCACCTGGGACACATGGACCGGGTGGCCGCCACAATGCTATCCCAAGCACATGCGGGAGCGGCTCAAGAGGCACCTGACATAGGGCAGTGGGAGGGACAGGACGTCCATTTGGTAAGACCTTCTTCCTGAATTGTCAAATGAGGCATCCCAAGCTCCCGAAGATACCTACCTACCTACCTACCTACTGTTGCTCTTCGCTGGCGAATAGCTCAATGTTTAGGTCCTCCTGGGAGTATCCCAACTCCCTCAGACCTGGGTCTAGGACATCACCCAGGAGCTGATAGTCTCTGTTTTGGAGGCAACCATCATGGTTGAGGGCTCCCTCTTGCATACCCTCAAGTAGCTAGACGTATGCTCAGACTGCTCCAGCCGCCACCATGGCCAACTTCGAGGAAGTAGGGTGCCTGCAGGGTGAGGAATAGAATCTGGGAGTGCTCGACGAAGAAGTCAGTACCCAGTACAAAGTCGAAGGCTTCGGTGTCCATCACGTAGAACCGCTGGGCAATGCTTCTAGAACCCATAGGCACTTGGACCTTACAGTCCTTGGAACTGTGCAGCATATGGCCATCTCCCATGCGGATGGCTGCGGTAGGCATGATGTTCTTCAGGTCCCCACAAGGTAAAACTTTCTTGGCCACAATAGATATGGTGGCCCCAATATCCAGTATCCCCAGGTATTCACGACCCCCAAGTCAGATAAGTACCCAGAACACCAGGTCTGTACGCCCCCCGGAGCGTCCCTGTCACAACTCCGCGGGACAGGTCACTTCGAACCCCTTCTTCTGGAGTTTGCGCACCATGCGCATAAAGCGGGAGCGCTTGCGGGCATTGGACTGGTCCCCATCTTTGTTAGCACGCTTGGTCCCCTGTTGTTGTTGGCCTTGCGTCTCAGAACGGGTCGTTCTTCCCGGGTTGGGTTGCCCACAAGAGGGCTCAGGGTTCTTCCCTGGCGTAAGATTCGGGTCCCCTCCGGACAGATCCGCATTCTTGTCCCACACGCAGCGCGGGACACGCGGGGGGGGAAAGGGGAAACGAGAGAGACACAACACCAGGTACAAGCCCGAACCCCCCGAACTGGCCGCGAGTGCCGCGCACACACGGACGGGACACTGCACCCGCCAAGGCAGTAGTGGCGCACAGCGCCACGCCCCAATTCCTAGGCTAGGCAGCCTCCGCGCCAGCCCAAGGTGGTCCCACTGGCGACAAGCCAGTAGCACGGGCCCGGCGGCCCCAGCGCCCCGGGCGACCACGCATTAGGGGGGCGACGCAGTGGGTAAGTGCCCGCAGCCACGGCTGCCAATTGATGCACTGACCGGGGAGTGGCGAAACGGGGAAGCCGGGGAAGGACGGGGCTCCGAGCCCTGTGAACCCGGGGGACTCCGCCAACCGGCAGGAGGTGCGTCTTGGAGGGCCCCCCACTAGGACCCGATGGGAATGATATCACCTGGCCCGACCAGGTGGCCCCCCGGGGCCGAAAGGCGTCTAGTACCCGCAAAATCAAACCTCAAACCTCAAACCTCAAAACCCCCTCGACACCACCACCACGCGATCAAGCACCACCTACCACCCCCACTACATAGGCTCACGACGTACGAACCACGTTACACCCCCATTGACCAGCGGGGAGCCGCGCACCAACACTGGCAACACCAGGGCCTAGTAGGAGCACCCCGACACCACCAGCAGCCCCCGGACACACACCCCATACAAGCGAGCAGCATCCACCGGCAGCCATTACCTACGGACCGCAGTCCCACCCGGACGCCCATGCGGCCACCTCCGACCCACACTTCGACACCGCAACGAGCCAGGAACTGCAAGGACCGCACGGCGCGCACACGCAACACCCACACGACCGGCAGGGACGCCCAGACCCCCAGCCAGCGCAACACCCGGCCCGCCCCCCCCCCACCACCAGCAGTGCCACCCCCAAACCAGCCCCCCCCCGCCCCCTTCCGAAGACCAGGGCACAGACCCAACACGCAGCAGCCAACACCAGCCGATTGATGTCGATGCCCCCGCCGACACACACCACCGCGAGTCCCCCCTCCTGCGGCCGCCACAAGAAACCCCATCACAGGACCCCACACGCGACAACGACAACCCCCCCCTCCAACCCACACCACCCCCCTCCATCACACCGCGCCACCGCACCGACGACACATGCCAGAAGAGACAACACTATTGCACCGCTGCACCAGCTGCCCGTCACTGTGCCTGCAGTGTACACGTGCCCCTCGTTTTTTCCATTTCAAAAATACATTTATGGGAGGAGGAAGAGGGACACAACCACCAACCGCACATGCGCACCGCACACAGCACGCACACCGTCGAACAGGCGCCTCGAGGGCCAGGACGCCGCACACGCGTGTGCACGGAGGGCAACAAAGGGACGGGACACCACGGCCTGACACACCAGTGAACAGGAGCCAAGAAGCCCAGGACACCGCAAACATAAAACAACACACCGAGCGGGCAGGCCGGTGTACAGGAGCCAAGTGGCCCAGGACACCGCACAAACAAAACAAAAGACAGAGCAGGCACACCGGTGAACAAGAGCCAAGTGGCCCAGGACAACGCGCACGCAAAGCAAAACACCGAGCAGGCGCACCGGTGAACAGGAGCCAAGGTGCCCAGGACATCGCACACGCAACACAACACACCCAGCGGGCACACCGGTGAACGAAGGCCAAGAGGCCCACGACACCGCACACGCAACACAACACACCGGGCGGGCACACCGGTGAACAGGAGCCAATTGGCCCAGGACACCGCAGACACAACACAACCAACCGTGCGGGCACACCGGTGAACAGGAGCCAAGTGGCCAGGGACACTGCACAAACAAAACCAAAGACAGAGCAGGCAGTGAACAGGAGCCAAGTGATCCACGACACTGCGCACGCAAAGCAACACACCGAGCAGGCGCACCGGTGAACAGAGGCCAAGTGGCCCAGGACACCGTACACGCAACACAACACACCCAGCGGGCACACCGGTGAACAGGAGCCAAGGGTTCCGGGACGCCGCACACGCAACACACCACAACGAGCGGGCGCATCGGTGAACAGGAGCCAAGTGGCCCTGGATACCACAGACACAACACAACAAACCACGCGAGCACACCGGTGAACAGGAGCCAAGAGGCCCGGGACACCGCGCACACGTAGGGCGGCTGAGTGACAGGAAATAACCAACACCCCATGGGTTGGACACACCGGGGCGACCCGGCTGACCAACAGGTCCAGGGGCAGGAGCGGTACTCCAAGGCTACTGGTCCGGACCCGGCCAGGCTGCATCAGGGACGATGCCAAAGGTCACCCGGAGCCATGGAGGCAAGTCGCGACAGGGGACCCAGTACACAGTCCAGGAGGGGGTCGCCTGCCAGGCAGAGTGGCCCCGCCACTCAAGCCACAAGGGTGAGGCGGTCGTACCGTAGACAAGCGGGAGCGGCTCAAGAGGCACCTGACATAGGGGGGTGGGAGGGACAGGACGTCCTTTTGGTAAGACCTTCTTCCTGAATTGTCAAATGAGGCATCCCAAGCTCCCGAAGATACCTACCTACCTACCTACCTACCCTTGCTCTTCGCTGGCGAATAGCTCAACGTTTAGGTCCTCCTGGGAGTATCCCAACTCCCTCAGACCTGGGTCTAGGACATCACCCAGGAGCTGAAAGTCTCTGTTTTGGAGGCAACCATCATGGTTGAGGGCTCCCTCTTGCATACCCTCAAGTAGCTAGACGCATGCTCAGACTGCTCCAGCCGCCACCATCGTCCACCTCGAGGAAGTAGGGTGCCTGCAAGGTGAGGAAAAGAATCTGGGAGTGCTCGACGAAGAAGTCAGTACCCAGTACAAGGTCGAAGGTTTCGGTGTCCATCACGTAGAACCGCTGGGCAATGCTTCTAGAACCCATAGGCACTTGGACCTTACAGTCCCCGGAACTGTGCAGTACATGCCCATCTCCCATGCGGATGGCTGCGGTAGGCATGATGTTCTTCAGGTCCCCACAAGGTAAAGGTTTCTTTGCCACAATAGATATGGTGGCCCCAATATCCAGTACCCCCAGGTATTCACGCCCCCCAAGTCGGATACGTACCCAGAACACCAGGTCTGTAGGCCCCCCGGAGCGTCCCTGTCACAACTCCGCGGGACAGGTCACTTCGAACCCCTTCTTCTGGAGTTTGCGCACCATGCGCATAAAGCGGGAGCGCTTGCGGGCATTGGACTGGTCCCGATCTTTGTGAGCACGCTTGGTCCCTTGTTGTTGTTGGCCTTGCGTCTCAGAACGGGTCGTTCTTTTCGTGTTGGGTTGCCCACAAGAGGGCTCAGGGTTCTTCCCTGGCGTAGGATTCGGGTCCCCAGTGGACGGATCCGCATTCTTGTCCTTGTCGGGCTTGCGGTCACTGCCTTCTCGTTCATCCATGCCTTTGCCACCTTGGCCTTCGCCATTCCCCTTGGACTTGCCTTTGCCATTGTCTACGTTGGCGTTGCCCTTGCCACCGCCCTTGCCATTGGCGTTCTCGGTTTTAAGCTTCGCCGAAAGGCGTTGCTTATGGTAGCACTCATCCTCGTAGTTCTTCCTCTTCCCGCAGAACGCACAGGTGATAGTACACCTGTAGTGGTCCGGCAGCGTTGCCTTGTCGCCGGTGTTGGTCTCCTGCTTCTTACCCGGGACCAGGCAGTATTCTCGCTGATCGCAGTCCGGGACCTGAAGCAGGGAGCCCTGCTTGTCTCAGGCATCACACCAGAAGAGAACTTGAATATTGCTCATGATACGAGCATTTCTAAGGTGGTCCCCTGTCCGGGTCGGTGTCCTTGATACCCACGGTCATGGCTCCCAGAGCCTCCTCCTCCAGGACAGTAGGAGTTCAGGTGCCGGTCGCTCTCTTTCTCGAGCGCCAGCTCCAAAAGTAGAACAGACCAATCCTCGTAGTTGAGGGCTCTCGCCTTGCGCTCTGCCGTTGACCGGCACTCGTCCCACAGCTCCCGAGGGATCTTGGCCACAAACCAGAAGAGCAGCTTGTTGCTGCCGTAGGAACCGGGCGTCCGTCTCCCCACCCAGTGGTCCAGGTCGGCCAGTAGCTCAGAGATCCTGGCTGGTTTGGGGTTGTTGGGCAGCACGTCCAGGTTCTGGATCTCGGCCCTGATGGAGAGGTTGGTTTCGTAGGTCCGGTACTGCCTCTTCAAGGCAACCAGCACGTCAGCGAAGGTGGGGGACTTCGTCACGATCTGCTTGACCTGCTTCTCCAGGTACTTAATCTTGCAGCACTGCAGGGGCAGATCGCACTTGACTCGCCCACTAGCACGGGTTCGGCCGGTCATCCTGACGAACCGGCCAAAGGTCTCAGCGAACTCGCTGAGATCCTTGCCTGTGAACTCAGGCAAGTTCACCATAATTTTGGAGGTGGTCATTGCCTTAGCCATCTGGGACGTGCGTCCCTCAGGGCGCTTGTTCTTCCTTTTGTTCTTCTTCTTCGAACCACTCGGGTTCTCAGGGTCCTCAGGGTTGTTGTCCTCCGAGGGCGAAGCAGAAGTCCCGGACGGCTGCTCATCGCACAACCCACTACCACGCACCAACCGACACCTGGCTTGTCAAAGGCACCGACTCCCTCCTCCCCGCAAACTACACCCCCTCCCTCCGCACAGCCCGACCACGACACGTACACCAGAGGGACGAGCCTGACGGCCCCGACATCGGGGGAACGTGGAGGCGCAAGTCCCTGAACACGCTGCTCTCAATCCGCAGCGGCAATCAGGGCCTTTGCAGGGTGATGTACGGCCTTGCCAAATGCATCCAATCGTCCTGGCAGATCCTGGCAGAGCAGTGGGCGTGCAAGGTCAAACTCCGTCCCCAGCAGAGGGAGGCCCCCCTGAACCGCACAGGATCCAACCTGCCGCGCCCCATCGCCATACAGCTCTGCCCTCACATGGTGGTAGCCCGCCTCATGACCCTGCTGTGGCCGGGCGCACACACGTCCACCCAAAGGTACCCCGACCTCACGGAAGAGGACATGCCCTGCATCCAGCGGTGCTTCTTTGGAACCCTCGACTGCCTCCAGCAGGCACACCAACACATAACGGATAACCCACCTACCCGCGCATCGGTGGCAACTCCACGACGCCAGTACGCACCACACATGAGACAACCCACAACACCAGCCCCTGCACGCACACAGGACACCAGGGAAAGCACATGCACGTACCCGATGCTCCAAACCGCACCCTGATCCTCATTGCCCACAGGATCCAGCAACCAGCGGCCGACCCCGCTGTCCTGGACCCCAGCCCGTCCCCCACGTCCGTCCCCTCCAACTTAGACTCCCCGAGATACCAGGCCGTCCCCCACGTCCGTCCTATTCGCCTCAAACTCCACCACCTCAACCACCACCTGGTCCACCTCCATCACCACACCCTCGTCGGGCACACCGCCCCCAAAAACCGCGGGCGACGCCACCCAAACGGGCCTTCAAACCCGTCTCCACCGCCAGGACCCCCCGTACTGCATAGGCCCCCGCAGTTCCACAAATACTGACAACCACACAACTACCAGAAGGACTCTCAGGCTTCCCAGGGTGTTCGTCAGCCCCGCCACCAGGTGATTGGCTTGTCCTCTACTCCTTCCTCCAAGAGACTCAGGGCCACGTGAAACCAGGTGCAGGCATAGTGTAGCCAGGTTCGTCTGCCGCATAGCCAGGTATCGCAGCGAGGTACAGGCCCGCCGCAGGTCTATGATAGCCATCCTCATATCGGCCCGGCATAGGCTCAGATGCACCGGTGTAGGTGGAGCTCGATACTACTGGTTCGCTGACTGCAGTTGCCAAAGGTGGGACAGTTGCGGCTGGAGTCACACAATAGGTGGGGTAAGGCATTCCAGTAAAGCCTAGACCCTACACCATAGGTACAGTGGTTGTGGGTGAGGATGTAGCTGAATGTGTGGCTGGGAGTGTAGTGGTTGTTGGGGAAGGTACTGCAGGGAATTCAGAGGCGCTCGGAGCGCTCTCCTCAGGTGTGTTATGGAAAGGCGCCTCGTCGGATGGTCCATATGCATCTCCAGGGTGTACCTCTTTCGCTCCCATGTCCACTGCTTGCTTCCCCTTCTCCTTCTCTTTGCCCTCAGGTCCTCGCACGGATGAACCACTGAAGGCAGCTCTCAAGCCTTCCAGAGAATAATACCTCAGCCCACCTAAGGGCACTGGAGGTACAGGCTCCTCATGTTCAGGTTCACCAGCAGGTTTGGGCGCTGGCGCTGGCTTGGCTGGTGCCACTCACGGAACTGTCCTCTCGGCAGTGTCCTTGGTGTCCATATTGTATTTCTGCGCCCTTCGGTGGAGTCATCCTCTGCGTACTGGTCTGTGTACTGCACGGGGTTGCAGGTACGCAAAGACTGAAATTCTCTGCTACCAGAAAGTTAGAACAGGCTTTCACTGTTGATTGCTTTGATGATATTTTTTTGTTGATGCTGCTGCTTGCTCCTGCTGCTTCCTGATGTAGTTCAGGTTATCCAAACAACTACTGTTTGATGAAATCAACCCAAATAAGTACCCACAGTTGCACGACAAAGGACCACAGGATCAAATCCACAACATGAAGGGCTGCAGTCAAAGGAGATAGTGATACAATAAAGGCAACGCACAATAACTACAGATTTATGAAAAGATAGTTAGAACATATCCTACAAGCATGCAAAAACTGCCGGCATGGGCATCATCTCTTTTTTATTGCCATCTAGAAATGTGCACTCTTTGTTTTGGGTCCCATAGGTGATGAGGTGGCATGGCTTGTGGCACTGTGGTCACTGCCATGTCACATGGGATATTCCTACTGAGCTAGGCTGACTGGGAACAGAACCCAGGACCTCTCAAAAAGAGGTGCCACCGCCCCCCAGGGTGCAGACCACTAGTATAGCTAAGCATTCATGAGAAAAAAAAGAAAAATGTATAAGCTCTGGATCGATGTCAGGGCCTCAGTCAGTCCAGGAAATGGTGTATAAGATCAATCAGTTGGGAGGTCAGGGGTCCACACAACATCCATGGATCAGTGCTTGGTCTTATATGTCAAAATGTCTTGTCACCCCTTTTAGGGTAGACCAATAATAAGAGTAAGAAAAGGTCACAGCCATGTCTTTCTTGGAGGGCTTGATCCAGGCCAGGCCCCCTTAAGTGGAGTCATCCTCTGCGTACTGGTCTGTGTACTGCACGGGGTTGCAGGTACGCAAAGACTGAAATTCTCTGCTACCAGAAAGTTAGAACAGGCTTTCACTGTTGATTGCTTTGATGATATTTTTTTGTTGATGCTGCTGCTTGCTCCTGCTGCTTCCTGATGTATTTCAGGTTATCCAAACAACTACTGTTTGATGAAATCAACCCAAATAAGTACCCACAGTTGCACGACAAAGGACCACAGGATCAAATCGGCAACATGAAGGGCTGCAGTCAAAGGAGATTGTGATACAAGAAAGGCAACTCACAATAACTACAGATTTATGAAAAGATAGTTAGAACATATCCTACAAGCATGCAAAAACTGCCGGCATGGGCATCATCTCTTTCTTATTGCCCTCTAGAGATGTGCACTCTTTGTTTTGGGTCCCATAGGTAATGAGGTGGCATGGCTTGTGGCACTCAGGTCACTGCCATGTCACACGAAATATTCCTACTGAGCTAGGCTGACTGGGAACAGAACCCAGGACCTCTCAAAAAGAGGTGCCACCGCCCCCCAGGGTGCAGACCACTAGTATAGCTAAGCATTCATGAGAAAAAAAAGAAAAATGTATAAGCTCTGGATCGATGTCAGGCCCTCAGTAACTCCAGGAAATGGTGTATAAGATCAATCAGTTGGGAGGTCAGGGGTCCACACAACATCCATGGATCAGTGCTTGGTCTTATATGTCAAAATGTCTTGTCACCCCTTTTTGGATAGACCAATAATAAGAGTAAGAAAAGGTCACAGCCATGTCTTTCTTGGAGGGCTTGATCCAGGGCAGGCCCCCCTTAAAGCCCTTTTGTTGATGCTAAGACTAACTCAAGTATTTCTATCTCTCTTTTGAAGCTTAAAGTACACTTTCTCATCGTAACTAGGGTTATAACCCTAACCCCCCATGAAGTTCACCCCTACCACTCAACTGAGCGGAGGTATTTTCCTGCATGGAGGTTATACCGAAGCTAAATAGGCATTTCATGCCTGAGGCCTTGGAGATTAAGCCTAGTGGTCCCCCACCCAAAGACCCCTATACTCAACTGTTTCCACAACTTTTTGTGGTTCCACTTTTTAACTGTTTCTGAATTCAGTTGCTTGGCCAAGTCATATTCTCTGTCTGGCCTAATTCCTTTGCCCCATATTCCTAACCAGCTCCGTTTCATCCAAAAGAGTGCAAATGAAGTGCTTGATGCTAACTTGGGGGCTAGAGTCTCGCCAGTTGTCACTTAAAATCATTTGTTTTATTCATTTGTGATTGAATCTTTGTATTTAAGCCTGCTTTGTCTATCTGCAGCCCTTCTGTGCTACACTGGATTTCAAAACTATTCATTGATTCGATCCATATCCTGTTCTTGCTCTACCTACTGCTTTGGCTTCGGATTTCAACATCAAAACCTGCAGGATATCATCAAACTCATTAGGGCACTAATTAAGGACATCTTTTCGGTAGCAGAGGCAACCCTTGTGAACCTTTCGAACTGACTCCGAGAAGTACAAAAGCCAAAACCAGAAACAAAATGTCAACACCATCAGTACAGATGTCTGCCAGGACCTGGCCAATTCGGTGTGTACAAGTTCAACTTGGCAACAGTGGGCCCACCTCAATGGGTGAGTCCAAGCTCAGAGCTGCATCTGGGTCTCAAGAAGATCCAGTACACAGAAGGGTGGAACAAGAAGCGCCCAGATTAAATACAGAGGCGTTAGCGGCCCGTGGTGACAGCCTGCAGCATCTCCGCCTCAGAGTTGCTTCGTCTCTCTCCCAATCTGTATGCCCTGCTTCTTCTTCAACGGCTACCCCAGCTGGAGGACCGGAGGAAGAAGGTGAATTCAGTCCGTTACAGGCGAAGATGCGGAGGAACCACTGGACGCCTTCGGATCTCCACCGTGCACGGACATGGGTCCCTACTCTTACTCCGGCCCACCTACAGACCTGGCTGACACAGTGTCTCTACCCAGGCGACCGAGAGGGCCAGTATTGCCTCAGGAGCTGCGAGTCACTAGCAAGAGCCCTGAACTGTGCCCCGCATACGTGAGAGATCCCCATCTACCAGAGCCAACTCATGGGGCCCTGGATCGTACGGCCGAACCACTGGCCAAATTACCGTCTTGGTCCGAAAACCCTGATGTGACAGCCCTTTCTGAGGCTGTCAAAGCTAAATTGGGTATCACTGAACCCTTAGCCCAGCCAGAACTAGCCACGTTGGCTGAACATCTCAAAAGATCAAGGGTGTCCAGGTTGCTACCCAAGGTCACTTACCCCAGTCCTTTTCATCCTTGCGCTAGGACAGTCCCTATTGCTGAACTACAGGACGTGCCTATGACAGAGACTGAGAAAAGAGAGCTGTCAGCCCTGGCACCCCTCGCCGGCGTACCTCCCCCCCCTTCAGGCCTAACCCCAGGGGGTGAGAAGAGTGGCAGACCTATTGCTCAGGCGAACATCCAGCTGGAATTGCCGGAGTTCCACCTGAACGATCTGCCTGAATGGGCAGAAGAATTTGCTGAGTTTCTTTTGCTAATTGGCCCATCCCATGTGGATGTGGCCACTAAATGTTCACTGCTGAAACGCTCATGCAAAAAGAAATTTTTGCAAAAACAGGTGAAGCAGATTGTGAAAACCTGTTCAACATGGGCCGAGTTGCTCCAAAGACTGGAGAAAACCTTCCCGGTCTATGAGACTGACCTCAGTGTGCGCACACAGATAGAGGAGCTACCTATGCTCCCTGAGCTTCCCTCCGCTGCGCAAGTCTCTGAATACGTGTCCGACCTAGAGTATCTGTTTTCACGGATGAATGTGGGTTCTCATGGAGCCACTGAGCCCTACCTGTGGCTCATGAGTAAGATCCCTTCACGTACGTGGGACGATTGCCGCACTACCTCTGGGAGGAAGAATCGGACCCACAGGTACGACGACCTGGTGGATCTGCTGATCGAGCTAGCCCTTGAGAGGGGGAATGACTTGAAATTTCTCACGAAACACCTGGATTGAGGTGGTACCCCTACCCCGAAAGTGGCGAAGGGAAAGAACCAAAAAAACCCCACTAACGCCAACCACGGTGGTCGTAAAGGAAGGGGTAACCTGCGTGCCATGAATGAGGTTCAACCCAAAGCGGGTACACCCCCTCTGTTCTTCTGTAAACATGTCAATGACAAGGGGGGACCTTGTCATGCCCCTGACTGCGACCACCGCAGTAGTTGTATGCTGCAAATGAAACGACATCTGCACACTAAGGATCGGAAAGCTGTGACCCATCACGACCATTTCAGGTGTACCATCACCTGTGGTTACTGTTGCAAACTTTGTCACTACGAGGATGAATGTCAAAAAAAGAAACGAGAGAGTGACAAACACAAACGGCGGGAGGCCGAATGCCAGAAGACCCAAACACGCAGCAGAACTCCCCAGAATGGGGATAAAGGTGGTAAAGGAGGTGGCAAGAGGGGTGGCAAATGTGGAACCCCTAACCCCCAGAGGCGCTCATCATCGCCCGCTATTTCTCCCTCTCCTGCCGAAAGTGACCCCGAGAAGCGCCCACAGGGAGATAACGCCTCCCCTGAGGGGAAAAACTCCAAGAGGAGGCGACTGGCCTGGATGGCCAAGTCCCTGATGGCTGCAGGGGTGCATGTCAAATTTCTCTGCTGAGGAGTAGAGGGGCGGCTCCGAAGGGGAGGACCTGGCTTTCTGGATCCTCGTGAAAATCGGGGACCATTTTTTTTGAGCGGTGCTTGACACCGGCGCAACACTTTCTATAGTGGCCCGTCGCCTGCTAAAGAGTTTCAACAAAACTGAGACAGTGGCCGTAAGAGTAGGGGATGGACGCACCATCCATTCTTTGGAAGGAGGCGATGTGACTATTTGTCTTGGCGACGAAACTGTGACCCAACACTGCAGAGTGTTGGACACTGACGCCTTTGACATTGTCATTGGTACCGACTTCCTGCGAAGGAACCCCCAGGTAAAAATGCTGTCTCTCCAGCGCCCCTATTATCTGCAGTGCGACTTTGGCCGTGGGTTCTTCTCCGTACCTTTGGAGCCGTCAGGACGAAAAGAGTCTGGGCTGCGCTACGCAGCCAAGACTAAATATCGTACTGAAAACTACCAATTGGCCCGTCACTTTCTTGAAAATGGGCTGGCCGCCCTTCAGGTAACCCTGGATGAGGTCCAGGTGGAATTGTTCGCGAGCAAACAACAGCACATCATGCAGTTGTATTGCTCGAAACATTTGAACAACGCTTTTCGTTTCTTCTGGAAAGCAATGGGCCTAGCGTATGATAAACCCTCCCTTCTCCCTGCACGCGAGAGTTCTAACCAACATCGCTTACCAGGGAGGAAGGGTTGTCATGTGCACCCCTGACTGCGGTTGCTCTTGTGAACATGCTTATTGGCGCAGTATGCTAGACCGAATGACCCTGGGAAGAGTGCAACTCCACGACGGTCCCATTTACGTGCCTGAGGACTCAGACACAGCTATGCAGGCCCCTGAGTCGGCCAGTGTCTTATCCATTGTCGATGGATCCCTCAATCCTGTACCCCTGTGTGATCTCGATCAGGTGCTACTGAAGGAGGTCATCGCCGAAAATCTTGGCCTGACCCTTTCTGATCTCAAATAATGATCTCCTGAGCTCCTATCTGCCACACTTACTTTATTTGGAACCTGCAGCTGTAAAGTAGGATGCTGACGACCAACTGTCTGAGGTCGCCAGCACTTTCCCTTGTGTTGATTCCAGCTGTGCCGAACTAAGAGAGAGTGCCTTCCTGGCCAAGCTGTTGATGGAGGAGGTAGATCTACAGTCAACCTCAGAACTAACTTCCCCTGTACGGAAACCGGTGCTGCACATGCAGCATAAGCACTCAGGTGAACCCGTGTCCAAGAGTCCTGATGCTCTAGTGCGGCCTGCTTCTAATAACATGCCACTGTCTGAGTATGACACTCAGGAACTCAGACGGCTCTTGTACCTGAAGGCCGAAGGTATTGAGCGCCAAGAAAGGCTAAAATACCTCAGACAGACCTCGAAATCCTCCATCTCGTCTGAGGAGAACGATGATTCCTACACGCTGCCTGACCCTGATATATCCTTAGTGTATTCTCTGCACTATGGGCAGCAATGTCCCCCTGAGTGGGACGATGGTTCAGTACCTGCCGAAACTGCTGATCGGCAGAAAGAGAAAGAGCATGGAAAGAGCAACCTCCATGCTGAGGAGGATTTCCTGCAGAAAAACAAGTGTCTTAACCTTGACCCTCTACTGAAGAAACTGCTCCTAACCTACGAGGAGGTGTTCGGCGCCCTGCCGCCTCCCCTCTCCTGTAAAAAGCGGGTCCAGATGGACTTGAAACTGAAACCTGCATTTGAGAAGACGCGAGTGAGGCGTCGTCCCTACCCCGCTCCTCAGGAACAGGTTGAAGAATTCGAGCGCCAGATCCACGAATGTATTGATGCTGGCCTCGTGGAAGAATATGAGACGGGGGACTACCCCCATCACTGCAGTCCCTGCTTCCTGGTTGGTAAACCAGGATCAACTGCCCTACGACTGGTTGTTGGCTATGATGATATCAACATAAAAACCAAAAACCGCTCAGGGAGTATTTCTAACATGGAGAACACCCCGGAGCGTATTGCCAAATGCCGGTACAAGACCAAAATGGAAACTGCAGTGGTTTCTGGCAGGTAGATCTAACCGCCGCAGCTCAGGAACTGCTGGCTTTTATAACCCCTAAGGGTCGTGTTTTTAAGTGGAAGCGCATGCCTTTGGGGGTGGCTAATGCCCCAGCCCTCTTCCAGGAACCAATGAACAAAATTATGTACATACTGAGGCGCAGACCTCTAGTACAGGAGTTGATTTCTCGAGGTGCAGAAATGGAGGCCCACATCCATGAAGTGAGTTTGGGTACCAATACCCAAGAGGACCATGTCCTTCTCCTCTCTGAATTTTCCATTGTTTGTCAGGAAAACCATCTCCGAATCAAACTCGAAAAATGAAAGTTCATGAGAGAGGAGATGGGGGTAGGTAGGTAGGACATCTCGGGATTGGGGTTGCCCCCGGAGGGGTTCTTGCCAAGGGGCTTTTGCTCACCCACCCACGGCCCTACTGCGAGTGCTCCCACAAAGCAGCTCCCCCACATGGGGGAAGGGCGCGGTCGCCGCTAGCAGTACCCTACAGCAGGTTCTGCCCAGAGAGGTAACCAATGCTCGACCGAAGTCTCACATTCCTCTCCTTCGGGCGTATGATACGTGGGCGAGTATCCCATCGCAGATCTTCATCAACCTCCGGATTCTGGGGCCCAGGGGCCAGGAGCCAGGAGCCAGGCCTAAGGTTCTGTCCTGCAAGCACCACCCCCTGGGTTGGTTTTCAGTAGGCGTGAGGCGACTGGAAGAAGCACGTGCTACGGGACTCACATGCCGTGGCACACACTCACGCCTCCTGACTCGGTCGGGCTTGCGCTCTCCCGGGGGGCCGGGGGTTCGAAGTAGGTCGTTGTGGTTGGTTGGTCGGTCGTATGGTAGAGTTGCGGTGTAGTTTGTTAATGTTGGTTGGTCGGTTGCGTGATTGCAGAGTCAGAATGTTTGGTTTTGTTTGTGGGTACGGTGGTCGGCGGACGTGGCGCATCATGGTGTGGTCCACCCGTTGGACGGCGTTCCCGTCTCGACCCGTGCACGCCTGGCTGGTTCAATGTTGGCCGGCTTGCGTGTGGTCTGTTGACTGTCGGGTCTCGGCTGCAGCTGCGGTGTGGTTGGTGCGCGGTTGTCTTGGCCGCCTCATGGTCGGCTTGGTTGGCATGGGTTCTGTTGCGCTGCTGCCGGTGGTCCTATAGCCGGATGTTGTTTGTTTAGCCGGTACCTCTGTTCTGTTGCTGGTTAGTTGCGTCTTGGTTTGTCCAAGTGTAGTATAGTGTAGTTTGCTAATGTTAGTTGCTTGGTTGCCTGATGGTACAGTCACCATGTTCTGTTTTGTTTGTGGGTATGGTTGTCGGTGGACGTGGCACACCATGGTGTGGCCAACCCGTCAGACGCCGTTCCTGTTTCGACCCGTGCACGCCTGGCTGGTTCAATGTTGGCCGGCTTGCGTGTGATCTGTTGACACATAGGTCGCGTCTGCAGCTGCGGTGTGGTCGTTGCGCGGTTGTCTTGGCCGCCTCATGGTCGGCTTGGCTGGCGTGGGTGCCGTCGCGCTGCTGCCGGTGGTCGTATCGCCGGATGTTGTTTTTGTAGCCGGCACATCTGTTCTGTTGCTGGTTAGTTGTGTCTTGGTTTGTCCAAGTGTAGTGTAGTGTAGTTGGTTAATGTTGGTTGGTCGGGTCCGTAATGGTAGTGTCGCGGTGTTTTGCTGTGTTCGTGGATATGGTGGTCGGCGGGCGTGGCCAATCACGGTGTCGCCGACCCGTCCGACGCCGTTCCTGTTTCGACCCATGCATGTCTGGCTAGTTTTGTGTTGACACGCTTGCGTGTGGTCTGTGTATGGTCACGTCGTGGCCGCTGCAGTGGTTTTGTTGGTGCACGGTTGTCTTAGCCGCCTGATGGCCTGCTTGTTCGCAGTTGGTTCCTTTGCGCTGCAGCGGGCGTTTGCGTGGTTGGATTTTGTAGTTGTCATGCCTGTTTCGGTGTTGGTTGGTAATGTTCTGGGTGTGTTCGGCAGGCATGGTACCGCCCCCCCATCGTGGGGAGGAAAAGTAGCAACAGCTGGTATGACTGCTGGGAAACGTTTCTAAACTCGGTACGACCCGCCCTGTCCCGCCCTGGAGGCAGCGTTACACGCACAACCCATCATCTGGTATTTCGCAGCGCCCTTTGGCCGCCCTCTCAGCTTTGCCTGTGCTATTCATATGTACACTCCCGTCGGTGGGAAGGCCCCTTCGGCCCCCCTTGGTGGATTGCCGTGCTCCCCATGAAAGCTCCAGGGTGCTGCTTCGGCTCGGTGATGCGGTGCTCGTGTTTGGGTCTGCCTGCCTGTCCTGTGCCGTATCGTGCCGTGTCTCGCGGGTTATGTGGCTGGCGTGTTGGTGCCGCAGTGCGGTGTTTGGCAGTTGGGCTGGCTCGGCTCGTGCTGTGGTTCCAGGGCGTGCCATCCTGCGCAGCAGGCCGGGTTTGGCGGTACACTTCCCACCTCGCCGGTAAGAGCCGGCGGGCTCGCGGGTCCCGTGTGGCGAGCCCACGGTCCCTTGCGTGCCCCTGGTGGGGTCGGGAGGAAAGGAATACTGGTCAGTGTCAAAGCCCCCCTCTCGCTCCTTGACGCTGTTAACTTTCTGAGCTGCGGGGAACGTGTCCCTCGCACCGTTCCCGCAGGTTACATGTGCTGAATCCGCTCCAGCGTCCCAGGCTTTTACCTTTCCGGGAGGAGGCGCGCTTTCGTCCCAGCGGCGTACGTATCCTTTGATTCTCGCCTCGGAAGGTAACGTTCTTGACGACTTCCTGATAACATTCCGGTGGTCATCAGTCCGGCCGTGGGTCCCGCGTTTTTGGCTGGCCCCTTGGCCCGGCTCATCGTGCGTCCGGTTTGCGGCAGAGGAGGGTTCGCTCGAGGGACAGGTCCGTGTTGGGCCCCGTCCCCTTCTCTGTTGTTGGCAGGTTGCGGGGGTCTGGGGAGCGTGGCCCCCGCCCGGGGGATGTGGGAGGAATTCGTCCGGTCTGTGTCCGTGTTCCACATCACAGGCCACTAAGGCTAGCCCATATTTGTTTGACGTCCGCTGCATGCGCCGGGCAGGTCGACGCCTTTCCCGCCGGCGTGCCCCACCGCCGGCGCTGGTGGAGTTTGTTGCGCGCTCGCGCTTTGTCGGGTTGTAGGAGGGGGTCTTCTGGGGCAAGGTTGGCTCGCTCGGGGTCGTCGTGGTTGGGGGCTAGTTCCGGAGCCGTTGGTTTGACGCCCCTCGTCCCGTCCTCCCGCGAGAGGAGGTGATCCCCGGGCTGTTGTATTGTCTCCCCCCTTGCCGATGGCCGGTGCAGGATTTGCGTCGTGTGTGCGTGGCGGTGCGTCGTCCCTGCAGTACCGGTGGCCGGCTGTGGTCGGCAGGGCACTTATGTGCCGCGTCGGCTGGGGCGGGGCGGTCCCGCGTGCTCATGAGGGTGTGTCTTGGCTCGCGATGGCTCAGGGCTAATGGGGGTTCCCCACGGGCCGCACGAGGGCGCTTCAGAGGGCACTCAGGATTTCGTGCACAAGGGCCGCGTGTGCCGCCTGGGCGACCGTCTCAGTGCGGATAGTGGGCTGCAGTTGCTCGCCCAGCGCCAGCGCCCTGATCTGGTGGATCGCAAAGACGGGGCACAGGTTGGGCGCGGTGGGGGTCTCAGCCGTCCGCTCGCGCTGGGGGATGGCCTGCAGCTGCGGCAGGCCATCCAGGTGGAACCTCCATGTCGCCGACCATACCTTGGTGCGCAACCAGCGGAGCCACGCCCATCGCCAGAGGCAGTAGAGGGCATGGCCTGGGTGCCAGGTGTCGACCATCCGCAACACGATGGCCCTCAGGGGATCCGGGGGCTGGCTGTCGAGTAGGGGGATGGGGCTGTCTGGCAGGGCCCTGGTTGCCAGGAGAATGGAGTCGGCGGCCTCCAGACTCCAGTGGTTCTCCTCTGGGTGTGGGATATTCCGCAATGGTAGTAGTGGCCATTTTCCAACACGATCATGGCGATGGTGCTGGGTTCACTTTTCCGCGGCGAGGGCGCTGCACGTGCCGCCTCTGGGTTTCACTCTGCGATGTTTGTGATGTTACGCCCCCTGTTACGGGCTGTCCTGCTTTCCCATGCCGCCAGGACTTCGTACAGTGGGATGCGAAGGGTTTCGGTCTCTGCGGAGGGGCGGCCAATTCCCGGCCCCCGGTGCTGGGTCATGGTCGGCTTGGCTGGCGTGGGTTCCGTCACGCTGCTGCCGGTGGTCGTATAGCCGGATGTTGTTTGTGTAGTCCGCACGTCCGTTCTGTTGCTGGTTAGCTGCGTCTTGATTTGTCCAAGTGTAGTGTAGTGTAGTTGGTTAATGTTGGTTGCCCGGTTCGTAATGGTAGTGTCGCGGTGTTTTGCTGTGTTTGCAGATATGGTGGTCGGCGGACGTGGCGCATCACGGTGTCGCCAAACTGTCCGACGCCGTTCCCGTTTCGACCCATGCATGTCTGGCTAGTTTGATGTTGGCTGGCTTGCGTGTGGTCTGTGTATGGTCACGTTGTCGCCGCTGCAGTGATTTTGTTGGTGCACGGTTGTCTTAGTTGCCTCATGGTCCGCTTGTACGCCGTTCGTTCCTTGGCGCTGCAGCGGGCGTTTGCGCGGTCGAATGTTGTAGTTGTCATGCCTGTTTCGGTGTTGGTTGGTAATGTTCCGGTTGTGTTCGGCAGGCATGGTACGTTTTGACTGTGCGCCGCCCCCCCATCGGGGGGGAGAACAGTAGCGATAGTTGGTATGACCGCTGGGAAATGTTTCCAAACTCGGTACGACACGCCCTGTCCCGCCCTGGAGGCAGCGTTACACGCACAACCCATCATCTTGTATTTTGCAGCGCCCTTCAGCCGTCCTCTCAGCTTCGCCTGTGCTATTCATATGTAAACCACTGTCGGTGGCAAGGCCCCTTTGGCCCCCCTTGGTGCATTGCCGTGCTCCCAACAAAAGCTCCATGGTGCTGCTCCGGCTCCGTGGTGCGCTGCTCGTGTTTGGGTCTGCCTGCCTGTCGTGTGCTGTATCTTGCCGTGTCTCGCGGGTTATGTGGCTGGCCTGTCGGTGCCGCAGTGCGGTGTTTGGCAGTTGGGCTGGCTCGGCTCGTGCTGTGGTGCCAGGGCGTTCCGTCCGGCGCAGCAGGCTGTGTTTGGTGATAGACTTTCGTCCTCGCCGGTACGAGCCGGCGGGCTCGCGGGTCCCGTGTGGCGAGCCCACGGTCCCTTGCGTGCCCCTGGTGGGGGTCCAGAGGAAAGGAATGCTGGTCAGTGTCGAAGCCCCCTTCTCGCTCCTTGACGCTGTTAACTTTCTGGGCTGCGGGGAACGTGTCCCTCGCACCATCCTTGCAGGTTACATCTGCTGAATCCGCCCCAGTGTCCCAGGCTTTCACCTCTCTGGGGAGAGGCGCGCGCCGGTCCCAGCGGCGCACGTATCCCTTGATTCTCGCCTTGGAAGGTAACGTTCTTGACGACTTCCTGATAACATTCCGGTGGTCATCGGTCCGGCCGTGGGTCCCGCTTGTTTGGCCGGCCCCTTGGCCCGGCTCATCGTGGGTCCAGTTTGCGGGAGAGGAGGGTTAGTTGGAAGGACAGGTCCGTGTTGGGGCCCGTCCCTTTCTCTGTCGTTGGCCGGGTGCCGGGGTCTGGGGGGCGTGGCCCCCGCCCGGGGGATGTGGGAGGAATTCGGTGGGTCTGTGTCCGTGTTCCACATCACAGGCCGCTAAGGCTAGCCCATATTCGTTGGCTGTCCACTGCATGCGCCAGGCAGGTCGGAGCCTTTCCCGCCGGCGTGCCCGACCGCCGGCGTTGCAGGGGTGTGTTGCGCGCTTGTGCTTTGTCGGGTTGTACGAGGCAGCCTTCTTGGGCGAGGTCGGCTCGCTCGGGGTCGTCGTGGTTGACAGCCGGTTCCGCAGCCGTTGGTTTGACGCCCCCGTCCCGTCCTCCAGCCAGACGAAGTGATCCCCGGGCCGTCAGGTCGTCTCCTCCCTTGCCGATGGCCGGTGCGGGATTTGCGTCGTGTGTGCGCGGCGGTGTGTCGTCGCTGCAGTGCCGGTGGCCGGCTATGGTGGGCAGGGCACACGTGTGCCGCGTCAGCTGGGGCAGGATCGGTCCCGCGTTTTCATGAGGATGTGCCTCGGCTCGCGGTGCCTCAGGGCCCTGGGGGGTTCCCCGCGCGCCGCACGAGGGCGCTTCGGAGGGCACTCAGGATTTCGTGCAGAAGGGCCGCGTGTGCCGCCTGGGCGTCCGTCTCAGTGCGGATAGTGGGCTGCAGTTGCTCGCCCAGCGCCAGCCCCCCGATCTGGTGGATCGCGAAGACGGGGCACAGGTTGGGCGCAGTGGGGGTCTCAGCGGTCTGCTCGCGCTGGGGGATGGCCTCCTGCTGCTGCGGGTCATCCAGGTGGAACCTCCATGTCACCGACTATACCTTGGTGCTTGGCCAGCGGAGCTGCGCCCACCGCCAGAGGCAGTAGAGGGCATAGCCTGGGTGCCAGGCGCCGACCGTCCGCGGCACAATGGCAGTCAGGGGGTCTGGGGGCTGGCTGTTGAGGTAGGGGGTGGGGCTGTCTGGCAGGGCCGTGGTTGTCGGGAGCATGGAGACAACGGCCTCCAGACTCCAGTGGTTCTCCTCAGGGTGTCGCATGATCCGCACTTGGTAGTAGTGGCCATTTTCCAACACGATCATGGCGATGATGCTGGGGTCACGTTCGCGCGGCGGGGGCGCTGCGCGTGCCGCCTCTGGGTACCGCTCCGCCATGTTTGTGACGTTACGCCCCCTGTCGCGGGCTGTCCTGCTTTCCCATGCCGCCAGGCCTTCGCACGGTTGGATGCAAAGGGTCAGGTCTCGTCGGTGGGGCGGCATGTTCCCGGCGCCCGGTGCTGGGCGCGGGCCTGGGGTCCGTCAGTTGTGCTATGAGCGTGTGTGCCCAGCCCAGTTTTGGGACCCATACGCCTCCCTGGGCTGGCTGCTGGGTGTTGAACCACCAGATCCACGCTCCAACAAGGTCGTCCGAGATATGTGTCCCGGGGGTGACGAGCGCGTAGCGCTGCCGCACAAATATTTCGGTTGTTGCGGCGTGCGGCAGGGGGAGCAGGGCGAAGAGCCTGTTCGGGTTGACGTCCCGGAGGTGTTCCCTGAGGGCTGCCACTAGTTCGCTCGCGGGTGTGGTGGCGTGGATGATGTAGAGCGCCGTCAGTTCCGTGTCGTCGAAGGGACCCGTGCTCCTTTGCTGCGTTGGCCGGGGGGGTGGGGTGGGCATGGTCTCCCCGTCCTGGTCCAGCGTGGCGCCAGTTGGGGAGGGGTGCCCTGGGGTGGTGCCAGGGTGTCCTCCAAACAAGTACGCAGTGGAGGGTTCCCGCTGCTGGGGCATCGAGCAGGTCATGGTGGTGGGCAGCGGGTCATCGGACTCCTGGTGCACGGGCCCGGTTGGTCGGGTGGTCGGTGCCCGTGTCCGGTATCAGTGTTATCGCGCCCTGCTCGCAGGGGGGGGTGTAGGGGGGGCTGTCCTCCCACCCCTTGCGCAGGCCTTTGGTCGTCCGCGGGCTCCCTTGGCGGCGTGTCCGCGGCGTGTTGTTTCCCCGGCATCGGGTCGGTCGCCGACCCTGGGAGGGAGGCAGCGGATGAGCTGGTTGCTACGTCTGCTGCCGAGTGGGGGCCCGTGTGAAGCGCCGCAAGTCGCTCGCGCTCCGCTGGCGCGAGAATGGTGGGAATGTGCGCCCGATCGGTGCGTGGCCTCTTGGATCGGCGTCAGAGATCGTTGGTAGATTGCGTCTGTTGGGCGCGGGGGTCGTGGGGACCTCCATGGTCCCTGTCCGTATCCCCATGGAAGACGAATCGCCGTGCCGCGGGAGGCGGCGTGCGGCTGCGGCAGCAGGAGCGGCTAGGGTTCCTTGTCTCTTGGCGCTGTTCCAGCGTGCCGCCTTGCCTTTCTGAGGTGTGAGGACTACCTGGGCCCCGCCGCGGGGAAAAGCGTCGCAGGGGGCCTCTGTACGTAACAGAGGGGAAACCCATTCTGGGTGGTGGCCCCCGTGGGCGTTCTGGGGAATTACGGCGTGCCGCCTGCCCTGGAGGCTCGGGGACGTCCTGACACCGCGGCTGCCGGTGGCCTGAGGCGTGCCCTTGGTAGCCCGGGGACCCAGGGATGTCCCAGATGCCGTGCTGCTGCATGGCCGTACAGATGCGCAGGGCTGCGCGCTGGTGCGATTGCCAGTGTAGTCTGTTTATTGCATCCGGGCTGTAGGCCCCCATATGCGCCATGAGCCGGTTGGCCACATAGTGCCATTCGCTGGGGTGGTTCATGGTGGCGGGGGGCGTGTGCCCCGTCTGATGGCCGAAAGTGATGTCTGCGATGGTGCGGGTTCCGTCCGAGAAGTGGCGGGACCGCGACGTAAGCAGCCGTCGGATGCGGACTGCCAGGGCAGACTGCTCCTCTGCGGTGAGCGTGTTGATCCATAGGCCCAGGTCCTGGGCCGCCGCCTTTTCCGCTTGGTCGCTGGGGCGGCTGGCGCCGCCTTCCAAGCGTGCGTAGTCCTGATCTCCCCACCCCCAGGGCGGGGCGGTCCCCGGCGGCGGGCCAGTAGGCTCGCTGGCGGTGTTGGTGCCTTCTTCCATGCGCGCCTGGCTTCCTGACGGGGCCGCGTTTGTCCGGGTCTGGTCTGCTGCTCCGCTCGCGGCCGTGTGCTCGTCATCTGTAGAGGTAGCATGCTCGGTATGCCCCAGGACGGTGTAATTGCGCTGGAGGTGTGCTTGGCGTGACATCGTGAGGGGTGTGCCCTCCGCATGGTCGCGTTGTTGCTCCGGGTGGACGCGTGATGCCGCCGGTGTTGGAACCCTGGGGGGGTCACCCATGCAGGACTCCGTGAAAGCATGAAGAGAGTCTTCTTCGCGGTTGTGTTCGCTGGGCGACGTTTCCCCATCACTGCAGTCCCTGCTTCCTGGTTGCTAAACCAGGTTCGACTGCCCTAAGATTGGTTGTTGACTATGGAGAGGTAAACAAAAAAACCCAAAACCATTCAGGGAGTATTCCTAACATGGAAAATACCCTGAAGCGTATTGCCAAATGCCGGTACAAGACCAAAATCGACAAACGCAGTGGTTTCTGGCAGGTAGACCTAACCGCCGCAGCTCAGGAACTGCTAGCTTTTACAACCCCTAAGGGTCGTGTGTTTAAGTGGAAGGTCATGCCTTTCGGGGTGGCTAATGCCCCAGCCCTCTTCCAGGAACTATTGGACAAAATTTTGTACATACTGAGGCGCAGACCTTTAGTGCAGGAGTTGATTTCTTGAGGTGCAGAAATGGAGTCCCACATCCGTGACGTGAGTTTGGGTACCAATACCCAAGAGGACCATGTCCTTCTCCCCCGCGAATGTTTCATTGTTTGTCAGGAATACCATCTCCGAATCAAACTCAAAAAATGCGAGTTCACGAAAGAGGAGATGGAGTATTTGGGTTTCGACGTGGGGTATGGCTGGTGGAAACCAGCCGCGTCTAAGATGCAGCCCCTGTAGGACATGCAGATTCGCGATGACCCTACGAAGGGTCGACACGACCTGAGGAGTTTTGTGGGGGCCTGTAACTTCTATACGCGCTACATCGATAACTTTACCTAATCCTCTGCTCCTCTTACTGATCTAATCAGGAAAACTAGTCCCTGGAGGTGGACGGCCAGAGAGGAGGAATGTTTCGAGGAGTTGAAGAAAAAAAATGCCTCCTCCAACTGTCTGGGAGTACCCCGCCCTAAGGGCGAGATAGTCCTGATCACTAATGTCAGTGATGTAGGGGGAGGTGAAACGATCTACCAATGGCAGGAGCTTAACCGAGCTGAAGTAACCCACTACCATTATCGCCTAGCGGACTCACCCGCGATGGCTCCTTGAACCATGACAATCCTACCAGTGAGTGGCGACTTCTGCCACTGGGACACTGGAACTGGAAATGGAACCAAGTGCGTTCCACCAGGCACTCCTGGCCGGTATGTAGGTGCTCTCATCACAGTCCCGACTATTGGTATCTAATCATATTGTCTGGCTCTGTGACCAGGAACCGGTGAAGTCTTCCCAGAAGGGCCCACCACCGAAGAAAGCGAAACTAAAGCGGTGGTGGACTTACCTGAGCCAGTTCAGGCTGACAGTCCATCATATCCCTGGTATAAAAAAGGAACTGTCTGACTATATATCACGCAATAACTTCGATGCGCTTATTGGTGAGAGCTCTGAGGCACTCGCCAAAGAGGCTTTCCAGCGTATGGATGTCCAGCTTGACCTGTCCATGTGCACTCCTGGAATCCTCGAGGGTTGGAGCCTAACTGACTATCAGTCAGAGTAGGAAACATTCTCCAGACCCTCAGCACTGGTCTCGAACCCCGTGGCATTGACGGGCACCAGTGGTATAAAAACAACCAGTACCTCTTCTACGAAGATCGTATGTGAACAAGCAGAGTGACGGTAGGGATAGGGGACTGATTTCCAGCTTAGTCATACCCTATTGTACTAACTCTGTTCTCTATGTGGATTTCATCCACGGCCTACTTCGCTTCGGCGGGTATGATAGTTGCCTAGTGGTCACCTATGGCCTGTCTCGCTTCACCGGTGTGTTCCCTTGCAATGGGACACTCATGGTGAGCAGACTGTGAAAATGATGGTTGAACAATGGTTTGAACCCTATGGGGCACCTGAGCAGGTGCACTGTGATGAGGATGTACGCATCCGCAGTGACAGTGGATGGTACAAACAGGTGCTGAATGCCCTCAACGTTGAGGTAACCACAGGTCTGCCCTATATCCACACGTCCAACCCTCTTTGTGAGAGACAAAACCATGTGCTGGAACAGAGCCTGAGAACGTACCAAATACTGGGTACGCCTTGTGCCCTGGGCAGTGCTTACCATGAACTCTCCGAGGAGCTCTTCTTTGGGTTTCACCCCCGACGAGCTGTGCCTTTGGGGGACGACCTGCTTGGTTCTTCAAAACCCCCTTTCCTGAGGACTTCAAGAGCCCTGTTGGGGATTGGCTGAGACACAAGCAGTCTATTGCTAACCAGGCTGGGACTAACCTGACACATATCCGTGACCGTGAACTGAGCCGACAAAATCGCCTACGCTGGCCTGCCAGCTTCAAGGTTGGTGACCTTGTTTTGGTTCACCATTCACGCCCACCCTCCCGGCCTCGTAACTGCCTACAAGACCCTTCTCTTCGGCCCTATCATATCATCAGGATAGATGGATCTAGGATCGAAGTCAGGTGCAGTCCACGTCT
This sequence comes from Eutreptiella sp. 'Long Island Sound 2002', assembly GCA_964036045.1. Lineage (NCBI taxonomy): Eukaryota > Euglenozoa > Euglenophyceae > Eutreptiales > Eutreptiaceae > Eutreptiella > Eutreptiella sp. 'Long Island Sound 2002'. The sequence continues at coordinate 66,368,827 of OZ038378.1, forward strand.
AGCTGGTGAACTGCTTTGCGCGCCTAAACAGTTGAGGCACTATCACTCTCCTGACAATTTGTCCTGGGATGAGTGGCGCCTTAGCAACAGTGAGGTCGAGCGTATCGACCTAGAGAGCGCTGCTAGACCAGAGAAAACAGACAAACTCGAGGAGATGACTACCGATGAGATGGCAGTTGATGGCTACTACGTGGTTACAGGTATTGCACGCCACGAGTATAAGCAGGGCTGGAAATTCCTAACCCTATGGGATGGCTATGAGCTATCTGAGGTGACCTGGGAACCCATGTCCGCCTTTACAAAACCAGATGGGAGTATCAACCCCATTTTTTCTCTGCTACCTCGTCGAGAACAAACGAGGGACAGTGACTAACTCGTGCTGAGACTCTGTCCCAGCGGAAGAAGAAAAACCAATTTCACTCTGTAAGTCTACTGACTGTCTTCTAACCTTTCAGGGGCGGTGAGCACTCTTGTGCAGAACAGCTAGATCTACTCAGTCTGTGTCTGGACAGGCTCAGAGTTCCTGTAGAGCTCAAGTTACGGTGAATGTACCAACTCCCACGCTCAATCAGGTTCGGCGGTCCAAAAACCTACTCTCCCGCCGCTTGCGGAGCACTGTTCCTGCCCTGGCTGTGCCCTGTAGTCCCATGCCTATGGTTACCAGCGTAAGCCAGATGGCCGCTTATCAGGTTTTCAGCCACCCAGCGGGTGTGTGCCTTGTTGACCATGTGTTGCATGGCAACTGCCCTGATGTAATGACCTTGGGGAGCCAACGAAGAACGGTGGCTTACTACTCCAGGGGGGAATGACAGGCAAGGTGTTATGAAGCAAGGTGTGCCCACCCCCCTTGGGGACAAGCGTGCCCACAGTTAGGAGCCCTGAATCATCCAGGCCCATGGGGTTTCACCCTGTCTTACAGGGTTTACCATACCCCTAACTGTGCTATGTATGTCTGTATGTGTCTCGCTTCTCTCCCAGTCGTGGCTCCCGGAGACCAGGCTTTGCTGAGGCCGGATGGAAGGTCCTAATCAGGTACTATTACCACTCCTATGGCGCCTAATTTCTGTACTGGCGCCTATCCTTGGGGTAAGACGGCAGAAGGACTACCTACTAGAGGGGAGGGGTGGCCATGTGTGCTAAGGACATACAAAACGTACATTTTGCTAAGGGCCAAAAACTAACGCACTCCCGTTCCCACGTCGAAAAGCACGCAGGATAGGAGACACCACTACACTACACTCACTAATGCCAGCACCAGCCTTCGAAGGCAGGGTGAGCACTCAGCACATGCACTCATCACCTGCCAGGCTTGCTGACCCTAACACCTACACACGCTACTGGGGGTTGATGTCAAAGAGGCCTCGGGCCCTATTGACCCTCCTGTGAAAGAACAACAGAACACAGCGCTACTAAGCAACTGTGGCCCAACAGGGACGCCACTACGCGTTTCCCTGTCAGGGCTCCGAGGGAAGGAGTGCTCAGCTTGCGTGCACAGCGTGTATGTCAAAGATGTCGCACTGCACTCGCCACTCACGGCTGAGTTGCAGTTTGTTGATTGTGTGATCAGCGCCCGTTTTAGCTTGGGCAGAAACATTCGAAGTCGCCGAAGGCAACTGCTGCTGCACCAATCACCCTCACCTACCCACCTGTAAAACAATCGCTGATGGACCTGGCAATTGGCGCAGGAACCAAGACAGCCTCCACGTATTATACGCTTCTCAGGCTGCCGTATAATACACTGTCCACTTACCGGGTTGCAAGCAAGCAAGCTGAAGGAACTCCACCCCTTTCTCGTAAAGAACTTAGGGTGGAGTCCCTGGGTAACCTAAACAAGACTCTTACCGTGTGCAACACGCATGGCCTACCCTTTAATGCGCCATATGCATGCACAGGTATGCACAGGCTTTCCATTACTCCTAATCTTACCCAACACCAGAACCATAGCTTGACTCAACCAAGATGTGAGCTCCTCCTGGCCTTACCTACCTTACCACGCATCATGTGAATGCGGAAGGTAACATGAGCGCAAAACTACTCTAAGCGCTTAAAGCATCCTGCAGGGAATTATAAACAAACCTAAGCGATTAATGCATTGTGTGTCATGCACGCTCTTCTTACCTTCTTTCCTGCAGAAAGAGAAGAGAGAATGGGGCACTGCACAGCGCGAAACAAGCCTAAGCGTTTGAAGCAACCCTATTTTAGCGCTACGGCAAAACAAACACGAGCAAGCACTTTTTTTTCTAACCTGAGAAGAGAAGACAAGGGTGGACTAAGGCACAGAGAAAGAAACACAACGTGTGAATGCCTGAATTAGGAACATGCATTGCGAGCACGGCGCAAACTCTAACCGTACGTGCGCACTGCGTGCTCCATTCGCTTGGCATACGTTTCATCTCCGTTTGACCTGTGCAGAGCAAAGGAGGTGAGCGCCCCAACCCCCAACAAACACAGCGGTGAAACCCTAACGTTTTAACGAAGCAACCAACACGAACGCAATAGATGCGTGTGAAATGACACTGACATACCTGAGAGGTGGGTTGTCCACCTGCTATGTTCTGTGTGTTTCTTTTCCCTACTTTTTCGTAAAATTTATAAATATTTTGATGCAACTGTGGAGACATTTCTTTCAGAACTTTAAAAAATACGGCTCATACCATCTTTTTCCAGAGCCGTTTACGCTTGCGCAACCCCTTTTGTGGAGTCTGCTTCTGTTGCGCTTGTCTGCAACGTTAGATTTTAGTCTAAAAATGACGATTTCTCACGTCGCTTCGTCAATTTTTAGCGATTTGACTTATTAAATCGCTACACCTTTCGCTAAACCACAGGATTCACTCTCTGATGGTTCCATTTTCTTTTTTCTTCAGCTCCTGGAGATTTGTGTCCTCCATTGGGAGTATTGCTCTGCCCTGGCTCTTGGTCAGGACGTTTACTAAAACGCTGTTTATACAGCGATAGCCGTCCACATTAGAGCATTGAACTGTACCCTAGTGGACAAGCATGTGTGCTCTAGGGAGGGAGTCCAGGGTTCAATATCCACTACCCCGAAATTTTTACCAAACGTTTTCCTCGCACGCTGGCGACTTTTGAGGAATGCCCAATCGAAAGGTCATCATTTACGGTACATTACACTGTTTTTCAAGGGTACCTACAGTGTGATGGGCTTCTATGAACTGATGGGAATGTTTATGGTTGGTTTAATGTATTTTCTGAGGTAATTTGGGGAATATTTGAGCCTTTTTCCTTGGTCCTACTAGCTTGATCAACTAGTACTCCAGGGGGGAGTAAGAGAACGTCAGAGCCACGTGTTTCTTGGAGGGCTTGATCCAGGCCAAGCCCCCCTTAAAACCCTTTTGTTGATGCTAAGACTTCCTTAAGTATTTCTATCTCTATTTTGAAGCTTAAAGTACACTTTCTCATCGTAACTAGGGTTATAACCCTAGCTCCCCATGAAGTTCACCCCTGCCACTAAACTGAGCGGAGGTATCTTCCGTCATGGAGGTTATACCGAAATTCAAGAGGCATTTCCTGCCTAAGGCCTTGGAGCTTAAGCCTAGCGGTCCCCCACCCCAAGACCCCTATACTCAACTGTTTCTACCACTTATTGTGGTTCTACCTTTTAACTGTTTCTGAATTCAGTTGCTTGGCCCAGTCACATTCTGTGTCTGGCCAAACTCCTTTGCCCCATATTCCTAACCAGCTCCATTTCATCCAAACGAGTGCACATGAAGTGCTTGATGGTACCTTGGAGGCTAGAGTCTGGCAAGCTTTCACTTAAAATCATTTGTTTTCTTCATTTGTGATTGAATCTTTGTATTTAGGCCTGCTTTGTCTATCTGCAGCTCGTCTGTGTTACACTGTATTTGAAAACTACTTATTGATTCGATCCATATCCTGTTCTTGCTCTACCTGCTGCTTTGGTTTGGGTTTTCAACACACACAATGAGCCTGGTTCTCGGCCGGCCTCTGCGTGCCCCGCCCAGCCGCCCAGTGAATCCGGGGGCGAAAGCCCGCTGGATGGGGAAAGGCACCACGGCGTCAGGAAGACTGACCGGGACACCGAGAGCGAGCAGACTGGACGAGGCGCGGCGCACCACCAGGGGCGAAGAGGCACGCCAGAGAGGCAGGCCGCCGGCCACAACCACGGCACACGGACGGGAGCCAGGCAACAACGGCCGCCCGTTGCCGCGAACCCGGACAGTGCGCGCCACGACCACACAACCACGGCCGAGGAGTGACACCGCAGGGGAGACGAAGCCCAGCAGCGCCAGAGAGACCAGAGGCCCCGGACTGGATCGCCCGGGGCAGGCCAAGCAGCAGGAACCGCTGCCCCCCGTACTGGAGCATCCAGGGACCAGTGGCGGTGGATGCCCCCTGGACAGGAACAACGGGAGCAGAACAAGCAGCAGGCGCCACAGGGAGCCACAGAAGTCGACGAGGACGGGGGGATGAGGTGGAGCAGCCAAGGCGACGAGGCCGACGAGAGACAGCGGAGCAGCAACGAGGAGGAGCCCGAGCAGATGCAGAGTAGGGGACACCAAGACGAGGCCGTGCATAAGCAGCCGAGAGCAGACGAACACAAGTCGTGCCCAGGACTGGATCATCCAGGGCAAAACAAGAAGGAGCGGCCGAAGTGAAACGACCACAAAAAGTGGAGGAAGGAGTCACGGCGCCCTGGACTTGAACATCTGGTGCAGAACAAGCAGCAGGGGCCGCCACCCCCGGACTGGAACATCTGAGGACAAGTGGCGGCCAGACGCCCCGGACAGGCGCATCCGGGACGGAACAGGGAGCAGGGGCAGTCGCCCCCCGGACTGGAACATCCGAGGACAAGCGGCGGCCGATCGCCACAGACAGGAACGTCGGCCACTGAGAGCAAGAGATGGGGCCATGACGGCGAGGCAGTGGAGAAACAGCGAGGCGGATCGGAGAACGAGGCCGAGGGGAAGTAGAGAAACAAAGATGAGGCCCAGGAGATGCAGCGATGCACAAAAGTGGACGAGGACGCGGGGATGAGGAGGAGCAGCCAAGGAGACGAGGACGAGAGGAAGCAGAGGAGCAGCAAAGAAGAGGAGCCCCAAGGAGATGCAGTGAGGAAGAGACCAGGACGAGGCCGAGGACAAGCAGCCAAGAGCAGACGAAGACATTGAATACCAAAGACTGGATGAAACGGGGCAAAACACGAAGGAGCGGCCGAAACAAAGCGACAACAAAATGCGGAGCAAGGAGTCCCGACGCCCCGGACTGGAACATCCCGGGCAGAACAAGCGGCGGGGGCCGCCGCCCCCCGGACTGGAACATCCGGGGACAAGTGGCTGCCGCACACCCCAGACAGGCGCTTCCGGGACGGAACAAGGAGCACCGGCTCCCACCGGACTGGATCATCCGGGGACAAGCAGCAGCTGATCGCCACGGACGCGGTCATCCGGGTTGGATCAAGCAGCATGAGCCGCCGCACCCCGGACTGGATCATCCGGGGACAAAGGGCGGCCAGGCGCCCTGGACGGGATCATCCGGGGTTGAACAGGCAGCAGGAGCCACCGAACACACGACACTAAAGTAGAGGGACACGTGGTGGGCAGACGCCCCGGACTGGAGCATTTGGGGCAGAACAAGAAGGAGCGGCAACAACCGCCGGGGACGGGGAAAGATGGTATGCCGCCCCGGGCAGGAATGCCCGGGGCGGATCAACCAGAAGGGGTCCCCACCCCCCGGCCTGGAACGTCCCGGGGGAAGTGGCGGCCAGAGGTGAAGGAAACAGGAGGCGGAGACCAAGGTGGTGCAGCGAAGGAGACAAGACCGGAACCAACGCAAAGGACAAGGCTGAGGAAATGCAGGGAGGCAGCGGAGTGGACGAGGCCGAGGAGAAGCAGGGCAGCAAAGATGAGGACGGGGCCGTGGTGCGGCAGCGAAACAGTTATATAGATGAGGCCGGGGTGATGCGGAGAAGCAGCCGTGAGGGGAAGGCCGGGGCACAGCAAAGAAGCGGAGATCAGGACAAGGCCGCGCAGATATGGTGCAGCCATGGGGAGGATCAGGCCGTGGTGATGCAGTGAGGTAAACAAGAGGCCGAGGCGGAGGTGAAGGGGAGCAGCGGCCCCGAGGACGAGGCCATGAGGAGGCAGTGCGGCAGCAGAGAGGAGGAGCCCATGGTGATGCAGTGATGCGAGGACCCGGAGGAGGTCGTGGTAATGCAGCGAAGCTGGGACGAGGCCAAGAAGTGCCCAGGACTGGATCATCCGGGGCAAAACAAGAAAGAATGGCCGAAGCACGACACGAGCATAAACCGGTGCAATTAAGATCAGACACCCCGGACTGGATCATCCGGAGCGGAACAAGCAGCAGAAGCTGCCGTATCCCGGACTGGGTCATCAAGGGACAAGTGGCGGCCTGGCGCCCCTTACTGGATAATCCGGGGCTGGCAACATCAAAACATCAAAACCTGCAGGATTTCATCCAAATCATTAGGGCACTAATCAAGGACATCTTTCTCTAAGATCAAAATGTGTTATGCCTCTAGGCCTCTTTATAACAACTAAAGCGAACCTTTGGCAGAGATTTACACTTTTTGTTACTCTAGCCACAACTACCCTACTCGCCAAGCGGGCCGGCAGCGCACCCCAGCATACCCCGCGCTCGCGGCCCGGCCAAAACTCCAACCCGCCATTCGTCATGCGCGCGTGTGTCTGTGACTGGCGCTTCTTAGCCTGAGGCTTCAGCGCAGATCGATTTCGTTTAAAAAACGCCTGTTGACTGCTACTTACGCACATTTTTGCCTTTTTCCAAGAATTCTGTGTATTTTGCGGTATAATATGGTGAATGATAAAGAAAATGTGTCGTCCTCTTCAGCCATGCGACCGCCTCCGGCTCCAGTGGCTAGAGCGCACTCTGCAGTCGCTAAAGAAACAAGCACCCGCTCAATCTCGCCCAAAGCTCTCTCCAGCGGAGCACGGCCGTTGAAAAAGTCTCCAGCTGCATCAAGAGTCTCCAACAAATCTTCCATCATTGCACGCCTTCAAGGTGACTCGGCCCTGCCTCCATCCTTGCACTCACCTCTCCCAAAGACCACCATGCCTACCGTGCAACCGGACGAGGAGAGCACGGTGTCTCACGCCGTTGCGCAAGGCGCTTCTTGTGCACCAAAAAAAAAGGTTGATGAAAAAAATACCTCTCTAAGCCCTCGTAACGATGTTCCACCGGATGACATTGCGCCGGAGAAAAAAAAAGGCAGTGAATCCTTGGAGCATCCGTGCAACACACCGGCTATTGTGGAGCAAGACCCCTTCAATGCACATGGGCAAAGCCGTGCTCCTATGGACACGGCCCCACATGTTGCTTCTGGCGAAGATGCGATTGATGTTGATAGTGAAAAAAAAGACTCCCCAACTACACCATGCACGACTAACCCGGTACAAGCTACCTCATCAAAAAACCCATCCAACCGCCCCACGGTCGCTTGACCGCCATCTCGCTTCCTTAGATTGCCATGATGCCGCCTCGGTTGAATCCAAAAGCTCCACGGCAAGCAGGTCAAAAACCGATGATATGACACCACATAAGGTCTTGAGAAGTGCCTCTGCCCCGCCCGCCCCTTTGAGCGTTGCCCCTTCCGCGTCTTCTCAATGTGGCGACGGCAGAATATCTCCGGTTGCAAGCATGAGCTTTACCCCATTGCCTTCCAACCCTATAAAAAGAGCCAAGTTGTTCTTGCCGCACGGGGCGCTCCCCAATGGGTTTCCGGAAGCAAGGGACCTTACGGCGGACGTTAACGCCACCAAATTGGCCGTACGTGGACAATCCAGGTTCTCAAGAATTGACCTAGTGTCAAGTGACCCCCCGTTATACCTAGATAGCACACCGCTACCACCCGCCGACTTGTTGCGGTCCTTGACACCCCCACCCCAAATATTACTAAGTGGTGACGGACTGCCCTACCCAGGTTTTCTGCGCACTCTATCGATTGCGGACATCCACGGCCTTGATTGGTCGAAACTAATCGGGTTAGTATCCTTTTTACTGCTCCCAGCCTTTTCTCCGTTTCAAGATGAAGGGCCTTTTTTGGCCCACAAAACATATGTCAAAAATGTCGTCAACATGCTTCGCGACGCAAAGAAGCAGAACAAGGCCACCACAGTTTGGTTTGCCTACACGTCACGATCAAATGTGGCCGATGCTGAACTCGCCACTCTTCTTGACAGGCGCATCGACCTCATTCCATCACTGCCTTTTTTATTTTTGTCAATTGTGTGCCCAGTGATACATCTAGCTTACCGCCACACCGAATCCCGAGGCATAATGGACTCCCCGTCGCCGCATGATATGCCCCTCATCATTTTCCAGCTCACCTCATCCCAACTCCCCAAGGGTCACGTACCAAACGTCGTGCAATTTTACCCGCGCACACATAGTGACGACACCCGCCTCGAAACACCACTCTTCACACCCACACAGTCCCTTTTCCAAATACGCCTGGATGTCCCAACCGAAATCATCCGCACCATAGATGGGCAAGAAACTAAGTGGAACATTAGCGGGTCCCTACCGCTAATGTTGCTCATTAACGGGCTGTCCCCAGATGACTCGTCCACCATCCTCCACAACCTCTCCGCCCCCCGCATCACCAAAGCCTACTGGCCTGTCGCGGTTTCATCCCCCCCCGAGGGCTTTAAAGTGTATGATTTTCACGTGCCGATGGATGTCCTTGCCAAATTTCATGAAGAACAGTTGGCACTCGCCGACATGGACCTCCGGTTTGGTCTCTTACACTCGTCCATCAAAGAGGCTTCGGTTATCGTCACTCACCAGCCCCCCTTCAAAAAGGGTGCGCCGCGGCGCAGCAAGATGCCTGCAAACGAAATCCGCACTGCTATGGAAATGAACCCTCATCTCTCCAAAAAACTGGAATTCGCCGTCTTCCTCAATAAATATGACCTGCTGGTCGTGGTGAAGGAAGAAATCAGTCTGCATCCCACCATACAGGAAATTGAGGAACTGGGAGATATGCTGGTCATATCCGCGGTCACCGAGCAGCGGATTCACGCGGGAGACGTTGTGCGCTCCGTTGAACCGCCACACGCCCTTGTGCGATTCTCCCCAGCCTTTTCCCTGGCAGACGTCCTCAAGTCAGTCGCGGCCTTCGACCCAGTGCACTCACATCAACTCCTCCAACAAGCCGGCCTCTTACTCGTTAGATATCAATCAAATGAGTCAGCATACTTGGCTTACGGGGCCACTTTGCCCGGACCCATTTTCGTGACATCCCGGACTTTTGGCCTTGACTTGACTTTTTGCACTGAACGGCGCCTTTTGTGGCTGGCCTTGACTTGACTGATAGCATTTCACAGCGTCTTGAAAAGTTAAGTCTCTCGTCCCTCCCTCTGCTGGCGCTAAACGAGTCCAACCTGGCAGCGCTCGCCCCAATGGCCCCACTCAACCTGCCAGAATTTGTAGGACCCTCGCGCACTGATGATGCACCGAAGTCCCCAGTCCCATCGATGTCTGGGGTCGACCAGGATGATGAGCGCATTACCTCACAAGTCAAGCGTGCTCGGGACGAAGCCGGATCTCCGCCAGTCGGCGATTCGTTTCTCTCCTCCCACCCCTAGTTATCCACCCTCTACCACCCTGCTACTACCGTCTTTTGCAGCATTACACCAATGTCTCGTCCCGCTGGAGACACTCGTCCGCCACCCGCGCCGGGTAGTGCACACCTACGAGGACCTGAGGTTAACTGTACTCGGTTTATGTTCGTGTGTCCTGGGGTCTCGCAGTAGCGGTGGTCATTTCTGTTTTCTGTAACCGACGCTTTAGCCACGCCGTCGTCGTTTGTGTCATGCGCCAGTTTGCATCCTTTTGCGCTGCAGCCTTTGCACTCACGAACTTTTGCCCAACACCCTGGGCCCCTCTCGAACTCGACACCCCCCCACCCCTTCCTTCCCTCCCCGCTTCACCTGACCCCCACCCCTCCTCAGTGCACCAAGGGACTCCGTTGCAGCGAATCGACTCTGTTGATCTTGTCTCGCTCAGTGATGCCCCTGACAATGCCGCCGCACCAAGTGTGCCCCCGCCTGCCTCCCCCGACTCACACCCACGCCAATCCGGCGGTAAACAGGGACGCTCCCCAGCACAGGCCACCCACGCCTTTATGCATGACATCGAACAGTATGACAGACTCGAAGCCATCTTAGCCTTCGACGTCTATCATGCCTTCGACAGCCCCCCCAAACACCTCATCCGCACAGTCCTAGACAGACTCCGCTCAAGTTGCTGCGCATAATTTCCCTGGCACTCGAGCACGGAGCCACCCTTATCAGGGGCGCCCCGGATGAAGTTTTTACCACCACCCATGGAGTCAAGCAGGGATGTCCCCTCTCCTGTTTCCTTTTCGTCGTAGTTTTCGAGATCCCCCTACGCTACCTTACGCGTCGCGGCATACTTTTCTGTGCGTACGTGGACGACATAAGCGCCCCAGTCCCCCCAGGGAACAGCCTGGCGATCGCCATCACTGTTCGAGAGGCCCTCTCGCTCATAGCCTGCCAGTGCAACGTACTGAAGAGTGAATGCCTTCCCCTCGTCTCCCCACCCCCTACTGTACCCTCCCTCCCCAAGTAGCTACACCCCATTGCACCCGTTCAGGTGTCTGGTTCTGAGCCTTGGTCCAGTGTGCATGCAGCAGAGCCACCGGCTGGGCCCTGAGCACAGTACACCTGTTTAAGGTAGTCCCACACCTGATGCATCTGGGTCACCCCCTTCCTGCCTGCTTCGACTTGAGCTCGGCTTTTGACCTCGTCCGCGCCGAGCTCAGCGCACAATTTGCAGAGTTCCATGCGCAGCCCATTCAAGTACTGGACCGGGTTCTTTTAGTCAATACATTGATCCTCCCTAGACTCCTATACCGTACCGAATGTCTGCCCCTCTCCCCTGCGCAGTTGATCGACCTTTCCTCAGTTGTCGAGAGGTTCGTCCTAGGTGTCACTGGCCTGCCCCTCCTCATCACCAAAAAAACCCTCTACACACACCGCCGCCACGGCCTCGGCCTCTCTTATTCCCCCGTCCTCCACCCCACACTTGTCCTGGACGCCCTCCATCGGAATACCGGGCTCCCTGAATTTTCCACGTCCCCCCCGAGCTTCCCCCTTTCACCATACGCCCTGTTTCTGTCGGCCGTCGGCCAACTGGGATCCCCCCGAGACGCCCGCACCCCCCCCCTGCCCCTGTTGTGGCGGGCGCAGTCCACCCTGCGCGATGCCATCTCTATTCTATCCGTATCAGGGTTGACTGTATATCTCCTCCCACATCACTCATCCCCCGACGCCACTTACACGGACGGTAGCAAACTCGGCGACCCCCCATCGTCAGGCGCCTCTGCTGTGCTCCCCGGCGGCACTGTCGCCGTCTGTCGCGTCCCAGGAGTGCCAAACTCCTACAAGGCCGAGTTAGTTGGTGCCCTCCTCGGCTCATCCCTCTCTCCCGATGGTCAGCGTATCTGTCTGGACTGCCAAGGTGCCATAGCCGCGGTGCACAGCCGTCGGCGTCAGGTCCGGCAGGCCTTCTCGGTCCACAAAGTACGGTCCTCGGTCCTAAACCGAGGCAAAACCCTCGAGTGGGTAGAGGGACACGTGGGGCAGGAGTTCAACGAGGTGCCCGACACCTACGCCAAAGTTGGTACCGCCCTGCCCCTTCCCCCCCAAATGGTCCCATCTACACCGTGGGACGTCATCCGCTCCGGCGAAAAAGTCCTGCCCCCCCGGGAGGTCTGGACACACGACCTCATCCCCTCCCACTCACATGCTCATTTCCACCCCCTGTCTTGGCGTCCCCTCCGTCACAAACGGCTCGCTTGGCACAAGTGGCTCTTTGGCCTCCAGTCCAGGCCCGGCTATCGCCACTACGCCACTTTCTGGAGAGACGACCTCCCCAAAGACCACTGCCCGCACTGCCACACACGCCACAATTTAAGTCTGCATCGTGTGCTCGCACACTGTACACCCTCCCACCCCCTCGTCCAGGCATGGCTAACAGCTTGGCAGCGACCACCTCTCTTACGGAGCTGGCGCGACACTGCCGATCGCCGGGACTTGCGCATCATGGCACGCCTGGCTATTCCCCACTCCCTCTACCGTTTCCTCTCTTCCAACCTGGGAGGACTAAGGGCCGCCCGGGAAGCAGTGATGTCCTTCCAACAGAAGGTCGTCGACGCGGTCAACATTGCGCTTGCTACGGACGCCCCCTTCCCTCCGCCTCGTCGCCCCTGCCCGTTTAACATCGCTGACTGTCCGAGTGTCCCCGGAGCAGTGACTGTCATTGGCGTGCCCCTGCCCCCCCCCCCCCCCACATCGCGTCCATGCCACCCATCACTCCACAGGCCGTCTACCTCCGACGCCACTCACACCGATTCCAGTCAGAGTGCTGCTGAATCGCCTCCCACCTTTGTCATTGGGTGGGTGAGTTACTTGCCTCCTCACCCTTTTGCGGGCATAACGATACGCGCATTCGTGCATACAATCTTCGGCGATGCCCTGCCCATGTGCCTACCAATCCTGGTCAGCGTCGACTCCGTCGCCTACAAGTGTCGCTTTCTTTCTCTGTTTCCCTACCCTCACCATTGGGTCCACGAGATCATCGTGCCTCCTGCCCCCCTGCGGCCTTAACGATACGCGCACCCGTGCCTAAAATCGTCGTCGGTGCCCTGCCCCGGCGCTCCCACCCCGGTCAGAGCCGATTGCATCGCCTGCTGATGTCCTCTATTGCTCTCTACCTCCGCCTTTAGGCTAGTGGGTTCTTCATCCTCTACCCCCCTTGCGGCCTCGGCGCTTCGCGCATACGTGCCTGTCGCCTCCGGTGGTACCCTGCCCCTTACTGTTGCGCACCTGCCCTTCCCTCTCCTCCCCCCACACACCCATTCCTCGCTTCGGCTTTTAGGACTGCCTGAGTATCCCGCTGCTGAGCACCACTCCTTGGCCATAATCTAATGGTGATTTGCCATCAGGGCCATGTACTTACTCAGTTTTGACTTCCTACGTTGTCCGCCAGCCAATCTACAGTGTCTGTTGCCTGCCACCTGCATTCCATCTGTGGTGTCCTTTTTTGTATCCCACGGACTGGTTCTCCCCTGCACCCCCCTTCCTGTGCACAGTGGGTCGACGCTGTGCTATGACAGCCTGGCACTGAAGGGCCATAGCCCGTAGCCTTAGAGAACAACCTCGTATGCACTCACTGGCGATCTGGCGCCAGAAGTAGTGGAAAAGAGATAGGTGCCGGAAGGCCGTTTGCCAGGAGGACGTCAGGATTTTTCCTCCCCCCACTCCCCCGCCGTTGACCATGTTTTACAAGGGAAAACCAGCCTTGCCTGGGCTCGCTGCCCACCGTTCCTGCCCCCCCTCCTCCCCTGGGCTTTCCCGTGGCTGCAGCCCGCGTGCCTGGCACCCTCACGTGTCCCTTGGTTCCCCGGAACCCCTGGATGAGGCGATTGCCATCATGCCGCCCGTTTTGTAGTTTTTGCTTTATTTTTGCACTGTACCACGCATTCCTTTGCCCGTCCGCAGCCCCTCTGACCGACCCTGACCCCATGGGATTGGGTTATGTTGTACGATGGGCTGGCCTTTCCTGCATCCGGACTTCCTGCGTTGGACGGTGGACATGTATTCCAAAAAAAAAAAAAAAACTCCAACCCGCTGCCAGGCCGCGACCCAAAACTCGGCCACCACCCAAGACGACTGCCAAGCAAACACCCGAATCTGTCGCCACACCGCGGCCCCGACCCGCTGCCAAAGCCAAGCCAAGGCCCAAGCCCGGCGCCGCGCCGACATCGCAAAAACTAAGCGCCCCCTGGACGTCCCCTACGACCTCCAGCCCCTGCAATCCCAGACCCGGCGGCAGCCGTGCCCAGCACAGCGCCCCCCCGCCATCACCAACGCCGCCGCCACAACCTTCATGGCAGAATGTGCCACAGCCGAGGCGCAACGCACCTGATCCCACAACCACTCACAACCCGCACCTCAAGCCCACAGACCAGCCCCAACTGGACCAGCAGAACGCCAGGACCAACCAGCAATGTCCCCGGCCCCCTACCAGCCCCCAATGTCTGCCCACATCCAGCAGATGCCCTGCTACCGCCGCCCTCGCGAACGCCAATGCCAACCCGCGGCAGAGTCCATGTCCGCGTATCCACGGGTCCGCGTACGCCTGCGACGCGCCCACTCCCCGTGCATCCCCACGTCACAGGAGTACGAAGACTCCGCCGGGCCGACCACCGCCATCAGTCCCCAGGACCCCACCACGCGCACGCACGCCCAGGCCCGCGCCCCGGCCCAAGGCCTTGGACCCGCCCATGGACTGTGGTAGCAGCGCTGGACCCAGACGCAGCTGTTGGAGCTGCGGAAGTGGGCCTGTGCAGAGTCCACCTTCGAGGGCCTGGTCGGCAGGGCCCGCAGGGGGTTGGCGGAGAACCGTCGACTCCGGCCAGCGGGGGGGTGGATGCCGCAGGCTGCATGGGAAGCCATGCTGGCCAATGCGCTCCATCTCCAGGGAGTCCAGCCCAGCGAGCTCCCCGCACCACAGGACCACCAGTATGTCCTCAGACGCCTGCGCGAGACCCTCCAGGAGAGGCGGAGGGAAGGAAGGCGCCTGTGGGACATCAACCCGGCCCCACACACAGACACCCCCTTGCCAACCCACAAACGCCGACGCACGGATACTGGGAGCACCGACACCGCCCCGACCCGCAGCACCCCGGGAACCCCGCACACGACACAACATGACGCGCCTGACCCCCTGGCGGGCGGCGCCCCACCTAACCCCACGGGGGGGGTTCTCCCTGGGCCGCGCCTGGGCGGCATGGCAGCAAAGCTGCCTGCCGGCACAGCCAAGAAACGCCGGCTCTGGGACGCAAACTGATCCGCCCCGCTTGCCGCAGAACACCGCAAGCCAACTCGGCCCGCACCCGCGCCAACAAAGTTCGACCACGCCCGGGGCACCCGACCGGCTAACGGCAGCGCCTCCATCTGCCGGCCGAACCGCCCAGGGGCCGACCCAGCCCAACCAGCCCGCCCAGCATCGCCCCCTGCATTGACCAATCGCTACCGACTGCCGCTCTGGCCACCGCGACAGAACATCACGCCGCATCGCGCCGAGAAGAAGCAATCCGAGCCTGGAGTTGATGGAAACCAAAACACACTCCAACGGGCACCCGCTGCGCCTGACGGCTCCAAACCCATACCGACAGCCGTCAAAAATGCCTAACCCGCCAAAGCCGCCTAGCCTCAGCCGAAGCTAAATCACAACCGGATGAACACAAACCACGCCCCACAACCTCTAACTCCGATCCTGATCAAGCCCACCGGGGCAACACAGTAGCCACAGCCAACATAACCGCCTCACCAGCCAGCACCACCGAATTAGCGAAGACGCAAGGAGACACCCAACCGAACGCACCCTATCCCGCACCCATGTACATCATAACGCGTGTGCGGCACCCCTGGGGCGTGACCACCGACAAAGCACCAGCAACGCACACAACGAGAAGGAACACAGCACTGCTGCACCGCTGCTCTAGTTGCCCATACGTGTGCCTGCAGTGTACGTGCGGCCCTATTCCATTTGTTTTTTTCCTCAAAAAAAGGGGGGGGAAAGGCAGACACAAGAAAGCATATAAAAAAGAGCAAACGCAAAAGGACGGGGGCACGAAACAAAAGGACGAGGGCAAAGAAAAACCACGAGCAAAAACACAAAAAGGAGGGGGGGACCTCTATGAAGCCACAAATAATACATGCATGCCGCATACAGCACGCGCACCGGTAAACAGGCGCCGAGTGGCCATAGACACCCCGCACGGAACATACAGGGCGTGCACACCGGTTAACAAGCGCCAAGAGGCCCTGGACACCGCACACAAACACGCAGCAAGGGCGGCAGAGGGACAGGGCGCGACGAACCACACCCCAAGGGTCGGACGCAATGGGGCTACCCAGCCGACTCTCTGGGCAAGTGGCAGAGCTTTACCCCAAGGCCACTGGTCCGAGCCCTGCTGGGCTGCATCCGGGAACATGGCAAACATCATCCGGAGCCATGGCCACAACCGCTGACAGGCATGCCGGCACACAGCCGAGGAGGGGGTCGCCTGCCAAGCATCGGGGCCCCGCAACTCGAGCCTGAGGAATAAGGCGATTTCACCGTAGACTCGCGGGAGCAACACCCCCTTGGTGTGAGATACTCCACACAGCTGGGCAGCGCCCAGAGCTGCTTCCCATAGGCGGGAGCATGTGACCCTACCCAGGAACACATCCGGGACACCTGGACCGGGTGGCCGCAACAGTGCCTTCCCAAGCACCTGCGGGAGCGACTTCAGGGGCACCTGATCTAGGGCAGTGGGAGGGACAGGACGTCCCCTTGATAAGACCTATGTCCTGCAATGTCGAAGCAGGCGTCCGGACCTCCCGAGGATACCTACCTACCTCTCTCTCCGTCCGCCAACTGTCCGTCCTTGCGGCGGGCGGCTGGGGCCCGCTGCCCGTTTTCTGTGGGCGCGAGGAGTGTTGGCGTGGGGACCCGTCACCTACCCGACAGTGCACGCTATTGCGAGCTGGCTCCTGGCGCTTTGTGGGCAACACAAGGGTGCCCAAAGCGGGTCCCTCTGGCCTCCGCCAGGGTTGTTGAGGGTCGGGCACTGTCCCTCCCCAACCGTCCGTCCTTGGGGCAGGCGGCCGGGGCCTGCTGCCCCTTGTCCTTGGGCACGGGGCCTGTGGGCTTGCGGACCTGTAAGGTACCCCACCGTGCAAGCTCTTGTGTGCTGGCTTTGCGCGTTTTTGAGGCGGCACAAGGCTGCCTGGAGAAGGGGCCCTCTTGCATCGAAGAGAGCTGTCCAGGGTCGGGCACCCTCCCTCCCCCAATCTTTCGTCCTTGGGGCAGGCGGCTGGGGCCTGCTGCCCGTTTTCCGTTGGCGCGGGGAGTGTGTGTGTGGGGACCCTTCACCTACCCGACAGCGCACGGTTCTGCAGGCTGGCTTTGCGCGCTGTGTGGGCGGCACAAGGGTGTCCTGCTGGCCGGGGGCTTGCGCCTCTGTGAGGGGTGTCTGGGGTCGGGCACCCTCCCTCCTCCAGCAGTCCGTCCTTGAGGCAGGCGGCTTGGGCCCGCTGCTCGTTTTCCGTGGCCGCGGAGAGTATGGGTGTTGGGAACCGTCACCTACCTCACAGCGCACGCTCGTGCGAGCTGGCTTTGAGCTCTGTGGGAGCGGTACAAGGGCGCCCGGGCCGGCGGGGGCTCCTGCCTCCGTGAGGGGTGTCCGGGGTCGGGCACTCTCCCTCCCCCAACCGTCTGTCGTTGGTGCAGGCGGCTGGGGCCCGCTGCCTGTTTCCTGTGGACGCGGGGCTGCGGGCGTGGGGACCTGTGACCTCTTCAACCGCGCACGCCCTTTTTTTTCCCACGGCGTTGGCCGCCCCGCGCACGCTCTGGCAAGCTGGTTTCGGGCGCTCTGGGGGCGGCACAAGCGTCACCAACCCTAGAGGGCTCACTCTTGCAAGCTGGCTTTGCGCGCTGTTGTGGCGGGACAAGAACGTCCGGGGGGAAGGGCCTCCTGCCCCCATGAGGGGTGTCCAGAGTCGGGCACTCTTCCCCCCCTGAATGGTCCGTCCCTGGGGCAGGCAGCCAGGGCCTGCTGCCCGTTCTCCGTGGGCACGGGGGATGTGGGCGTGGAGACCCGTCACCTACCCCACAGCGCTGTGGGGGCGGCACAAGGGTGCCCAGAAGGGGGCGCCTCATGCCTCTGCAAGGGGTGTCCGGGGTCGGGCACTCTTTCTACCCCAACTGCCTATCTTTCGGGCAGGCGGCTGGGGATCACTGCCCGTTTTCCGTAGGCACGAGGGATGTGGGTGTGGAGACCTGTCACCTACCCCACAGCACACGCCTTTGTGACCTGGCTTTGCGCGCTGTGGGGGCGGCACTAAAGCGCCAGGTAGAGTCGCCTCTGGCCTCCATGAGGGGTGTCCGGGGTCGGGCACTCTTCCTCCCTGACCGCCCGTCCTTGAAGCGTGCGGCCGGGGCCCGCTACCCACTTACTGAGGGTGCAGCATGCGGGTGTGGGGGCCCGCACTCCCCACTGTGCGCGTGTCGCTACTGGCGCTACGCTCTGTCATGGCCTCGGTTTTCCTGGGCACCTTCTCCTGTGCCATGGTTCTCTGCTTGGTGTGCGCGCTTCCCGGGTTTGCGGCCCCTGCTGGCTGTTGCTACTTGGCACCTGTCGTGGCCCCGCGTTGGTGCGCCGTGCCTCGTCCGGTCCGCTGGCTCTAGGTGCTCTGGTCGGCTTTCCTATCGCCGTGGTGCCTTCCCCTACTGGGGCATTTTGCCCGCGAATTTACTGGGCCGCTGCGTGGGGTACCCAGAGGGCGTCCTAGAACCGGGCTCATGGTGCCTGCCGCTGGCCCCTGCTGAGGCAGTGGCGCCTGGATGCAACGTGTCCTTTCTGTTTGGGGCCCCCCTGTGGGTCTTTTCCCTGGTGGGTGCCTCCGGCGTTGGTCTCGGGCTGCGGGCGCTGCGATGTCTTGGTGTGTGTGCACCCGGTCACTCACACATCTCGTTTTCGACTGGGGACTCAGCCGGTGCACCGGGGCTGTTTCTTGTGAACGCCGGAACCTCCCCTCTTGGGTCGGAGGACGCCATGCCCGGGTCCAGTGCGTGTGCGCGTGTGCGTGCTCTTCTTGGCATGGTCAGGCCAGCCGGCCTCCTGGACAGGTTTTGGTGTGCCTCACCTTTCCTTTGTCCGTTTTGTCCCTTTTCTTTGCTCCGCCTCCGACCCCACAACCACCACCAGCACACACACATCATTCACCTCCTCCACCACCACGTCCTCATTCAGCACGCCACCCCCCAAACCGCGAGGGGAACCTCCCAAAAGGGCCCCCAAGCCCGTCGCCACCGCGAGCAACCCCACAGCCGCCAAGGCACACGCCCCGACGAGGCCCGCGCCCGCAGCCCGGCCGAAACCCAAGACCGCCGCCATGCAGCCGCCCAAACCCATCGGGGCGCCGCGACCGCAACCCGCAGCCAAACCCAAGCCAAAGCCCAAGCACAGCGCCACGACAGCAGCGCGAGCCCGACCCCCCGAGGACGTCCTCTATGACATTCAGCCCCAGCCATCCCAGGCCCGGAGGCAGCAGCGCCCAGCACGGCGCCCCCCCACCGTCACTGACGCCACCGCCAACACCTTCATGGCGGAGCGCGCCGCGGCCAAAGCGTGACGCACCTTGTCCCTCCACCTCTCAAAGCCCGCACCCCAGGCCCAGGAACGGCCCCTGACTGGGCCAGAACGACGCCAGGATCCGCCAGCAGCGTCCGGGTCCCCCTACCAACCCTCGATGTCAGCCCACATACAGGGCATGCCCCGCTACCGCCGCCGCCGCGAGTCCCCACCCAACCCTGAGGCGGAGACCGTGCGCGCACACCCGCGAGTCCACATCCGCTCGCGCCCCCACTCCCCGCGCACCCCCACGGCACAGGACTACGAGAAATCCCCAAGGCCCGCCACCGCCACCAGTCCCAACGACCCCGTCACGCCCACCCATGCCCACTCCTCCGCCCAAGACCGCGGCCCCGCCCAGGGACAGTGGTGGCAGCGCTGGACCCACACGCAGCTCTGGGAGCTGCGAAAGTGGGCCCGGGCAGAGCCCTCCCTCGAGGGCCTGGTCCACCAGCCCCGCAAGGGGTCGGTGGAGAACTGCCGCCTCCGGCCAGTGGGGGGGTGGATGCCGCAGGCCGCATGGGAAGCCCTGCTGGCCAATGCGCTCAACCCCCTGGGAGTCCACCCCCGCAACCTCGCCGCGCCCCCGGACCAGCCTCTATGTCCTCAGGCGCCTGCTGGAGACCCTCCGGGAGACACAGCAAGATGGCATCCGCCTGTCAAACATCACCCAAAGCCCAGCCCCGCACACACACACCCCCTCACCACCCAACAAGCGTCGTTGCACCGACACTGGCGGCACCCACAGCACCCCAGGAGCCCTGCGCGCCACACAGCACGACGCGCCTGACCCCCCAGGCCAGCGGCGCCGCCACCTAACCCCGTTACCCCGTTACCCACCGCCGCGGAGCGCCACGCCAGGCCCGACCCAGAAGTCACCAAACGAACCGGAAGCAGAAGGACGCCAACGCACACGACAACCGGCTCCACTACGCCCAAAGGCACGGAACCCAGGCCCGCAACCGTCACAACCGCCTAACCGAGCCAAAGCTCCAACACAAATCAAACCCAAGCCACACCCCGAAACCGCTAACCCTTAACTCCTAACCAGGCCCGCTGAGGGAACAACGTTGCCACAGCCCACACCCACAGCCCACACAGCCGCCTTACCAGCCAGCACCAGAAGCAAAGAGACACCTAACCAAACCCACCCTGACCCATACCAGCGTACATCAGGATGCGCGAGCCGCAACCCTGGGGGCGACCGTCGCCAAAGCACCGACGACAAACGCCAGACGACACAACACTATTGCACCGCCGCACCAGCTGCCCGTGCCTGTGCCTGCAGTGTGCGCGCGCCCCTGTTGTTTCTTTTCTTCCATTTCAAAGAAAAAAACAAAGAAGAACCAAAATTAGGGGGGGGAGGAAGAGGGACACAACCACCAATGGCACACGCGCACGGCACACAGCGCGCACACCGGTGAACGGGTGCCACGAGGGCCAGGACACCGCACACGTGCGTGCACTGAGGGCAACAAAGGGACGGGACACCACCGCCTGGCACACCGGTGAACAGGAGCCAAGAGGCCAAGGACACCGCACACACAAAACAGCGCGCCGAGCGGGCACACTGGTGAACAGGAGCCAAGTGGCCCAGGACACCGCACAAACGAAACCGAAGACAGAGCAGGCACACCGGTAAACAGGAGCCAAGTGGCCTGGGACACCGCGCACGCAAAGCAACACACCGAGCGAGCGCATCAGTGAACAAGAGCCAAGTGGCCCAGGACACCGCACACGCAACACAACACACCCCGCGGGCACACCGTTGAGCGTGGGCCAAGGGGCCCAGGACGCCACACACGCAACACAACACACCGAGCGGACACACCGGTGAACAGGAGCCAAGTCGCCCAGGACACCGCAGACACAACACAACAAACCGCGCGGGCACACCGGTGAACAGGAGCCAAGTGGCCCAGGACACCGCACAAACAAAACAAAAGGAAGAGCAGGCACACCGGTGAACAGGAGCCAAGTGACCCAGGACACCGCCCACGCAAAGCAACACACGGAGCAGGAGCACCGGTGAACAGGAGCCAAGTGGCCCAGGACACCGCACACGCAACACAACACACCCAGCGGGCCCACCGGTGAACGGGAGCCAAGGGGCCCAGGACACCGCACAAACAAAACAAAAGACAGAGCAGGAGCACCGGTGAACAGGAGCCAAGTGACCCAGGACGGCGCACACGCAACACACCACACGGAGCGGGCGCACCGGTGAACATAAGTCAAGTGGCCCAGGACACCGCAGACACAACACAACAAACCAAGCGAGCACACCGGTCAACAGGAGCCAAGAGGCCCGGGACACCGCGCACACATAGGGCGGCCGAGGGACAGGAAAGAGACAAAACCCCATGGGTTGGACACACCGGGGCTACCCGGCCGACCCACTGGGCCAGGGGCAGGAGCGGTAGTCCAAGGCCACTGGTCCGAGCCCGGCCAGGCTGCATCGGGGACCATGGCAAACGTCACCCGGAGCCATGGAAGCAACCGGTGACAGGCGAGCCGGTATACAGTCTAGAGGGGGTCGCCTGCCAGGCAGAGTGGCCCCGCAACTCAAACCCGAAGCGTGAGGCGGTCGTACCGTAGAAAAGCGGGAGCAATACTGCTTCTGGTGAAAGATACTCCACATGACTGGGCAGCCCCCAGAACTGCCGCCCAAAGGAGGGGGCACATGGCCCTACCCATGGATGCATGTGGGAACACCCTCCCACCTGGGACACATGGACCGCGTGGCTGCGACAATGCCCTCCCAAGCACATGCGGGAGCGGCTCAAGAGGCACCTGACATAGGGCAGTGGGAGGGACAAGACCTCCCCTTGGTAAGACCTTCCTCCTGCATTGTCAAAGGAGGCATCCCGAGCTCCCGAAGATACCTACCTACCTACCTTTGCTCCGCATCCTCCGGGCCGGGGTTGTCCTTTTGTGTTCCTTTGTTTGCATTCGTTGTTCTTCTTTTCTTTTTCTTTTTTTTGTGCTTCCGTGGTTCCCCCGTTGCTCGCGCCCCGCCGTTCCCAGCCTTTTTATGCTCTCCGGCCCAAGGTGCCCCTGGCCTTGGTGCTCTGCGCTTCCTTCTGCCCGCCCCCCCGTGCCCCCTCCATTTTTCTTTTTCTTTTTTTTTTCCCTCATGTGACTTGCGGCCCTGTTGTCTCTGGCGTTCACTTGTCTCATGACTCCCCTGTCCTCGGCCTTGGCGCTGTGCGGTTTCCTCCCCCACCTCCTTTTCTTTCCTTTTTTCTTCTTTTTTATTGCCCCCCCCCCATTGTGTGTGTGTTGTGCCTTGTGCTGCCTGGTATTGCCGCGCTGTGCCAACCTTCTGTCTGGTATTTAGCGTTGCCGTGTTGCGGTGTTCTGTGCTGCGTGTTGTGCCCTGGTGTCCCGCCTTGTGTTGTTGTGCTGCACGTTGTGCGGTGTTTTTTGGGGCAACTTTCTGTGTGTTGTGCTGTGCCGTGCGGTGCTGTTGGTTGCTGCTGCGTGTTGTGTCGGGTCTTTTGCCGTGGTGTCCCGCTGTGTTTTGTCGTGTTGTCACTTGCTGTCCTGCCTTGGTCTGTGTCCCGTTGTGCTGTGCTGTGTTCCTGGTTGGTGTGCTACGCCGCGTTGCGTCGCGTGGTGCCGCGCAGCGCTGTGCTGTTGTGCGCTAGGTTGTTGTGCATTGTTCTCTCTGGTGCCGCTGCTCGCTGTGTTGTGCCCTCGGGCAATGTTCTTCGCCCTGGGGTGTTCTGCCTTCCTGCGCTGTGTTTGGTCGTGTTTTTCTGTGCTGCGTGCTGTTGCTGGCTGCTGTGCTTTGCGTTGTGTTTGTCCCCAAGTGTCGTGGTGTGCGTTCACTGTCCTCTCCACTCTGCGCGGTGCTGTCCTGCGCTGTGCTGGTGCGCTTGCGTCGCGCTGCTAATTTGGTCTGTGCTGTTTCTGGGGCCTGGTCTGGTGATGCATTGCTGTGTGCTGTGCTGTTTTCTTAGGTGTTCTGCGGTGCGGTGTTGCGCTGCGCTGCTGCATGCGTGGTGTGCTGTCCTGCAAAGCGCTGTGCCATGCTTTGCTGCGTTCTGTCATGTTTTGTCGCGGCCAGTCAGTGACAGGGTCCACACACGCAAATCACCGCAGCGCACGCAGCTCAAGACTGACGCCTGAGGGACCCGCCAGGGACAACCCGATCTCGGGACCCCAAACGGGTACGACGCGGAGCGAACCCACCGCCGCTGGCTCGGCAGCGGCCACAGGCAGGCACAAAGAGCCCGGTTCTCGGCCGGGCTCCACGTGCCCTGCGCAGCCGCCCGGTTAATGGCTGGGGAAAGACACACGGCGTCAGGAAAGCCGACCGGAGCACCGAGAGCGACCAGACCGGACGAGGCGCAGCGCACCAACATGAAGCCACCAGGCACGCCCGAGAGGCAAGCTGCTGGCAAAAACCAAGGTGCGAGGACAGGCGCCAAGCGATAAGTGCCACCTCTTGCCGCAAACTCGGGCAGCGCGCACAACCTGCAACGAACCACGGCACAGGAACAGGTGCCAGGCGACACCCAACCCACACAGCGCACGCTCCAGCCGGCAGTGGCGGGGCACAAGCGGAGCGCGCACACAAACACACACATGCACCCCACCCAGGAGTGGCGGGGGGCAGCCGGAGCCCGAACAAACACACCCGGAGCACACACCCCAGTCAGGAGTGGCGTTGTACAAGCGGAACCCGCACAGAAACACACACACACCCCACACCCAAGCCAGGAGTGGCGGGCACAGCTGATACCCGGCCCATAGCATGCACACCCACACCGCACACCCCAGCCAGGAGTTGGGGGGTACGAACTGAGTGCGCACACAAACACACACAGACCTCAGCACCCCAGCCAGGAGTGGCGGGGCGCAACCGAAACCCGAGCCCACGCACGCACGGCCACACCGCACATTCCAGCCAGGAGTGGCGGGGCACAAGCGGAGCACGCGCAAAAACACACACACACCCCAACACCCCAGCCAGGAGTGGCGGGGCGCAGCCAAACCCCGAGCCCAAGCGCACACACCCACACTGCACACCCCAGCCAGGAGTGGCGGGTACAGGCAGAGCAAGCACACAAACACACACACAACCCAACACCCCAGCCAAGAGAGGCGGGGCGCTGCCAAAACCCAAGCCCAAGCACACACACCCGCAGCGCGCGCCCCAGCCAGGAGTGGCGGGGTACAGGCGGAGCGCGCACACAAAAACACACACAGCCAAACATCCCAGCCAGGAGTGGCGGGGCGCAGCCAAAACCCGAGCCCGAACACACACCCGCACCACACAGGCTGGCCAGGGATGGCGGGGTACGAGCAGAGCACGCACACAAACACACAAGCACACCCCAACACCCCAGCCAGGAGTGGCGGGGCGCACCTGAAACCAGTGCCCAGGCGCACAGACTCACATCTTGCACCCCAGCCAGGAGTGGCGGGGTACAGGCAGAGCACGCACACGAACACACACACACACGCCAACACCCCAGCCAGGAGTGGCGGGGCGCAGCCGAGGCCCGAGCCCAAGCGCACACACCCACACCGCACACCCGATCCAAAGCGCGCGGGGTACGGGTGGATCGCGGACACAAACACAGACACCCCAACGCCCCAGCGAGGAGAGGCGGGGTGCAGCTGAAACCTGAGCCCAAGCAAACACACCCGCACCGCACGGCCCAGCCAGGAGTCGCGGGGTACAGGCGAAGCACGCACACAAACACACAAACATCCCAACACCCCAGCCGGGAGTGTCGAGGCGCAGCCTAGACCCGAGCACAAGCGCAAACACCCACAACTCACACCCGAGCCAGGGGCGGCGGGGTACAGTCGGAGCACGCACACAAACACACACACACCCCGACTTCCAAGCCATGAGTGGCGAGGCGCAGCAAAAACCGAGCCAAAGCACACACACCCGCACCGCGCGACGCAGCCAGGGGTGGCAGGGGACCAAGCGGAGCGCGAGCAAGAACACACACACCCCAAAAACCCCAGCCAGGAGTGGCGGGGCGCAGCCAAAACCCGAACCAAAGGACACAACCACACCGCACACCCCAGCCAGGAGTGGTTGGTGGAAACAGAGCACGCACATGAAAACAAACACACCCCAACGACCCAGCCAAGAGTGGCGGATCGCAGCCGAAACCGGAGCCCAAGCACGCACACCTACGCCGCACACCCAGCCCAGGAGTGGCGGGGTACAAGCAGAGCGCGCACACAAACACACCCACACCCCAACACACCAGCCAGGAGTGGCGAGGCGCAGCCGAGCCCGGGCCCAAGCACGCACACGCACACCGCACATCCCAGCCAGGAGTGGCGGGGTATAAGCTAAGCACGCACACAAATACACATACACACCCCAACACCCCAGCCAGGAGTAGCGGGGCGCAGCTGAAACCCATGCCGAAGGGCACAGACCCACACCGCGCACCCCAGCCAGGAGTGGTAGGGTACAGGCGGAGGACGCACACAAACACAAACACACCCCAACACCCGAGCCAGGACTGGAGGGGCGCAGCCGGAGCCCGAGTGCAGCTGCACAAACCACAAACCCGAGCCAGGAATGGAAGGCCGAAACCAAAACCCGTACCGAAGCACACCCAACCAAGACCCCAGCCAGGATTGGCGGGGTTACCGCGAAACCCACACCAAAACACAAGCGCCACACAACGATATGAAACCCAGTGTTCATAGCCCGGGCACTGAGGCAGCCCGTGCCATGCAGGTGACCCGGCCAAACGAGATCCGGAGCCCGGGGGTAAGGCGGCATCCTAAGGCCTGCGCTGCTTTGGGACTCGGGGCGGAGCGTGCGACACCCAAGCACCTCGGAACCCCAGTACCAAGAACATGCATGCATGCCTTGGGAACGGGATACGCCAGGAAGTCCGGTGAACTCCCAGATCTCGGCCCAAGGGAGGGGACGTGCGCAAGCACGGGGGCAGACCCTCCTGGCGAGACAAGTAGGACACGCTGGCGGCCATCAGCCCTCCCGGTGTTGCCCGGGGCCACTTTGTTTGGCGCAACCAGTCAGGTCTAGCGGGATGTAAGTTGCCTCCCCTCTTCAAGCGCGGAGCTGGTTCCTGGTCGTCACAGGAACGACGCCAGGGGGAACCATGGGGCGCTTCTCCACGACCAAGTGCACCTTCCCACCTACCTTTCTTCTTCTTTGTTTCTTTTTTCTTTTTTTCTTTGCTTCCGTAGTTCCCCCGTTCCTCGCACCCCTGCTGTCTCCAGCTTTTTGTGCTTTCCGGCCCCGGGTGACCCTGGCCTTGGCGCTCTGCGCTTCCTTCTTCCCGCCCCCCCATGCCCCTTCCCTTATCCTTTTTCTTTTCTTTTTCCCTCCTGTGACTTGCGGCCCCGTTGTCCCTGGCGTTCTCTTGTTTCATGCCTCCCCTGTCCTCAGCCTTGGCGCTGTGCGGTGTCCCTCTCCGCTTCTTTTTTTTCTTTCTTTTTTTCTTGCTCCCCCCCCCCCATTGTGTGTGTGTTGTGCCTTGTGCTGCCTGGTATTGCCGCGCTGCGCCAACCCTCTGTCTGCTATTCAGCGTTGCCGTGTTGTGGTGTTCTGTGCTGCATGGTGTGCCCTGGTGTCCTGCCTTGTGTTGTTGTGCTGCGCATGGTGCGGTGTTCTTTGGGGCACCTACCCCTGTGTTGTGCTGTGCCGTGCCGTGCTGTTGGTTGCTGCTGCCTGTTGTGTTGCGTCTTTCGCCGTGGTGTCCCGCTGTGTTGTTCCTGTTGTGGCGTGCTGTCCTGCCTTTGTCTGTGTCCCGTTGTGCTGTGCTGTGTTCCTGGTTGGTGTGCTACGCCGCATTGCGTCGCGTCGTGCCGCGTAGCGCTGTCCTGTTGTGCGCTGGGTTGTTATGCATTGTTCTCTTTGGTGCCGCTGCTCGCTGTGTCGTGCCCTCGGGCAATGTTCTTCGCCCTGGGGTGTTCTGCCTTCTGGTGCTGTGTTTTGTCGTGTTTTTCTGCGCTGCAAGCTGTTGCTGGCTGCTGTGCTTTGCGTTGTGTGTGTCCTTGGGTGTCGTGGTGTGCGTTCCCTGTCCTCTCCGCTCTGCACGGTGCCCTGCTGCGCTGTGCTGGTGCACTTGCATCGCGCTGTTCGTTTAGTCTGTGCTGTTTCTGGGGCCTGGTCCGGTGATGCATTGCTGTGAGCTGTGCTGTTTTCTTTGGTCTTCTGCGGTGCGGCGTTGCGCTGCGCTGCTGGGTGCGTGGTGTGCTGTCCTGCAGAGCGCTGTGCCGTGTTCGCTGCGTCTCGTCATGTTTTGCCGCGGCGCGCCTGTGACATTCCCCTGTGCCGTGCTCTGTTGCCTCTGGTGCGCTGGGCGGTGTCCTGTGGTGCTGTCTGTGGTTTCTGCTTGTTTGTCGCCGGGTCTCGCTGCCTCTTGTTGCTTCTTGGCGGCGCGTTGCGGCGTTGGTGTCCGTGGCTTGTTGCGTGGCCCCTGCCCTGTTGTTGGTCGTTTGTTGCGGTGCTCTGCTCCCTTGCGCTGTGTCCCGTGGTGCTGTGCCTCCCTGCGGTGCTGTTGTGTCCTGCCCTGCCGTCCGTTTTGTCTGGCTGCTTTTGTTAGTTTGTTGGGCCCTCTTTCTGAGAACCACTGCAAAAGCTGTGTAAATTTTCTTCAGTTTACCGGAGAGGAAAAAAACTACACTTCAACTAACACACACGTTGGCAGCAAGACCAGACCATGATTGTGTCAACATACGTGTTGCAGGCTGTTGGTGCTGGTCTGCATTCATTGTTGGCGACTGTTTTGGGCTGTCGTCGCCCTTCTCGCTTGCAAGGGGTTGACCACCTTTCCCCCAGGGCGAGCCGCATAAACTGACAAAAAGGGGTGAGGGGGGCGCTCGAAGGAGGGGAGGTAGGTGCATGGAAAAGGAAAGAAAATGAAAAGAAGCAGGGCGAAGAAACGCAGCGGCTTAGATTTTTTTTGAGTTTTATGCGCTGCTCGCGACATGTTTTTCTCGACGTATGGGGCTCGACGCACTACGAGGGCCACAGCGTTATGCTTGCTATTTCTCTACCTATCCCAGGTACAAAGATTTCGGGTTTCCGTTCAACGCGTTTCGACCGGCGCTTTTTGCCCTAAGCGTTTATTCTGCTAATTAGCTTTATTTTCAGTTATTTAGAACAGTTTTTCGTAGTCTTTTACTTGTCTTTTTTTTTCTCGTTTCTGGTGCCAGCGCTTGTCAGTTGTTCACCACATGCAGCTGCTAAACGCGCTAGTGCAACAGCACGTAGCCCCCATTCCGGTACACCCGTGCTATGAGGACTACATGGTCTTTCTCGTATGCCCTTTGGGCAATGAGTAGCAGCAACACATCATCGCCTACAAGAATGCACAAGGTCTCTGGAATGACAATATATATGCAACGATATGGAGATCGGTGGACAATACTAATTTCTCATTTTCTTTGTATGTGGATGCAAGTAAAATGGAAACGCACATTTCTTTTTGCTGGCCCCGATCCCATTAGTGGCAACCAGCCATACAAAACATGAAGGTGTGGCTGGACGGTCGCATAGCACTAGGAGCAGGTCGTGCTCGCAATTGGCGGCCGCAGCAGCCGCATCCATTGATGTGGGTCGAACACTAAAAGGGGTGTTTCACAAACCTAGTAGCCGCATGGTGCATTGTGGAGGCACGGCACAACTGCCGGCTGCATACAGGACGGGCTTTAGGGTGCACTCAAGGTGTTAGGGGCACCTGAAGGCAGTGCAAGGGAACAAAAGAGCAACCACATGGCACAATGAGGGTGCAGAAGGAAGCCATAGTGCACATTGAGAGCATAAAGGCAACGCGGACACGAGAACGACTGCTCAATGGTGCACGCGTGGAGTAAAGGGCGGCCACAGCGCACCCCAGGGGGGCAAGCGCAGGCTGCAAGGCATGTTGTAAGTATGGGAGTTACTGCGAGCTTTGCAGAGAGCTTGGGTATAACAGCAAGGAACACAGTTGGTACCTCAAAGAGTTATTGGGCTCCCTAATGGCGTCTTAGACAAAACCCGTACCAAAGCACACCCACCCAAGACCCCAGCCAGGATTGGCGGGGTTACCGCGAAACCCACACCAAAACACAAGCGCCACACAACAATATGAAACCCAGTGTCCGTAGCCCGGGCACGGAGGCAGCCCGTGCCGTGCAGGTGACCCGGCCAAACGAGATCTGGAGCCTGGGGGTAAGGCTGCATCCTAAGGCCTGCGCTGCTTTGGGACTCGAGGCGGAGCGTGCGACACCCAAGCACCTCGGACCCCCAGTACCAAGAACATGCATGCATGCCTTGGGAACGGGATACGCCAGGAAGTCCGGTGAACTCCCAGATCTCCGCCCAAAGGAGGGGACGTGGGCGAGCACGGGGGCACACCCTCCCGGCAAGACAGATAGGACACGCTGGCGGCCATCAGCCCTCCCGGTGTTGCCCAGGGCCACTTTGTTTGGATCCACCAGTCAGGTCTAGCGGGATGTAAGTCGCCTCCCCACTTCAAGCGCGGAGCAGGTTCCTGTTCGTGACAGGAACGACACCAGGGGGACCCTTGGGGCGCTTCTCGACGACCAAGTGCACCTTCCTACCTACCTTCTTTCTTCTTTGTTTCTTTTTTCTTTTTTTTTTTGCTTCCGTAGATCCCCCCGTTCCTCGCGCCCCTGCTGTCTCCGGCTTTTTGTGCTTTCCGGCCCCGGGTGACCCTGGCCTTGGCGCTCTGCGCTTCCTTCTTCCCGCCCCCCCATGCCCCCTCCCTTATTCTTTTTCTTTTCTTTTTCCCTCCTGTGACTTGCGGCCCTGTTGTCTCTGGCGTTCACTTGTTTCATGCCTCCCCTGTCCTCGGCATTCGCGCTGTGCAGTGTCTTTCTCGTCTCCTCTTTTTTTCTTTCTTTTTTTTTTGCTCTCCCCCGCTCATTGTGCGTGTGTTGTGCCTTTTGCTGCCTGGTATTGCCGCGCTGCGCCAACCTTCTGTCTGCTATTCAGCGTTGCCGTGTTGTGGTGTTCTGTGCTGCATGGTGTGCCCTGGTGTCCCGCCTTGTGTTGTTGTGCTGCGCATGGTGTGGTGTTCTTTGGGTTACCTACCCCTGTGTTGTGCTGTGCCGTGCCGTGCTGTTCGTTGCTGCTGCCTGTTGTGTCGCGTCTTTCGCCGTGGTGTCCCGCTGTGTTGTTCGTGTTGTGGCCTGCTGTCCTGCCTTCGTCTGTGTCCCGTTGTGCTGTGCTGTGTTCTTGGTTGGTGTGCTACGCCGCGTTGCGTCGCGTCGTGCCGCGAAGCGCTGTGCTGTTGTGCGCTGGGTTGTTATGCATTGTTCCCTTTGGTGCCGCTGCTCGCTGTGTCGTGCCCTCGGGCAATGTTCTTCGCCCTGGGGTGTTCTGCCTTCTGGTGCTGTGTTTTGTCGTGTTTTTCTGCGCTGCAAGCTGTTGCTGGCTGCTCTGCTTTGTGTTGTATGTGTCCTTGGATGTCGTGGTGTGCGTTCCCTGTCCTCTCCGCTCTGCGCGGTGCTGTGCTGCGCTGTGCTGGTGCGCTTGCGTTGCGCTGTTTGTTTAGTCTGTGCTGTTTCTGGGGCCTGGTTCGGTGATGCATTGCTGTGAGCTGTGCTGTTTTCTTTGGTGTTCTACGGTGCGGTATTGCGCTGCACTGCTTGGTGCGTGGTGTGCTGTCCTGCAAAGCGCTATGCCGTCTTTGGCTGCGTCTCGTCATGTTTTGCCGCGGCGCGCCTGTGACGTGCCCCTGTGCCGTGCTCTGTTGCCTCTGGTGCGCTGGGCGGTGTCCTGTGGTGCTGTCTGTGGTTTCCGCTTGTTTGTCGCCGGGCCTCGCTGCCCGTTGTTGCTTCCTGGCGGCGCGTTGCGGCGTTGGTGTCCGTGGCTGGTTGCGTGGCCCCTGCCCTGTTGTTGGTCGTTTGTTACGGTGCTCTGCTCCCTTGCGCTGTGTCCCGTGGTGCTGTGCCTCCCGGTGGTGCTGTTGTGTCCTGCCCTGCCGTCTGTTTTGTCTGGCTGCTTTTCTTTGTTTGTTGTGTCCTCCTTCTGAAAATCACTGCAAAAGCTGTGTAAAATATCTTCAGTTTACCAGAGAGGAAAAAAAATACACTTCACCTAACACACACTTTGGCAGCAAGACCAGACCATGATTGTGTCAACTTACGTGTTGCAGGCCGTTGGTGATGGTCTGCATTCATTGTTGGCGACTGTTTTGGGCTGTCGTCGCCCTTCTCGCTTGCAAGGGGTTGACCACCTTTCCCCCAGGGCGAGCCGCATAAACTGACAAAAAGGGGTGAGGGGGGGGCAAGAAGGAGGGGAGTTAGGTGCATGCAAAAGGAAAGAAAATGAAAAGAAGCAGGGCGAAGAAACGCAGCGGCTTAGATTTTTTTTTTGAGTTTTATGCGCTGCTCGCGACATGTTTTTCTCGACGTATGGGGCTCGACGAACTATGAGGGCCAAAGCGTTATGCCTGCTATTTCTCTACCTATCTCAGGTACAAAGATTTGGGGTTTCCTTTCAACGCATTTCGACCGGCGCTTTTTGCCCTAAGCGTTTATTCTGCTAATTACCTTTATTTTCAGTTATTTAGAACAGTTTTTCGTAGTGTTTTACTTGTCTTTTTGTTTCTCGTTTCTGGTGCCAGCGCTTGTCAGTTGTTCACCACATGCAGCTGCTAAACGCGCTAGTGCAACAGCACGTAGCCCCCATTCCGGTACACCCGTGCTATGAGGACTACATGGTCTTTACCGTATGCCCTTTGGGCAATGAGTAGCAGCAACACATCATCGCCTACAAGAATGCACAAGGTCTCTGGAATGACAATATATATGCAACGATATGGAGATCGGTGGACAATACTAATTGCTCGTTTTCTTTGTATGCGGATGCAAGTAAAATGGAAACGCACATTCCTATTTGCTGGCCCCAATCCAATTAGTGGCAACCAGCCATACAAAACATGAAGGTGTGGCTGGACGGTCGCATAGCACTAGGGGCAGGTGGTGGTCGCAATGGGCGGCTGCAGCAGCCGCACCATTGATGTGGGTCAAACACTAAAAGGGGTGTTTCACAAACCTAGTAGCCGCATGGTGCATTGTGGAGGCACGGCACAACTGCCGGCTGCATACAGGACGGGCTTTAGGGTGCACTCAAGGTGTTAAGGGCACCTGAAGGCAGTGCAAGGGAACAAAAGACCAACCACATGGCACAATGAGGGTGCAGAAGGAAGCCACAGCGCACATTGAGAGCATAAAGGCAATGCGGACACGAGAACGGCTGCTCAATGGTGCACGCGTGGAGTAAAGGGCGGCCACAGCGCAACCCAAGGGGGCAAGCGCAGGCTGCAAGGCATGTTGTAAGTATGGGAGTTACTGCAAGCTTTGCGGAGAGCTTGGGTATAACAGCAAGGAACACAGTTGGTACCTCAAAGAGTTATTGGGCTCCCTAATGGCGTCTTGGACAGCCACTCGGCGGGCCTAGGACGCACTTGTCATATTCTTGTGCCTGTGTGCATATTAAACACCCTTTCCTCTTGTCTTGCACTTCAAAATCAAATTGTTTGCAATGCTCTCCGTTACAATTGATTTTTTTGGCACGTACAGGACACAGGCAACAGCAAGAAGACAAAAGTGTGAACAAAGATTGAGCTGGACCAACTGGCTGGTCCGGTAATACGGGTTCACATGCCTAAATACCAAGAAAACTAATGTAGCATTAAAATTGCATTCAAAAGGGGATGAAACCTGAATCTTAACATCTTTCTGAGTGGTCTATCTTGTGACAGGCCTTGTCAATATTACGTAAATGACTGTCGGCGGCAAGAGACGACAACAGTTGCGACAGGCCATCTGAAGCTTCTAAATAGCTTCAAAATAGCTTCTAATACATTAGAGCCTTCTAAAATAGCATAGAACATGATTAAATCGCACTACAAGCATATGGAATGTGATTTTTCATGTATGAGTTCTAATGTATCCTGGGCCTCTGTTCTGTGTAGTGTACTCAAGAGCAGTAGACTCTAGCGGTAAGCTACAGGCTTGAATTATGAGCCAAATATGAGCACATATCCTACTGCTCTAGGAGTGGGGTTGGTGACGGGTCCCCACGCCCGCACCCCCCCGCACCCACATCCAGTGGGTAGTGGGCCCCAGCAGCCCGCCCAGAGGGCGGGCAGTCGGGGGTGGGAGATCGCCCGACGCCGGACGCCCCACACCCAGGCAGGAGGCGCCCCCCCACGGGCGCCCTCGTGCCGCCCCCAGAGCGCGCAAAGCCAGCTCGCAAGAGCGCGCGCTGTGGGGTTGGTGACGGGTCCTCACGCCCGCACCCCCCCGCACCCACAGCCAGTGGGTAGTGGGCCCCGGCAGCCCGCCCAGAGGGCGGGCAGTGGGGGCTGGGAGAGCGCCCGACCCCGGACGCCCCACACCCAGGCAGGAGGCGCCCGCCCCCGGGCGCCCTTGTGCCGCCCCCACAGCGCGCAAAGCCAGCACGCAAGAGCGCGCGCTGTGGGGTTGCTGACGGGTCCCCACGCCCGCACCCGGCCGCACCCACAGCCAGTGGGTAGTGGGCCCCGGCAGCCCGCCCAGATGGCGGGCAGTCGGGGGTGGGAGAGCGCCCGACCCCGGACGCCCCACAACCAGGCAAGAGGCGCCCCCCCGGGCACCCTCATGCCGCCCCCACAGCGCGCAAAGCCAGCTCGAAAGAGCGCGCGCTGTGGGGTTGGTGACGGGTCCCCACGCCCGCACCCCCCCGCACCCACAGCCAGTGGGTAGTGGGCCCCAGCAGCCCGCCCAGAGGGCGGGCAGTCGGGAATGGGAGAGCGCCCGACCCCGGACGCCCCACACCCAGGCAGGATGCGCCCCTCCAAGGGCGCCCTCGTGCCGCCCCCACAGCGTGCAAAGCCAGCTCGCAAGAGCGCGCGCTGTGGGGTTGGTGACGGGTCCCCACGCCCGCACCCCCCTTGCACCCACAGCCAGTGGGTAGTGGGCCCCGGCAGCCCGCCCAGAGGGCGGGCAGTCGGGGGTCGGAGAGCCCCCAACCCCGGACGCCCCATACCCAGGCAGGAGGCGCCCACCCCGGGCGCCCTCGTGCCGCCCCAACAGCGCGCAAAGCCAGCTCGAAAGAGCGCGCGCTATGGGGCTGGTGACGGGTCCCCACGCCCGCAGCCCCCCGCACCCACAGCCAGTGGGTAGTGGGCCCCGGCAGCCCGCCCAGAGGGCTGGCAGTCGGGGGTGGGAGAGCGCCCGACCCCGGACGCCCCACACCCAGGCAGGAGGCGCCCCCCCGGGCACCCTCATGCCGCCCCCACAGCGCGCAAAGCCAGCTCGCAAGAGCGCGCGCTGTGGGGTGGGTGACGGGTCCCCACGCCCGCATCCCCCGGCACCCACAGCCAGTGGGTAGTGGGCCCCGGCAGCCCGCCCAGAGGGCGGGCAGTCGGGGGTGGGAGAGCGCCCAACCCCGGACGCTCCACACCCAGGCAGGAGGCGCCCCCCCTCGGGCGCCCTTGTGCCGCCCCCACAGCGCGCAAAGCCAGCACGAAAAAGCGCGCGCTGTGGGGTTGGTGACAGGTCCCCACGCCCGCACCCCCCCGCACCCACAGCCAGTGGGTAGTGGGCCCCTGCAGCCCGCCCAGAGGGCGGGCAGTCGGGAATGGGGGAGCGCCCGACCCCGGACGCCCCACACCCAGGCAAGAGGCGTCCCCCCCGGGCACCCTCATGCCGCCCTCACAGCACGCAAAGCCAGCTCGCAAGAGCGCGCGCTGTGGGGTTGGTGACAGGTCCCCACGCCCGCATCCCCCCGTGCCCACAGCCAGTGGGTAGTGAGCCCCGGCAGCCCGCCCAGAGGGCGGGCAGTCGGGGTTGGGAATGCGCCCAACCCGGGACGCCCCACACCCAGGCAAGAGG
Organism: Eutreptiella sp. 'Long Island Sound 2002'; assembly: GCA_964036045.1. NCBI lineage: Eukaryota > Euglenozoa > Euglenophyceae > Eutreptiales > Eutreptiaceae > Eutreptiella > Eutreptiella sp. 'Long Island Sound 2002'. The sequence continues at coordinate 66,403,901 of OZ038378.1, forward strand.
CGCCCCCCCCCCCGGGCGCCCTCGGGCCGCCCCCACAGCGCGCAAAGCTAGCTCGCAAGAGCGCGCGCTGTGGGGTTGGTGACAGGTCCCCAACCCCGCACCCCCCCGCACGCACAGCCAGTGGGTAGTGGGCCCCGGCAGCCCGCCCAGAGGGCGTGCAGTCGGGGGTGGGAGAGCGCCCGACCCCGGACGCCCCACACCCAGGCAAGAGGCGTCCCCCCCGGGCACTCTCGTGCCGCCCCCACAGCGCGCAAAGCCAGCACGCAAGGGCGCGCGCTGTCGGTTTGCTGACGGGTCCCCACGCCCGCACCCCCCCGCACCCACAGCCAGTGGGTAGTGGGCCCCGGCAGCCCGCCCAGAGGGCGGGCAGTCGGGGGTGGGAGAGCGCCCGACCCCGGACGCCCCACACCCAGGCAAGAGGCGCCCCCCCCCGGGCGCCCTCGGGCCGCCCCCACAGCGCGCAAAGCTAGCTCGCAAGAGCGCGCGCTGTGGGGTTGGTGACAGGTCCCCACCCCCGCACCCCCCGGCACCCACAGCCAGTGGGTAGTGGGCCCCAGCAGCCCGCCCAGAGGGCGTGCAGTCGGGGGTGGGAGAGCGCCCGACCCCGGACGCCCCACACCCAGGCAAGAGGCGCCCGCCCCGGGCACTCTCGTGCCGCCCCCACAGCGCGCAAAGCGAGCACGCAAGAGCGCGCGCTGTCGGGTTGCTGACGGGTCCCCACGCCCGCACCCCCCCGCACCCACAGCCAGTGGGTAGTGGGCCCCGGCAGCCCGCCCAGAGGGCGTGCAGTCGGGGGTGGGAGAGCGCCCGACCCCGGACGCCCCACACCCAGGCAAGAGGCGCCCCCCCCGGGCGCCCTCGGGCCGCCCCCACAGCGCGCAAAGCTAGCTCGCAAGAGCGCGCGCTGTGGGGTTGGTGACGGGTCCCGACGCCCGCACCCCCCCCGCACCCACAGCCAGTGGGTAGTGGGCCCCGGCAGCCCGCCCAGAGGGCGGGCAGTCGGGGCTGGGGGAGCGCCCGGCCCCTGGACTGCCCACACCCATGCAAGAGGCGCCCGCCCCCGGGCACCCACATGCCGCCGCCACAGCGCGCAAAGCCAGCTCGCAAGAGCGCGCGCTGTGGGGTTGGTGACGGGTCCCCACGCCCGCACCCCCCCGCACCCACAGCCAGTGGGTAGTGGGCTCCGGCAGCCCGCCAAGAAGGTTGGCAGTCGTGGGTGGGAGAGCACCCGACCCCGGACGCCCCACACCCAGGCAGGAGGCGCCCCTCCAAGGGCGCCCTCGTGCCGCCCCCACAGCGTGCAAAGTCAGCTCGCCAGAGCGCGTGCTGTGGGGTGGGTGACGGGTCCCCACGCCCGCACCCCCCCGCACCCACAGCCCGTGGGTAGTGGGCCCCGGCAGCCCGGGCAGAGGGCGGGCAGTCGGGGATGGGAGAGCGCCCGACCTTGGACGCCCCACACCCAGGCAAGAGGCGCCCCCCCCCCGAGCGCCCTCTTGCCGCCCCCACAGCGCGCAAAGCCAGCTCGAAAGAGCGCGCGCTGTGGGGTTGGTGACGGGTCCCCACGCCCGCACCCCCCCGCACCCACAGCCAGTCGGTAGTGGGCCCCGGCAGCCCGCCCAGAGGGCGGGCAGTCGGGGGTGGGGGAGCCCCCAACCCCGGACGCCCCATACCCAGGCAGGAGGCCCCCCCCCCCGGGCGCCCCCGTGCCGCCCCCACAGCGCGCAAAGCCAGCTCGAAAGAGCGCGCGCTATGGGGCTGGTGACGGGTCCCCACGCCCGCACAACCCCCGCACCAACAGCCAGTGGGTAGTGGGCCCCGGCAGCCCGCCCAGAGGGCGGGCAGTCGGGGCTGGGGAAGCGCCCGACCCCGGACGCCCCACACCCAGGCAAGAGGCGCCCCCCCGGGCACCCTCATGCCGCCCCCACAGCGCGCAAAGCCAGCTCGCAAGAGCGCGTGCTGTGGGGTTGGTGACGGGTCCCCACGCCCGCACCCCGACGCACTCACAGCCAGTGGGTAGTGGGCCCCGGCAGCCCGCCCAGAGGGCGGGCAGTCAGGGGTGGGAGAGCGCCCGACCCCGGACGCCCCACACCCAGGCAAGAGGCGCCCCCCCGGGCACCCTCATGCCGCCCCCACAGCGCGCAAAGCCAGCTCGCAAGAGCGCGCGCTGTGGGGTTGGTGACGGGTCCCCACGCCCGCAACCCCCCGCACCCACAGCCAGTGGGTAGTGGGCCCCGGCAGCCCGCCCAGAGGGCGGGCAGTCTGGGTTGGGAGAGCGCCCGACGCCGGACGCCCCACAGCCAGGCAGGAGGCGCCCCTCCAAGGGCGCCCTCGTGCCGCCCCCACAGCGCGCCAAGCCAGCTGGAAGGAGCGCGCGCTGTGGGGTTGCTGACGGGTCCCCACGCCCGCGCCCCCCCGCACCCACAGCGAGTGGGTAGTGGGCCCCGGCAGCCTGCCAAGAGGGCGGGCCGTCGGGGGTAGGAGAGCGCCCGACCCCGGACGCCCCACACCCAGGCAAGAGGCGCCCCCCCCGGGCATCCTCATGCCGCCCCCACAGCGCGCAAAGCCAGCTCGCAAGAGCGCGCGCTGTGGGGTTGGTGACGGGTCCCCACGCCCGCACCCCCCCGCACCCACAGCCAGTTGGTAGTGGGCTCCGGCAGCCCGCCAAGAAGGTTGGCAGTCGTGGGTGGGAGAGCACCCAACCCCGGACGCCCCACACCCAGGCAGGAGGCGCCCCTCCAAGGGCGCCCTCGTGCCGCCCCCACAGCGTTCAAAGCCAGCTCGCCAGAGCGCGTGCTGTGGGGTGGGTGACGGGTCCCCACGCCCGCACCCCCCCGCACCCACAGCCAGTGGGTAGTGGGCCCCGGCAGCCCGCCCAGAGGGCGGGCAGTCGGGGATGGGAGAGCGCCCGACCTTGGACGCCCCACACCCAGGCAAGAGGCGCCCCCCCCCCGAGCGCCCTCTTGCCGCCCCCACAGCGCGCAAAGCCAGCTCGAAAGAGCGCGCGCTGTGGGGTTGGTGACGGGTCCCCACGCCCGCACCCCCCCGCACCCACAGCCAGTGGGTAGTGGGCCCTGGCAGCCCGCCCAGAGGGCGGGCAGTCGGGGGTGGGGGAGCCCCCAACCCCGGACGCCCCATACCCAGGCAGGAGCCCCCCCCCCCCCCGGGCGCCCTCGTGCCGCCCCCACAGCGCGCAAAGCCAGCTCGAAAGAGCGCGCGCTATGGGGCTGGTGACGGGTCCCCACGCCCGCACCCCCCCGCACCAACAGCCAGTGGGTAGTGGGCCCCGGCAGCCCGCCCAGAGGGCGGGCAGTCGGGGCTGGGGAAGCGCCCGACCCCGGACGCCCCACACCCAGGCAAGAGGCGCCCCCCCGCACCCACAGCCAGTGGGTAGTGGGCCCCGGCAGCCTGCCAAGAGGGCGGGCCGTCGGGGGTAGGAGAGCGCCCGACCCCGGACGCCCCACACCCAGGCAAGAGGCGCCCCCCCCGGGCATCCTCATGCCGCCCCCACAGCGCGCAAAGCCAGCTCGCAAGAGCGCGCGCTGTGGGGTTGGTGACGGGTCCCCACGCCCGCACCCCCCCGCACCCACAGCCAGTTGGTAGTGGGCTCCGGCAGCCCGCCAAGAAGGTTGGCAGTCGTGGGTGGGAGAGCACCCGACCCCGGACGCCCCACACCCAGGCAGGAGGCGCCCCTCCAAGGGCGCCCTCGTGCCGCCCCCACAGCGTGCAAAGTCAGCTCGCCAGAGCGCGTGCTGTGGGGTGGGTGACGGGTCCCCACGCCCGCACCCCCCCGCACCCACAGCCCGTGGGTAGTGGGCCCCGGCAGCCCGGCCAGAGGGCGGGCAGTCGGGGATGGGAGAGCGCCCGACCTTGGACGCCCCACACCCAGGCAAGAGGCGCCCCCCCCCCGAGCGCCCTCTTGCCGCCCCCACAGCGCGCAAAGCCAGCTCGAAAGAGCGCGCGCTGTGGGGTTGGTGACGGGTCCCCACGCCCGCACCCCCCCGCACCCACAGCCAGTCGGTAGTGGGCCCCGGCAGCCCGCCCAGAGGGCGGGCAGTCGGGGGTGGGGGAGCCCCCAACCCCGGACGCCCCATACCCAGGCAGGAGGCCCCCCCCCCCGGGCGCCCCCGTGCCGCCCCCACAGCGCGCAAAGCCAGCTCGAAAGAGCGCGCGCTATGGGGCTGGTGACGGGTCCCCACGCCCGCACAACCCCCGCACCAACAGCCAGTGGGTAGTGGGCCCCGGCAGCCCGCCCAGAGGGCGGGCAGTCGGGGCTGGGGAAGCGCCCGACCCCGGACGCCCCACACCCAGGCAAGAGGCGCCCCCCCGGGCACCCTCATGCCGCCCCCACAGCGCGCAAAGCCAGCTCGCAAGAGCGCGCGCTGTGGGGTTGGTGACGGGTCCCCACGCCCGCAACCCCCCGCACCCACAGCCAGTGGGTAGTGGGCCCCGGCAGCCCGCCCAGAGGGCGGGCAGTCTGGGTTGGGAGAGCGCCCGACGCCGGACGCCCCACAGCCAGGCAAGAGGCGCCCCTCCAAGGGCGCCCTCGTGCCGCCCCCACAGCGCGCCAAGCCAGCTGGAAGGAGCGCGCGCTGTGGGGTTGCTGACGGGTCCCCACGCCCGCGCCCCCCCGCACCCACAGCCAGTGGGTAGTGGGCCCCGGCAGCCTGCCAAGAGGGCGGGCCGTCGGGGGTAGGAGAGCGCCCGACCCCGGACGCCCCACACCCAGGCAAGAGGCGCCCCCCCCGGGCATCCTCATGCCGCCCCCACAGCGCGCAAAGCCAGCTCGCAAGAGCGCGCGCTGTGGGGTTGGTGACGGGTCCCCACGCCCGCACCCCCCCGCACCCACAGCCAGTTGGTAGTGGGCTCCGGCAGCCCGCCAAGAAGGTTGGCAGTCGTGGGTGGGAGAGCACCCAACCCCGGACGCCCCACACCCAGGCAGGAGGCGCCCCTCCAAGGGCGCCCTCGTGCCGCCCCCACAGCGTTCAAAGCCAGCTCGCCAGAGCGCGTGCTGTGGGGTGGGTGACGGGTCCCCACGCCCGCACCCCCCCGCACCCACAGCCAGTGGGTAGTGGGCCCCGGCAGCCCGCCCAGAGGGCGGGCAGTCGGGGATGGGAGAGCGCCCGACCTTGGACGCCCCACACCCAGGCAAGAGGCGCCCCCCCCCCGAGCGCCCTCTTGCCGCCCCCACAGCGCGCAAAGCCAGCTCGAAAGAGCGCGCGCTGTGGGGTTGGTGACGGGTCCCCACGCCCGCACCCCCCCGCACCCACAGCCAGTGGGTAGTGGGCCCCGGCAGCCCGCCCAGAGGGCGGGCAGTCGGGGGTGGGGGAGCCCCCAACCCCGGACGCCCCATACCCAGGCAGGAGCCCCCCCCCCCCCGGGCGCCCTCGTGCCGCCCCCACAGCGCGCAAAGCCAGCTCGAAAGAGCGCGCGCTATGGGGCTGGTGACGGGTCCCCACGCCCGCACCCCCCCGCACCAACAGCCAGTGGGTAGTGGGCCCCGGCAGCCCGCCCAGAGGGCGGGCAGTCGGGGCTGGGGAAGCGCCCGACCCCGGACGCCCCACACCCAGGCAAGAGGCGCCCCCCCGGGCACCCTCATGCCGCCCCCACAGCGCGCAAAGCCAGCTCGCAAGAGCGCGCGCTGTGGGGTTGGTGACGGGTCCCCACGCCCGCAACCCCCCGCACCCACAGCCAGTGGGTAGTGGGCCCCGGCAGCCCGCCCAGCACCTATGATTTTAGCAGCTGTTTTTTCCCAAAATTCAAAAAGTCAGCAAAAGGCAGATTTTCGCGGGAAATGACCTACTTTTTTGATTTCTACGGCCCCAAAATAGGGGGGGGGGGGTTCCTCCTACCCCGCTTTTGTCCAAAAATATCAAAAACCCTGAAATTTGGCCTATTTTGGGGTATTTTTGCCTGCTCTGGGCTGGTCCTGCAGAACAGTGCTGCCCACCAGTGTACCTGCCTATAGAGGATTTTCGACAGAAATTGCCCTTTTGTTGGGATTCTCTTGCCCCAAAATACGGATGAGGGGGTTCTTCCCACCCGAGCGTTCGTGCATTCAAATCCAAGGAACCACCAACGGTAATGAAAACAAAGGACAATCGCAACAAGCCGCACCACTCTGAGCATCTGAGCATCTGGTTCTCTCAATCAGTTCAACATCGCACAAAGTGCATAATGAACACAGAGCTCAGGCATCTGCACTTCCAGAGATATGATCCTGCCGTATTCACAAACACGGCAATAAATTTAAATCACCAAACTCTAAACAGCACAAAGTTCTTTTTTGGGAGAGGGAAAAAAACAAAAGACATATATGCAGGCGCTGCTAATAGGGCCGGTACATTGGAAAACCAAAGGGCTGCATGCTGCTCATCGTCGAACAAAGCTGCTGCATGGGCTGCATGGGCATTTGGAGCTGGTGCATGTTCATGGCTGGCATTGGCATGGCCATGGGCATGGCAACTGGCATGTTCATTTGCAAAGGACCCATATGCTGCTGCTGCTGCTGCTGCTGCTGGGCCTGCTGGTGCATCTGCTGGTGCTGCTGCTGCTGCTGCACTTGGGTCTGCATCTGCATCTGCAGCTGCAACTGCTGCTGCTGCTGCTGCTGCTGCTGCCGCTGCTGCTGCTGCTGCTGCTGCTCCTGCTGAAACACCTGCCCAGGGGGGTTCGGAGACACCTGTTGAGACACTTGAGACACCTGCTGAGACATGTGCTCTCCTGACTCCCGTTTAACCCTTCCTTTTTTTCGGGTATTTTCACTGTTTCCACCTTGCCCGCGTTTGCGCTTCAGGGGGTTTGTTCGGTTGTTTTGTTGTTGGGTTGTTTGTTGCAGTGCAGCCAAGAGCCGCTGAACAAGGTCAGCCTCTTGTTTTACCGTCCCACTGCCCGTCTCTTCCTTCTTTGGCTGTTTGCTTGGTGGGCTGTTGTTTTTATGGCCTTTTGGTTTTGGTTTTGGTTTCGGTTTTGGTTTCGGTTTTGGTGGTGGCTTTGCGGTCGAATTCCGTTTCGGGTTCGGTTTGGGTTTCCCATTGGTAATGACAGATTCCTCCTTCACCGCTGTGGTACTGAGGTTTGTGATCTCAGGGAGACGTGTGCTCCGCCGACTGTCCTCATATGCCAGTTCACGCTTGGCCTGGTGCGGACCGCAGGACTGACACCTCTGAGGAAACTGGAAATAAATGCACTGCCCGGAATACAAACCTTCCATCCAGGTCTTCCCTGCTTCAGAGCCCTGCTTGTCAGCCAGGGCAATTTCTCTGAGGCTGGATTCTGAAAACCGTAGAAGGGATCTGAAGTCTGCCTGCCCTGCCGTACAGCAAAATGCACAGACGCCGACAACATCCCAGGAAGCCGGATTGGTAGGAATCACGGCTAATACTAAAACAGTGACGCCCCGTTCAAGCTGGACTGTCCACCTGCCTGGGAACAGGGGCTGCCCTTTTCGCGACAGACCGGGACAACGCACAGTGGGCCTCCACAACAATTGGGTGTGCAGCAGAACCGAAGCATCGCTTAGGCCGTCATACATCTGCACAGTGTCACCGTGCTGCAGGTCACTCCAGGTCACACTGGACGGCCGTAAATGTTTGCTGATCCAACAGCTATCGTCGGGCACGAATGGTGCATTTTGCGAATTCGAGAATGGTACAGCAGCAAAAAAATTAATGCCTGGACACAACTTTGGCAGCATCCAGTGCTTTTCAACTGGCAGAAACAAAGTGTCACCTGGTGACAGTGACAGAGGGGTTGCGCTGTACTGAATTGTGTCAAGAGTATGCATTACGCAAAAATGACTGGCCTCTCGGCCCAAGCACACAAGACAAATCATTAGCACGCTCTCCATGTTAGCCAGCTGACAGGGGACCGGACGATCTGTGAGCGTTATCACTTGGGCAGCACCGGGGCAAGCCATTCCGAGCACAGGGCAGATCCGCTCAAGATGCTTGATGATGTCAGCAGCAGGGACTCCACAGGCCCTTGAGCCCCCAGTCACGTCGTACCACAGACTTCTGCCCAATTTTTGAATTGCGTCAATCAGGGGCTTCATCAACGCCAGCGGCACCCCATTGGCTCTCTTCAATGGATCCTGTGGACGACAGAAGTGGAGAGAGATACAGAGGGGTACTGAAAATATCAGCATGAATACGTTCCAAAATCTACCCCAATCCATAAACAATGAAAGATTAGCAACATTAGCAAGAAATGGCCAAAAATAGTAAATCTATCACAAGCCAACGGATGTGGTGGCAAGAAGGTGGTATACCGCTAATTGTCAGCTGGCAATTTCGGTTCATGCGTGTACCAGAGAGTTGGAGACAGCCAGCCTTGCCTCCACAGCCCCAACCAGAGCCTAACATGCTTCATGATCTCCACCAGCCCCACTGGGCATTTCCCTCGTGGGCGAGAGGGGCGTTTTTGCACGATCTTGGAGTGGGGCTGGTGGACATGCTCGCCCCCCTCCGATGACATGCCCACGAGGTTGCCATGTTTGCGTAGCCGGGGGGTGTAGTGCTCCAGAAAGTAATGAATTGGGACTCCAAACCGGCGCAGGGGAAACCCGAGGTCCCAAAAGAGCTGGTGTGCTTCACGGCACATGTCATCACGCTGGTCAACACCCTCCGGACTCCAGCTGTTCAGCTGGACCATCAGAATCCGCATCAGTTTCAAATATCGGTGTATTGGGTCCTGCAGAACCTCACCGTTCCGTTTGACTGTGAGACCATTTGCCGTTCGTGGGAACAGATCAGCTAGGGCTTTCCAAAAAGAATCCTCCTTCAGGATATCCTTCGTGACAATGTTTGGGGGTGACCAGTCCCTTTTGCCAATAGCTTCTTTGAAAGGTGGTTAGTATGGAAAGCGCGTAAAATGTTTCTCCAAAATTGTCTTCAATTGGACAGTGTATTCCTCAGGCAGGTTTGCTCTGGTCCAGAACCACAGGGGGTGGATCACCCCGTTTGCCAACACGTGATTGTTGCAGTGGTGTACATCATACACGCTGTTGAGGCGACATTTCATGAGGCGAAAGAAGGGAGCGCAGCGTGAAGGGTAGTTGTGAAAATCCCGCAAAGGCTGTCGTATCCAATCAGGGTGCTTCCAGAGTTTTTTTGAACCATAGCACTCCACACAACAGCAATCTGCTGTTGGTGGAGGCGTCCCTGTGGTTCGGTAGTAGGCGGCATAATCAGGAGAAAAAACCAGCTCCATGCTTTCACCACCCCAGCCGCTCTCCAACGCCTTCCCAAGGGCAGGAAGCAGGTCCATGCGCTCGGACTGCGACGAGGTTGTGATGTGATCATCCTGGTCCAGGTATCTCGCAAGGGGAAGTTGCAGAAGGAGTTGGTGTGGCTGACGTGCTTGCGGTAGATGTACGCTCAGCACCTGGCATTTGCGGCGCCCATACATTTCATTGGCGTCAAAAAAGACGCAGAGCTGCGGGGTTCTGACAGCGTCATGCAGGCAGCCATGTGCTCTTGCGAGCTCCAAATACAGTGGAAGGGCGGTACTCGGGTCTAGGTACGCACCTACCGGTGTGGTAGCAATCCCCATGTCGGCTGTCAAAAGCTGCATGAGTTTGGTCACGCCTGTCCTATACACCCCCTGACCATTGCCATCATTATTTCTGCGCGCGCGAATGAAATCTTCCCATGTATCATGGGTCGTAAACTTTGCAATGAGGGTATCCCTCAATTGCTCAAATGTGGCCGGTCTTGCCCTCAGTCTGTCTCGATTCAGTGATCGCTTGACTGCATGCTCCGCAATCAGGTGCCCGCAATGCAACTGCTTCGCATACGACCTCACAAGGCTGCGTCTGTTGGCCACAGATTTTTTTGAAAGCTGCCATTCAGGCAGTTTGGGCCGTCCCGGTCTGGAAGGTTCTACCATCTTAGGAAAAAGAAAATCAAAAAACAGCCTACAGCAACGTGGAGTGGTATGCGAAATAGTTGCTACAACGCTGATTGGTGCCTGCACCCAAGTACCGCCCTACCATTGTATTTGGAGCTCGCAAGAGCACATGGCTGCCGGTCTGGAAGGTTCTAGCATCTTAGGAAAAATAAAATCAAAAAACAGCCTACAGCAACGTGGCGGGGTATGCGAAATAGTTGCTACAACGCTGATTGGTGCCTGCACCCAAGTACCGCCCTGCCACTGTATTTGGAGCTCGCAAGAGCACATGGCTGCCTGCATGACGCTGTCAGAACCCCGCAGCTCTGCGTCTTTTTTGACGCCAATGAAAACTCGCATGGATCCTGTTCTCTGTTGCCAAGGCTTTGAAGAGTTGCTGATGTGGTGGCCGTTGGACAGGCAGATCATCCTACATTTTGCTGAGGGGTACAGTGACAGGAATGCAAAAACCTTGAGAGGCTCTGTTTGCTTTCGGCTGAATGGTGGAGGCGGTGGAAGAGCGATAATGTCGGGACCCTCGCTTTCGATCTTGCGCTCTGATGCCGTGTTGACGTTTTGCGCTTGGCGGTTCTCGTGTCGCTTCTCTGCTTCCTCCCGTTCGGTGCGCTCCTGGGGACATGCAAAAATCTAAATCCTATCTCCGTCAATTGGAAAGAAATGAACACGATAGGTATGCACAGAATCAAGAGAGCGTTACTGCAGAACTTTGCATGGTTACCTTTTGCTGTTGCTCCTCATCCCCTTGCTTTTGACGCTTTGCCGCCTCCGCCTTCTTTCTGTCCGCCTCCTCTCGTTCGGTGCGCTCCTGGGGACATGCAAAAAACAAAATCCTATCTCCGTCAATTGGAAAGAAATGAACTCGATACGTATGCGCAGAATCAAGAGAGCGTTACTGCAGAACTTTGCATGGTTACCTTTTGCTGTTGCTCCTCATCCACTTGCTTTTGACGCTTTGCCGCCTCCGCCTTCTTTCTGTCTGCCTCCTCTCGTTCGGTGCGCTCCTGGCGACATGCAAAAAACAGAATCCGATCTCCGTCGATTGGAAAGAAATGAACACCATACGTATGCACAAAATCAAGAGAGCGGTACTGCAGAAATTTGCATGGTTACCTTTTGCTGTTGCTCCTCATCCACTTGCTTTTGACGCTTTGCCGCCTCCGCCTTCTTTCTGTCCGCCTCCTCTCGTTCGGTGCGCTCCTGGCGACATGCAAAAAACAAAATCCGATCTCCGTCAATTGGAAGGAAATGAACACGATACGTATGCACAGAATAGAGAGAGCGGTACTGCAGAAATTTGCATGGTTACCTTTTGCTGTTGCTCCTCATCCACTTGCTTTTGACGCTCTGCCGCCTCCGCCTTCTTTCTGTCCGCCTCCTCTCGTTCGGTGCGCTCCTGGCGACATGCAAAAAACAAAATCCGATCTCCGTCAATTGGAAAGAAATGAACACGATACGTATGCACAGAATAGAGAGAGCGGTAGTGCAGAAATTTGCATGGTTACCTTTTGCTGTTGCTCCTCATCCACTTGCTTTTGACGCTCTGCTGCCTCCGCCTTCTTTCTGTCTGCCTCCTCTCGTTCGGTGCGCTCCTGGGGACATGCAAAAATCAAAATCTGATCTCAGTAAATTGGAAAGAAATGAACACGATACGTATGCACAGAATCGTGAGAGCGTAACTGCAGAATTCCGTGTGCGCTCCTGGAAGGTTACCTTTTGCTCTTGCTCCTCATCTGCTTGCTTTTGACGCTTTGCCGCCTCCGCCTTTTTTATGTCCTCTTGTGCTCCGTCTCGCGTCTCCGCTTCCTCTGGTTCGGTGCGCTCCTGGGGACATGCAAAAATCAAAATCCCATCTCGGTCGGTCGGAGAGAAATTAACGCGATATGCATGCACAGAATTGAAAGACCCTAACTGCACAACTTTGGAACGTTACCTTTTGCTGTTGCTCCTCATCCGCTTGCTTCGGTCGGTGCGCTGCCTCCGCCTTTTTTCTGTCCTCTTCTGCTCTGTCTCGCATCTCCGCCTCCTCTCGTTCCGTGCGCTCCTGGGGACATGGGTTCTCTGCCTTTCTGGGCCTCTCAACCTGAGTGGCACGAAGTTACACAAAGCACCGAACTGTTGGCCTATGAAGCTCGTCCCACCGGCCCAAATCCCAGCCAGCGATATGCACCGGTTGTGCCACCCATGCGGTGGGGTGATAGTCTATGTGTGAGTCACAAACATTTAATGCACTGCAAGCAACAACATCAACAAGCATTGAACAGCAATAGATGCCTGTCGAATGCTGCTCATTGATATGTCCATGGGTTTGAAGCTCACTTGCGGTTTGTGCGGTGGAAACAGCTTTTGGATTGTGAAGCCTCCAGTCTTACTTCTGTCCTCAAGCGCTCGAAGAATCTCTGGTATCGTTTTGGAACTCATACCGCTAACACACAGGTTCTCGCAGAGTTTGATCAAATAATGTTTTGAGTAAGCACTTGCCTGCTTAAACAGCTCCATACGCGTCATATGCTCAGTTGCTTCGGCTATTCTTGATGCCAACGCTTCCTCAGACACATCGGGTGACCTACTCTTTTTGGTATACTTCCTCAACTTTGGGGGCTTTGGTTTAGTTTTCTTGTTCTTTTCCTTTTTGGCTTTGGGTGTGCCACTTGCGCCATCCTCCGAGTTGTCGCCATCGTCACCATCGTCCTCATCATCACTACTTTCATGTTCCGAGCTCTCATCAGAAGGTGCCTCGCCGTAGTCGGATGTTTCATCACTCGGGACGTCACACCCATCGTTGAAGAAGGCAGGCAATCCAAGAGGAAGGGTTCGGAGGACGTCAGCGCGTTTGAACCAATAGAAGTAATTATTTGGGAACCTGATGCATAGGTCGTTCTTGTTTGGTTCCGGTATTTTTTTCGGTATAATCAGCATTCCGTACCAAAACAAGACCCGCTTTTCACCGGTTTGCACATTGGTGGACATGCCACATTTGATGTAATTGAAGGTCCCGACTTCAACACTTTGGTCTTCCTTAACACAATGCCCTGCAAGGAGCCTTTCTAGCTCCGGATCCAAACTTTCGCAATTTTCCCATGCTCCGCCTTCTCCTTGTTCGGCCCGATCTTCCACGTCCCCCTTGCCTATATGACAATCGGCAGGCACCAAGGCTGGCATGTCAGGCTTTGGAATCACAACCTTTTTCTTCTTGGAAGGAGCCATTGCTTAGCCCTGTGGGTTGTACCAAAGGGAAATCACATTTTGTCGCCATGCATGCTCCCATGACCATTCGTTCACCCTTAGTTCACTATCTTTTCACCCTTTGCTCACCCTACCTAGGAAGGCATAATACACACAAAAAGCACGCAACAAGGGCATGAAGGCAGTAAGACAATCGTTGCTTACGTATGAACCATATGGAAATGGACCACAAACGGTGCAAAATAGGGCCAAAAACACCTGAAATGTTCATCGCTCATCCCATTCTTATGCACATAGTATCATATTTTATGTACAACGATGACACACGGAGAAAGAAAATTCTCAAATGGCTCAAATAGTTCCAAGCCTACCTATGAACCATATGGATATTGGATCACAAACGGTGCAAAATAGGGCCAAAAACACCTCAAATCTTCATCGTTCATCCCATTCTTATGCACATACTATCATATTATATGTAGGACCTATCATACAAATGCTTACAATAACAACCTAAGCCCCAAACATGTGTGTGTACGGTGATAGGCACGCAAAAGCCCATCTATGACCCATATGGAAATGGACCACAAACGGTGCAAAATAGGGCCAAAAACACCTCAAATGTTCATCTTTCATCCCATTCTTATGCACATAGTATCATATTTTATGTAGTTCTTATCATTCAAATGCATACAATACCAACCCAAGCCCCAAACATGTGTGTGGACGGTGATAGGTGATCAAAACCCTACCTATGAACCATATGGATATGGAGCACAAATGGTGCAAAAACGGGCCAAAAACACCTCAAAACTACATTGTTCATCCCATGCTTGTGCCCGTAGTATCATATTTTATTTCTTACCCAGCATTCAAATGCTTACAATACCATCCTATGCCCCAAACATGTGTGTGGACGGTGATAGGTGATCAAAACCCTACCTATGAACCATATGGATATGGAGCGCAAAAGGTGCAAAAAAGGGCCAAAAACACCTCAAATCTACATCGTTCATCCCATTCTTATGCACATACTATCATATTTTATGTAGTTCTTATCATTCAAATGCATACAATACCAACCCAAGCCCCAAACATGTGTGTGGACGGTGATAGGTGATCAAAACCCTACATATGAACCATATGGATATGGAGCGCAAAAGGTGCAAAAACGGGCCAAAAACACCTCAAAACTACATTGTTCATCCCATTCGTATGCACATACTATCATATTTTATGTCGTTATTATCATTCAAATGCATACAACACCAACCCAAGCCCCAAACATGTGTGTGGACGGTGATAGGTGATCAAAACCCTACCTATGAACCATATGGATATTGGACCACAAACGGTGCAAAATAGGGCCAAAAACACCTCAAATGTTCATCGTTCATCCCATTCTTACGCACATACTATCATATTATATGTAGGACCTATCATACAAACGCTTACAATAACAACCTAAGCCCCAAACATGTGTGTGTACGGTGATAGGCACGCAAAAGCCTACCTATGAACCATATGGAAATGGACCACAAAAGGTGCAGAATAGGGCCAAAAACACCTCAAATGTTCATCTTTCATCCCATTCTTATGCACATACTATCATATTTTATGTAGTTCTTATCATTCAAATGCATACAATACCCACCCAAGCCCCAAACATGTGTGTGGACGGTGATAGGTGATCAAAACCCTACCTATGAACCATATGGATATTGGGCCCCATGGTGCATGAGAAAGGGATGAATAGCCTAGAATAAAGGCAAAACATCGCTTGTCATGTAGGCTTCTACCAATGGTGATGACAATTTGTTCATATATCACCTCTATACCACCTCTTACAGCCCTGTAAGGCCCTCTATATGGCCTCCATAGACCCTAAAACCATGTAAAAAAGTGGTTTTTGGGTAGAGAAGCGTGAATTTCTCCAAATCTGTGCCTGCCAACTTGAATTTATTTAGGTCAGCAGCAAGGTATTTATCTCGGGAACACGCTCATGCCTTTAATTTGCTGCCAACTGCGAAAAAAAGTGGACTTTTTGGCGATTTTCTATTGCGCACGGCGGTCGGGAATCTGAAACTCGCGTACGCGGCAGTTGCTGACAGTTTATCTGCGGCTCCAGCCTCAGCGACAGCATAATTTTAATAAAAATTTGAGAAAACATAAAAACAACAGTACTACTGTGTACAGTTTGATATCGCGGTTCTGAAAATGCATGATTTTGAATTTTGGGAAAAAACAGCTGCTAAAACCATAGGTGGAGGGCGGACAGTCTGGGTTGGGAGAGCGCCCGACGCCGGACGCCCCACAGCCAGGCAGGAGGCGCCCCTCCAAGGGCGCCCTCGTGCCGCCCCCACAGCGCGCCAAGCCAGCTGGAAGGAGCGCGCGCTGTGGGGTTGCTGACGGGTCCCCACGCCCGCGCCCCCCCGCACCCACAGCCAGTGGGTAGTGGGCCCCGGCAGCCTGCCAAGAGGGCGGGCCGTCGGGGGTAGGAGAGCGCCCGACCCCGGACGCCCCACACCCAGGCAAGAGGCGCCCCCCCCCGGGCATCCTCATGCCGCCCCCACAGCGCGCAAAGCCAGCTCGCAAGAGCGCGCGCTGTGGGGTTTGTGACGGGTCCCCACGCCCGCAGCCCCCCGCACCCACAGCCAGTGGGTAGTGGGCCCCGGCAGCCCGCCCAGAGGGCGGGCAGTCGGGGGTGGGAGAGCGCCCGACCCCGGACGCCCCACACCCAGGCAGGAGGCGCCCCCCCCCGGGCGCCCTCGTGCCGCCCCCACAGCGTGCAAAGCCAGCTCGAAAGAGCGCGCGCTGTGGGGTTGGTGACGGGTCCCCACGCCCCCACCCCCCCGCACCCACAGCCAGTGGGTAGTGGGCCCCAGCAGCCCGCCCAGAGGGCGGGCAGTCGGGGGTGGGAGAGCGCCCGACCCCGGACGCCCCACACCCAGGCAAGAGGCGCCCCCCCGGGCACCCTCATGCCGCCCCCACAGCGCGCAAAGCCAGCTCGCAAGGGCGCGCGCTGTGGGGCTGGTGACGGGTCCCCACGCCCGCACCCCCCCGCACCCACAGCCAGTGGGTAGTGGGCCCCGGCAGCCCGCCCAGAGGGCGGGCAGTCGGGGATGGGAGAGCGCCCGACCCCGGACGCCCCACACCCAGGCAAGAGCCCCCCCCCCCCCCGGGCGCCCTCGTGCTGCTCCCACAGCGCGCAAAGCCAGCTCAAAAGAGCGCGCGCTTTGGGGTTGGTGACGGGTCCCCACGCCCGCACCCCCTCGCACCCACAGCCAGTGGGTAGTGACCCCCACAACCCCAAGCCAGGTAGGGGGGAACCGGGACCCGACCGCCCCCCCCAACGCACGCCAGACGGTGCAAGGGACCAGGGCAGGACACGCGGATGGGCACGGACCAGGTGGAACGGCCCTACCAGCGCCCAGTGCCGGGACCGCGCGAGGTGTGCACGCCACACCACCCAGGAGGGGGGGGAGCGGACGCCGCGGGAGCGCGAGCGCACACACATGAAAAGGGCACACGGGGACTACCGGGAGGGCAAACAGACCGAGCGCGCGGAACGCACAGACCGCGTGCAATGGCGTACCAGCGAGCGAGGGTAAGGGACACCTGGACGGGACGGCCCGCCACACGCAGCGCGGAACAGGCGGGGCGGGAAGGGGGAAACGAGAGAGACACAACACCAGGTACCGGCCCGAACCCCCCGAACCGGCCGCGAGCGCCGCGCACACACAGACAGGGCACTGCACCTGCCAAGGCAGTAGTGGCGCACAGCGCCACGCTCCAACCCCTAGGCTAGGTAGCCTCCGCGCCAGCCCAAGGGGGTCCCACTGGCGACAAGCCAGTAGCACGGGCCCGGCGGCGCCGGCGTCCCGGGCGACCACGCAATAGGGGGGTGACGCAGTGGGTAAGCGCCCGCAGCCACGGCTGCGAATTGATGCACTGACCGGGGAGTGGCGAAACGGGGAAGCCGGGGAAGGACGGGGCTCCGAGCCCTGTGAACCCGGGGGACTCCACCACCAGGCAGGAGGTGCAGCTTGGAGGGCCCCCCACTAGGACCCGGTAGGGAGGATATCATCCGGCCCGACCAGGTGGCCCCCCGGGGCCGAAAGGCGTCTAGTACCCGCAAAATCAAACCTCAAACCTCAAACCTACTGCTCTAGGATCTCAAAGCTCTGAGAGGTCTAGTAGAGATCCTCCAGCAAGCTTCTGAGAAGCCCAAATGCACCAACTTATTACACCACCTTCCTAAACTTCATGCACATTCACTTAGAATGTTCATGACAAGCTGCTAATCCAACATAAGGAGGGGTACGGGCATGAGGAACGCTCATATTGAATGCTCTAAGTGGCTATTATAACGTCTTATTACCCGCGCCCTGGAGGTAAAGATATATCTCCACCTAAGAGGTTAAAGCTCCTAAGTCTTAAGTACGTAAAGTAGTGCTCAAAATGAAACATGAAAAACACTAAGCAAAGAGCTAGCATACAAAGTATGAACAATGATAACCTAAATCGTCAGGCAAACAATGAGGGTAAAGGTAATACACCTGGATGTGAAGGTATAAATTACAATGAGCTATACTGAAAATGAACCACAATTGAGAATAAAATACAACATGTGGGGTGAAACTAGAACTTCAAGCTCTGCCCCAGCTGTCTATTGACATGACTTGGTACGCTATCCAAGGAGAGGATATACCACCTTACTCAATGGACAGGTGGCACCAACCCCGAAGGCACTGGCTGGATGCAATCTGGTAACTGCAATGGGATTCTCGGACTGCATTACATGGACAGAGAAAACGAGGCAGCATCAGTAATGACTAACTGTTGATTAAGTTAGCGGGAGGGTTACGAAAACGATGGGGGGTGGCAGTCACAATGAGAAAGATCACGAGAACTCATGTGACCCAGATCTGCTCTTTCTTATCCTTTGGAGCGAAATGCAAGGATAGATCCGTATAGGGGTATGGGGACTTATACTAATACGTCAACCAAAAAAAGTCTTTGAAAGATATAGTTGTTCATTACTGGCCTTTGAATCATACCTTCCAGCTATACCTAAAAAAAGCTGAAACATCAGTTACCTATCATGGCTAGAATTCATGTACAAAAGAATCAATATTTCATCACGGCAACATGTAGCAATATGCCAAAGGGCTGCATACTGCATTATTCACCATGGCATACCTGGAAGTAGAGCACAGTAATCTAATAAGTTATGAAGCTAGCGGGAATACTGATTAGTGTAGAAATGTCTGAAATGACCTACATTACCAATGCAAATAATTTGCACGAAGAAATGAAAAGGTAGAATTGTGTTGCTCATGTAAAATTAGAGAAAGAAGATGTATGGGTTGTGGTAAGTGCTAAAGATGACAAAAACCAATGAAATGTATGTGAATGTAGGGGATGGGGCTACTGGTAGGGTTGGGCTGGTCTGCTGGGGTTGTTCTGAAACAAAGTAGGTAAGTAGTCCAAAAGTTGGAAAGGTTGGCGGTTTTCTGGATGCACCGTTTAGCTCTGAAGCAAGCCAATGGACATCCTACCCAACTGGAGGGTCGCCACTGCCCCATATGCGAGACTTAAGGGTTGCCACGGCCTCATCTAAGCGAAATGAATGAATGGTTGGTTGTCTTAGACAGGTAGAAGTGGTAAATCCCCGAAAAATGATATCGTAGTCAAAGTAGGTTCTGTACCTTACCGGAAGACCAATCAATGGCGAGCCCCTTGCCCAACAGATGGTTGTACAAAGCCATTCGTGTGGGGGCCTGTCTTCCTACATGAGGAGTGCACTCCGCTCAACTGAATTCCGGGATTTAGGCTATCCTCATCGAGCTTAACTTTGTCATCTATCTCTACCGCAAGAGAAGGGGTCTATTCAAATGCATGGAAAGTAGCCATCTACCCGCGCAAGGGTAGAATCCTATACACTGTAGGCATTAACCACCTTTCGATAATCCTTTTCAATGGACCCCCCTTAGTGCACTGCTTGGTCTCAGTGGCTACCGGCGCAGGACTCTCCACTAGCGCACCGCGGAATGCATTAGCCAAGTCACAGGCTACGAGACCAAGCTTACAACTGTTCACTTGTGTTACACAACAAAGATGTGGGGGGGTGAGACCAATGCCGGCTGTAAGCAGACACTGACTATCTACAGGAAGGAAGTTAGCTACATGTTGGCCCGTACGTGAACATTTGATGGAAGTGGTATTTAGGTAGGTAGGTAGGTAGGTAGGTAGGTAGGTAGATAGGTAGGTGCATTTGGTCGTGCAGAGGCGTGCCTGGGTTCCCGTTGGCGTTGCCACTGTGATGAACAGAAAGAGGCTCCGCGCTTGAAGAGGGGAGGTGGCTTACATCTGGCTGGACCTGACTTGTTGCCATCACCAAGGCGGCCCCGGGCAGCAGCAAGAGGGCTGATCGAGGCCAATGTGACGTGCCTGTCACGCCAAGAGGGTGGGGCCCCGTGCTTGCACACCCTCCCTCCTTCTGGAGGAACCCTGGCGCCGCCTTAGGATGTAGCCCTAGCCCCGGTCTCCGGATCTCGTTCTGCCGGGTCACCTGCATGGCGCGGGCTACCTCACTGCCCGGGCCATGGACACCGGGTTTCTTACTGTTGTGTGGTGCTTGTGTTTGGGTTTGGGTTTCGCGGTAGCCCCGCCAGTCCTGGCTCGGGTCTTGGGTGTGTGTGTTTGGGTACGGGTTTTCGTGTCACCCCACCATTCCTGGCTGGCATTTGGGGTGTGTGCAGTTGGGGTCTGGTTTTGTCTTGCAGCCTGGCATTCCTGGCTGGGGCTTTGGGTCGTGTGTATTTGTGTGTGCGCTCCGCATGTACCCCGCGGTTTCTGGCTCGGCTGTGCGGTGTGGGTGTGTGTGCTTGGGTTCAGGTTTCGGCTGCGGGCCGCCATTCTTGGCTGTGGTTTCGGGCTGTGTGTTTTGCTGTGTGACCTCTGTCTGGACCCAGCCAATCCTGGCCCGGGTGTGCGGTGTGGGTGGGTGTGCTTGGGCTCCGGTTGAGGCTGCGCCCCGCGATTAGTTGCTTGGGTGTTGGATTGTGTGGTTTGGTGTGTATGCTCCGCCCTTACCCCGCCAGTGTGGATTTGTGTGCTTGGGCTCGGGTTGCGGCTGCGCCCCGCCATTCCTAGCTGGGGTTGTGGGGCGCGTGAGTTTGTGTGCGCGGACCGCCTGTACCCCGCCATTCCTGGCTAGAATGTGCGGTGTGGGTGTGTGTGCTTCGGTTCAGGTTTCTGCTGCGCCCCGCCAGTTCTGGCTGGGGTGTTGGGTTGTGTGTTTTGGTCCCTCCGCTTGGCCTGACCTAGGGCAGTGGGAGGGCCAGGACGTCCCCTTGGTAAGACCTTCTTGCTGCATTGTCAACGGAGGCAACCCGAGCTCCCAAAGATGCCTACCTACCTACCTGGGTCTGTACCCCGCCCATCCTGGCTGGGGTGTGCGGTGTGGGTGTGTGTGCTTGGGGTTGGCTTTCGGCTGCGTCCCGCGATTCCTGGCTGGGTTGTTGGGATGTTTCTGTGTTTGTGTGCGCGCTTCGCGTGAACTCTGCCAATCCTTGCTGGGGTGTGCGGTGTGGGTGTGTGTGCTTTGGCTCTGGTTTCGGCTGCGCCCCACCATTCCTGGCTGGAATGTTGGGGTATGTGCGTGTTTGTGTCCGCGCTGCCCCTGTGCACTGCCAATGCTGGCTGGGGTCTGCGGTGTGGGTCTGTGTGCTTCAGCTCGGGTTTCGGCTGCGCCCCGCCATTCCTGGCTGGAATGTTGGGGTGTGTCTGCGTTTGTGTCCTCCCTGGGTCTGTACCCAGCCAACCCTAGCGGGGGTATGCGTTGTGGATGTGTGTACTTCGGCTCTGGTTTCGGCTGCGCCCTGCCATTCCTGGCGCGAATGTTGGGGTATGTGTGTGTTTGTGTCCGCGCTCCGCCTGTTCACCGCCATAGCTGGCTCGGGTCTGTGGTGTGGGTGTGTTTGCCTTGGCTCGGGTTTCGGCTGCGCCCCGCCATTCCTGGCTGGAATATTGGGGTATGTGTGTGTTTGTGTCCGCGCTCCGCCTGTACACCGCCAATGCTGGCTGGGGTCTGTGGTGTCGGTGTGTGTGCTTTGGCCCGGGTTTCGGCTGCGCCCCGCCATTCCTCGCTGGAATGTTGGGCTGTGTCTGTGTTTGTGTCCGCGCTCCGTGTGTACCCCGCCAACCCTAGCGGGGGTATGCGGTGTGGGTGTGTGTGCTTGGTCTCGGGTATTGGCTGCGTACGACCATTCCTGGCTGGAACATTTGGGTGTGTGTGTGTCTGTGTCCGCGCCCCGCCTGTACACCGCCAATCCTGGCTGGGGTGTGCACTGTGGGTGTGTGTGCTTGAGCTCAGGTTCTGGCTGCGTCTCGCCTTTCCTGGCTGGGCTTTTGGGCTGTGTGTTTTGGTGTGTGCTCTATGTCTGGACCCAGCCAAT
The DNA here is from genome assembly GCA_964036045.1 of Eutreptiella sp. 'Long Island Sound 2002'. Lineage (NCBI taxonomy): Eukaryota > Euglenozoa > Euglenophyceae > Eutreptiales > Eutreptiaceae > Eutreptiella > Eutreptiella sp. 'Long Island Sound 2002'. Next base: position 66,425,452 of record OZ038378.1, read on the forward strand.
CCTTATCCGGTGGTGCAGTGTGCTGGGGTGTGCTTGGGCTCGTGTTTAGGCTGCACCCCGCCATTCGTGGCTTGGGTGTTGGATTGTGTGTTTTGGTGTGTATGGTCCGCCTGTACCCCTCCTTTCCTTGCTAGCTGGGCGGTGTGAATTTGTGTGCTTGGGCTTGGGTTGCGGCTGCGGTCCGCCATTCCTAGCTAAGGTGTTGGGGCAGGTTTGTCTGTGTGCGCGCGCCGACCTGTGCCCTGCCATTCCTGGTTCAGGTGTGTGGTGTGGGTGTGTGTGCTTCAGTTCAGGTTTCAGCTGCGCCCCGCCATTCCTGGTTTGGGTGTTGGGTGCTGTGTTTGTGTGCGCACTCTGCCTGTACCCCGCCAACCCTGGCTGTGGTGTGCCGTGTGGGTGTGTGTGCTTGGGCTCGCGTTTCGGCTGCGTCTCGCGGTTCCTGTCTCGGTTGTTTGGGTGTTTCTGTGTTTGTCTGCGCGCTCCGCGTGTACCCTGCCAATCCTGGCTGGGGTGTGCGGTGTGGGTGTGTGTGCTTGGGCTCGGCTTTCGGCTGCGCCCTGCAATTTCTGACTGGAATTCTGGGGTGTGTGTGTGTCTGTGTCCGCGCTCCGCCTGTACGCCGCCAATCCTCCCTGGGGTGTTTGCTGTGGGTATTTTTTCTTCGGCACAGGTTTCGGCTGTGCCCCGCCAGTCCTGGCTGGAATGTTGGTGTGTGTGTGTGTTTCTGTCAGCGCTCCGTTTGTACCCCGCGAACCCTGGCTGGGGAATTGGATGTGGGTGTGTGTGCTTATGCTTCGGTTTCGGCTGCGCTCCACCATTCCTGACCTGAACTTTGGGTTGTGTGTGTGTCTGTGTCCGCGCTCCGCCTGTACGCCGCCAATCCTCCCTGGGGTGTGTGCTGTGGGTATTTTTTCTTCGGCACAGGTTTCGGCTGCGCCCCGTTAGTCCTGGCTGGAATGTTGGTGTGTGTGTGTGTTTCTGTCAGCGCTCCGTTTGTACCCCGCGAACCCTGGCTGGGGTATTGGATGTGGGTGTGTGTGCTTATGCTTCGGTTTCGGCTGCGCTCCACCATTCCTGACCTGAACTTTGGGTTGTGTGTGTGTTTGTGTTCGCCCTCCGCCTGTACGCCGCCAATCCTGGCTGGGGTGGGCTCGGGTTTTGGCTGCGCCCCTCCATTCGTGCCTGGGGTCTTTGAGGTCTGTCTGAGTTTGTGTGCGCGCTCCTCCTGTAAGCCGCCACTCCTGGCTGGGGTGCTGGGGTGTGTGTGTGTTGGTGTGCGCGCTCCGCTTGTACACCGCCCTTTCTGTCTGGGGTCTGCGGTGTGGGTGTGTGTGCTCGGGCTCAGGATTCGGCTCCGCCCCGCCACTTCTTGCTGCGGTGTTGGGGTGTGTTAGTCGGTGTGCATCCTCGGCCTGTACCCCGCCATTACTGGCTGCAATGTCTGGGTGTGTGTGTGATTGTGTGCGCACTCCTCCTGTACCCAGTGAATCCTGGCTGGAGTGTGCGGTGTTGGTGTGTGTGCCTGGGCTCGGGTTTTGGCTGTGCCCCATCATTCCTGGCGTGTGTGTGTTTGTCTGCTCGCTCAGCTTGTACGGCGCCATTCCTTGCTTGGGTGTGTGATGTGGATATTTGTGCTCGGGCTCGGTTTTCGGCTGCGCCCCGCCACTCCTGGCTGGGGTGTTTGGGTGTGCGGGTTGGGTGTTGCCCGGTACCTGTTCCTGTGCCGTGGTTCGTTGCGGGTTGTGCGGTACTAGGTGGCTGTTGTTGCTTGGCACCCGTCCGTGTGCCTTCCTTGTGGCCGGCAGCGTGCCTCTCTGGCGTGCCTCGTGGCCCTGCGTTGGGGCATCACGCCTCGTCCGGTCCAGTCGCTCTTGGTGCCCCGCTCGGCTTTCCTGACGCCGTGGTGCCTATCCCCAGCCAGGCGCCTCTTCATATTATTTTTACCTGGATTGGGGGTCACACACGTGCCCTTCTAGGCAACATCTACTCTGATGCAACCTCCAGCTACGTCAACTACCCCCCAGGGTCACACCAGCCAAGCTCCATGTACTTCATTTATCACCAATGCACACACCTACCTGGTAAAGTATCCCTTAAATCTGTCAAACACTTACCCTCAGTACACTCTCACAGAAGCATACATCTCTCCATGAGCAGAGACGCCTACACTCATACTTCCAAGTTTTCCCGTTTCCCCTTCAAATGGGTTAATGGCCTGTATAGTTGCACGGGCTACCAACCACACTACATCCCTAACAAATACCTCTGCAAGAAATGTCTACAGAAACACCCCCTGGACCCCATCACAGCAGTGACTGAATGCACAGCAACAGAACGCCTACGACAGGCAATCATCAACGCCTGGCCTCCCCCCTTCAACAGACTTTTTTTCGAGTGTTGGACCACCGCAACACTGGTCGACCGCCCCAATTTTTGCCGCACTCTGATTCCAAAATCTCTCAGTAACGTTCTTCGTTGACCCCTACAAGCACTCAGTTACATTCCACACAGAAATCACTATTCACACTGCCATGAAAACACGGCGCTAACGCCTGGAAAACAGTACTTCAAGACATCCAGCAGTGCCTCAGAGAAAGCCCCATACCAGACCTACACACCTTACAACCAGACACCACTGACAGCCTCTGCAAAAGTGCTGTTTCCATCTGCAGCACATCAGCTCACCACCCCCATTAACTCTCATTCCCCCAAATTAAATCATCTGCCCCCCTTAACAAACACCAAAACAAGGAGCGCTCCAGTGCAACACGCCGCACAGTTACTAAAACCAATACTTCCCAACACCACACTCCTCCAGCACTCACAGCAATCACTTCACAGGCCACTGTTCCCTAATACTTCAGTGTGAAAGGAGGCTAAGCTCGACTAGCGACCGGGCGGTCCCCGCCCCGCACTGAAATTCCGGGAAAGGTGCCCCTCCCCGTGTGCTTTTCTGTTTCCTCTTCGTTCATCTCTTCACTGTCAACTGCAGGCCCCCCCACCCCACCCCACACTGCAGTTATCGGCAACCATGAATGGGCCAACTCCCTACTCTTCATTTAAAAAGAATTTTCCAATTTCTTTTTTCTCTTTTCTCCAAACTTTACTCAGGTCCACCACCCAGCGGGGTGTTCAGATAACCATCTGGCCTCTGGTGCCAAGCAAAGAAGTGCACTGCACCCAGATGATCCTGGTCAGTGCCCAGGTCGAAACAAGAACAGGTTCATCTACTATTTGTTGTATATGTGTTTTCTTGCTTTGGATTCCGGCTCGCCATGAACTCTCCTGCCCGTGGGTACGCCGCCTTGAGTAATGCTCGCCGGCCATGCCTCAAAGAAGCTGTAGGACTCTGAGGAGACGATTGATTTCAACATCAACGGCGACAAATATTTTGGCAACGACCGATGTGTGTTAATGACGGTCTACTTGACAAATATGTCAAACATTGGCACCGACATGAGACCGCCCACTCACATTCTCGTATTCCGGAGGAGGAGCTCGCACACAAGGTGTACACCGGCAATCTCAAAGGAGCTTGTGAAAAACCTGCCAAAGGATGCAAGTAATGTCAGTCGAGCATCCCGAAGAATCAAAGACCTGTGGGACTACTGTAAGGAATGCCAATTCCTGAGATGTTGTTTGACAAGGTGACGGCAGATGCCTTCAAATTGGGACATATCCAGGAAAAAAGTCTCTACAGGAAGAAGCAAATCGACGGGGTTTTGTCAATTGACAACCGCCACAGGGGCAACATTCAGGTCCGCCGTTGCAACACGAAGCATCTTAGGTCTGAAACGGCTGCCAAGTGGACTGCACGTCAGTTGATTGGTAACTGCGATGTCCCCAGCGCAATTCTGACGAACAGTGCATAGGAGTTCATTGGGACCTGGTGCCAGAACATGTGTGCTCCTTTGGGAGTTCATCATCTCCGTGCCCCATTCTAGGATCTTTAAGCGCTCCCTGCACAACGAGCTGGAAGTATTCTTATCAATATCCTGACAAGATTCCTGGCTACTCGAAACGACTACAATGGGTTGCAGACAATTTACTGTGTCTTGAGGAGATACCATCGGACCAAGAATTACACTGGATTAAGCCCGAATTGGCTTGTTTTTGATCGTGAGACGATGGGCCCTGGACCATTGATGTACCATTCAAGGCAGTGCTACATTGCCTCACAATGGTTACAGAAGATCTAGGAACCAGGTTGCAAATGGATCCAAGCTAAAATCGAGAGTCAAGCAGATTGGCTGAATTTCAAAAATTGATCGGGAACGCAAGGAAAGCCCTTCGAGAAAGGCCAACAAGTGTGGCCTCGTAAGCCGGATGAGGCGCTGAAGCAGGACAACAAATTGTTGCCACTTTGGGAGCGCCAACTCCAGGTCAAGAATCAACTAAGTGAAACACCATTCAGCATTGTGATCGGGCCAGGCAGGCATCAGGAAGTTCATTGTGACCGTTTGAAGGCCGAAGTACCCTGTCCCATGGACTCTTACAAGCCGCTTTGTCCGACCTCCAAGTACCTGAGTGACAGAAAGACGGCCACGGGCAGTTTTGATTTGGAGACGATCCTTGATTACAAGAAGGATGTTAGAGATAAGTGGTTGTCTGCTGTCCACTACTTCTGTTGTCTGAAAGCAATTTGTGCTAGAAGAAGATAACTTGGAGCGAGCATCAAGCTTTATTCATGGGTACACCGAAACTTTCATCAGGTTACTGAAGGAGCATTCTGAAGTAGACTGTGAGCTCTCTCTGATCAACAATTGTGTCAAGAAGGAAGACTTACAAGCTGAAGAAGCAGCTCCCATTGTGGCTGGACGCATTCGGGACAAGATCTGATCAGAATTGGAATTGCCGGAAATTCCAAACCAGGTTACTGCCCACAAACCCCCTTGGCCCTGAGACGAGACAGTCCTGGCACAGTGTCTATGTGGTTTGATAAACAGATGATTGGACATTCTGAGGTCATGCTGGTCATCATGTGCATCATTTTCATCATGGTCATCATGTCGATGATGCCCATCATGCTAGATGACTCACATCTGAAGCTCTGAGAGGACTTTATCTTCAGCTACGACAACACCCTTGTGTTCTGCTGCCGGCTGGAACCCTCTACTCGGCCTTGCAGCGACTCTTTCGAGTTTGTACTACATACAGAGATTCTTGCACATGACAAGGTCCCATTCGTTTCAACTGTTTGACGGATCTGCTTGGAATGTTATTCACATCCGTTTTTATCTTATGACCGTTGGTTTATTTGCCAATAGATGAACGTGAAAGGGCTTATAAGGACCTAGAGACCACCACTGTGTTGTCACTCAGGTCAACTCGCTGTTCAGCTGAGGATTGTATTGGAATCCCCCTCAGAATCAGCTCAATTATGGCAAATTCCTGGTAGAAAGCATTGGATGCTCAGAAATTCGGAGACTACAATCAGTCAGTTACCATTTGTGGCTCGTACTGCGTAAGTGAGTAAGTAAGGGCCACCGCGCCTCCCCCCCCTAGCCCAGCCTTTAGCGCGCCTGCAGGCGGGTTTCCTGTTCATAGCCCTCGGCAACAGCTCCTCATTGCTCTCAACCACATTCCACCACCCCCCATCTCTCACAGTCTGGAGTACCCACTCAGCTCCGGGATGCACTTGGTTGTCGTCCATCCGCGGCTGGAGGCCAGGGGGCGACCGTTTCCACCTTCCTGTGGGTCCCGCTCACGCCTCAACCTACGTATACTCAGGCCATTGACCTGGGGGCCTCAGGGTCAGCTCCCACCCCTGCGGTCGCCTCATGGCCATCCAGGAGTTCAGGAATTTTCCTCGACTTCCGGTGGCCAGGTTCCCCATGGTTGGCCCATGGTTCACCACTCCATGGTGACCAGTTTCCCAATCCCCCAGAGCTGTTGTGTGGCGCTTGCTGTCGGCCTTTCTACCCTGCTCATTTCTGATCACCTTGCGATTCCCCGGTCCCGATAGTCTCATCCCTTCTCTGGTCCAGTTCCCCCGTCTGGTTTCACACTCCCCCGGGGCCGTTGGTCGGCTCTTGCCAAACCGCGTCGACAGCCTTGTCTCTTTATCCCGTCCCTCATCCCGTGTTCATACCCCAGCGGGTCGCCAGCAACCCTTTGGCGCGGGCCCACTGGATCCTCATCCATCCGGGGACCGCTTTGTGCTCCTTGCACCCGTCTCTCCTATTTCCAGCCCTCTGGCTGCCTTCTGCCGCCCTGCCCTGGACTGGGACGTCCTCGTCTTCTGGTCTACTCGTCACCCGCGTTTGTTCCTTCAACTCCCTGAGCCGGCAGCAAATCAGTGGCGCGGTCCCGAAGAACCGGTCTCTGCCCCATGCACTAGTTGCCCCTACTTGTACCCCTTCTTTTGCGCTCCTTTATCTTTTTTTTGCGTTCCTGTGTGCGCCATCCCCGCTGGGTTGCTTTCACTACTGCCCCGTCCCTGTCCGGTCCTTTCTTCCCTTTGTGTGGGCCCCTTTGGCTGTCGTTTGCTGTCCCCCCCCCTACCCCCTCTGTGTGTCTGTTTCTGCCTCGGGTCTTTAGTGTTTTTTTGGTCATCCTGCGCTTTGCTTTGTTGGCTTTGTGCTTTGTATTTTTGGTTTTTTACCCTTCTCCTTGCATGCACGCACCACACGGCAACACTGGACTTCATCCCGCGGCTCTTCTGCAGTCTCTACTCTGGTCTATCCACACTGTGGGGTTTTTCCCGTGGCGTTTACCCGCCATGCCAGGTGGGCACTCCTCCCTGGTGTCTCCCTCTCTGCGCTCCTCACCCCGCCCCGCCCTCCGTTGTGTCAGTCTCGCCCTCCCTCCCCGCCTTACTGATCCCCGCCGCCCTGGGGTGCGCCGCACTGTTCTTCCCTCGCCACGGCTGTATCTTTCCCCCGAACACGCGCTGCTGCGCCGGCGCCCCATTTGCCTCCCTATGGGCCGACTGGGGTGGCCTCCTCGGGTACCCCGCCAGGTGATTCTTCCGTCGTTCGTCCCCCGGCTTCCCCTCCATCAGCTCCCTGATCGTAGGGCGGGTGCCTGGTACGGCTCAATGCGGCTTGTTCGCATGTTGTTGACCGGGGAGTGATGTGATGCCCGTGCCTGTCCTCTTTTGCCCCCTTTGCCCCACCCTTCGTGTGGTCTATCGCTCCCTCTGTTCCTTCGCCTCCCTCGTCCCCGTTGTGCCTTGCGTGTCGTGTTCGCCACCGCTCGTGCGCGCCCCGCGTCTCTCCAGGCCCCCCTGCCGGTGCGGCCCTGCCCTGCTCCCCGAATCCCTCTCTCCCCCCCTCTGCCTCTTTCTCTCACTCCCGTCCCCTACCCTCACCCCTCGTCTCAACCTCTGGGGTCACCCCCTTCGAGTGACCTCTTGTCGGGGCCTGTTGCCTTGCCTGACGGGATATATAGAGTCCTACTCAACCTCAGGCAAGATTACTGGCCCAAATCCCACTGTCCCCTTTGCACGCATGCCGCCACGGATCTCGACTGGAGCTGTGCGTGTCTGTGGCACCAACTCTGTTATGTGTCGGCCGGTTTGTGGGGCGCCATGCCGCACGAAGAGCCCGCTCGGCTGCCCCGCAGCCGCCAGGTGTTGCTGCCATCTAGGCTTTTATGGCAGGTATTTTTCCCTAAAGGGCCCCCAATCGCCAAGACATGCCACCATGTGGAGTATGCTGTCATTGTTGTTATTGTTGCCACGTTTTATTGAGGGACATACATTCACGATATCATGTCTGTGTTTTCTTTCATAACAATCCAGTATATGTTAAATTTTTGCACAACAAGCATTGGCCCGTAGGATGGGGTGTCATTGAGGTGCATTGGGACGAGCCAAATTTGGTTTGCCCCTTCGTCAATGTTTTCCAGGAACTTAACTAATTAGGTTGATGTAATCCTGCGTTGTTGTCCAATCTGTTCCATGTGTGTATTGAAAATCAGGCTGGATCTTTGCCTATGGTACGCAAGTTCAACGAAACTTAATTGGCAAGTGCGAGGGCAAGTAAATGTTACCCCATCTTACATACACACCTACATCCTCCACATGTAGCATCTGATCACCAAGTTTGTTCTTGCCCCATGCATTTCACCTGCATGGTGATCATCAGATGTGTTGTTCTAGTCTGGATCTCTTCATACGAGGTCGGAGACAAATGTGTTGCTGCATGGCACCACAATGACGCCCCATGGGACAACATAAGCAAATGCATGTACATTTTGTTATTTATGATCAAAAGACCTCAGATCCGTGCTTGCTCCCGCCAACCCGTCCACTACAAAATTTGAACTGCGCTCCATTCCTCATTTTCCTCCTACTTTGATTAGTTGCTCGTTCTGTGGCCCGTTATTTACGCCTGACGGCGCCTGCCAGCTGAAATTGCGCTACAGGCAGCTCGCGCACCGCATCCAGCTGGAGGCACCAAATACGCCAATGGCAAGAACAAGAAAGGCATTGTTCCTGCTCTTTTGTCAGCAGAAATTCAAAACTGTGATTGTTCCGTCCTGTGGCCCTTGATTCGCGCCCCACAGGACGAGCCACGGTCGCTTTCCGGAGGACGCAGCTAAAAGACGCAAAAGAGATGGTTCCAAAGCGTCGGAATCCGAAAGGCGCACGCAGGAGCCATTGGTATGTAAGATCGGTCCGCTTTAGCCAGATTTCCACGCCGTGTCGTACAGTGGGTCGTAAATCATGTCTCATCAAGTGTTCCACTCCTTGCAGTTGGCTAGAGCGAAAAATATGACGGCCAATGCATGATCCATAGCTTAGATATCCGTTTCAAGCTGTTGGCGTCACGGAAAAGCAGGGATCAGGCAGTGTGCCACCGATCTCCAGTTACGTCTCCAATGTCTCATAAATCACGTCCCATCGCCTGTCGTCCGTCATGCGCCGCAACACAGCAAATTACACAGTGCCGACCACAGTTTCGAGCCTGTCGACATTCATTTGTAGGTGTCTGAGTCTACGAAGTGCACAGATTTTGCTTCTGGTAACTCGTAAGCGCGCTGCATGTGGTTTGCTTCGTAAATCACGCCCCCCAGTATGTCCTGGTGTGTGTTCATTCTGTCCCTCTGCAGGACGGATTGTCTGACGAGACCCGAGAGTTGGATGGAGCCCCAGAAGCAGGCGCAAAGATAGAGGCCGATTTGGACGACAAAGCAGACACAAAGGAAGACGCTGAGGACGCTAAGGATGCTAAGGACGAGGATAACGTGGTTAGAGAAGAGAAGGAGGAGGAAGAAGGAGATGATGAGAGCAGTGAAGATGATGATGCTGATGATCATGATGCTGCTGCCCATCTGCATGTGAAGCTTACGTCAAAGGAACGCGAAAATATTTGGAGCCAGGAGACGTTGCTACTGGAAACTGTGCAAGGGCAGAAGTGTCAGAGGTGGAGCCTCGTGTGCAAAAGGCTTTTGGACATCAGATGGATTTTCAGAGACGGCAAAGGACTACAGCAAATTGATTGTGACCAGCTACGATGGAGCCACTGGTCGGATTGATACTGCACTGCTTGCCCGATTTCAGCAAGGACTGAAGCAACACTACAACGTCTCTCTTTGCATTGAACCCATCCATGCCCCCATCTACTGCCTTTCAGTGGGAGCGGAGACCAGATTGTCAGTCAGAGACCCTGGATCCAATATGTCCACCAGTCTCTCTGCACTTCACCCTCTGCTCCGTCTCCAAAATGCCAAACAGCTGCATCTCAAAGGAAGGTCCCAGAAGTTTGGATTGCTGTTACTTTGGTCAACAATCAAGGGTGCCAGACTGAATCTTGAGGATGCGAAGAACCAGTTGGAGGCCACTGCCAGCGTAGGGGGATCTGGATCTGATGCATTTGCCCGTCAGGTGCACTCAAAGCTTGGCAAGATGAAGAGATCATCCGCAGACATCAAGACACAGCAGGAGGAGCTGGGTAAGAAGCAGGACAACCTGTCCTCTGCTGTTGCAGAGGCACGCGACTTGATCAGAAGCATGAAGGATGACCTCGAGTCTCTCACTAAGAGAGCAAAGTCTGCCACCGTAACTGCCCCTGCCCCTGCTTGGCTTTGTCCGGGTGTGCAGCCGCGTATGGCCCAGAGTATCGAGCTGGCCTTGGCTCAGAACACACAGAACGCACAGAACGCCATGCAGTGATGAACAGCTCTGACAGCATTTTGCATTCCTGCTGTGTGCCATTGGGACAGCATTTACGTGCCATTACATGTGCCATTTTCTGAAATTTTAGGTGCCCCAATATAGGCTGCCCCTTGTGGATCTTCACATATGAAACAGCTCGGAAACCAGTGAATGAACAGGGACAAGAGCGTTGTGATGTAGATAGAGGCATATCACCAGTGAGTTGGCCTATTCCACATTGGACGGTGCGACGGGGCAACATTTACCAGCCATGGGATGGGCCAACTGTTTTCCATTGATTTCTCTTGGGATAAGCACCAATTGAAACCTGTTTTTAACATTTACGCGAAGTCAACCCTAAAGAAAGGATAGAGTAGGTGCCGGCACATGGAAAACACAGCATGACGTGGCGCACCATTTCAAACAACATTGGCTTGTTTCATGGGACCGCATTTACTTGCCATCCTACGGGCTAACCTTTCTTTTTCAAATTACGGTAATATGTCGAGTTACCATGAGGCGGCTGCATATGGCGCAAAAAGATGGTGGTATGTTCTTTCCAAAACTGTGGCACTAATAGCAACAAAATCCCATGGGGGGCATTATTGCCCATTTTAGGAATTTAAGGAAGCATTCAGGGAAAAATACCTGCCATAAAAGCCTATGTGCCAGCCAGGCCCCTGCCTTGAGCACCCTCTCAATGAGGATGCTGGCGATCACTCTGGTGAACCTGTGCCGCCGCTCCAGCAGGTCCGGCATCTGCAGCCAGTCCCCGCGGGCGCAGATCCATGTCGTCTAGACGCAGGCCCTCGATGTGGACCCCGACGCCCTCGAATGTCTCGCACTACACTACAAGCAGCTGCCGGAGGCGAACCAGGCAGAACAGCCCGTACCGCCCGCTCCCGCGAGCCTGGCCGTTCAGCACGCGCATCAGCCGGCGCTCCAGCCTCCTGCTGCCGCGGTCGTTGCCAACGTAGATCTTGTACACGGTCTGGCGCCCAGGGCCCATGCACTCCACGTCTGCCTCTTTGATACCCCGTTCCTCCTGTGCTCCAGCGGGATGTCCACGAATGGCATCATCCCTTGACCCTCCCCGCGCAAGCCCCGCGCCTTCTTTAGCTCCTCTGTCCATTGCACCCCTGAGAGTACAGCCCTCCAGGGTCAGAACTCTGAGACCACACATCTCCATCGTGCGAGCCAGCCCTGCAACGGCCCCCTAAACGTCCTCTCGTGCCTGTCCTCCTTTCTTCACCCCTTGTAGTGCGTGCTCATCACCATGTTGCCCTGTACGGAGCCCCTCTCCCCTGCCCCGCGCCTCGCCGGTTCCTTTTCCCCTGCCTCCTTCAGTACCACCCCTCCCTCTGCAGCGGCTCTGTTAGCATCCGCACCCTGGTCCTTCTCCTCCTTTCCCTTGGACTGTCCAGGTTCAATCCGGGAGTGTCACCCCCAGCATCTTCCTCCACCTGTCCTCTGGCATCTCTGACCCCCTGTCCTGTAGCCTCTCCGCCCTGTGGAGCGCGTCACGGAACAGGTGGGTACCATGCCTCTCTCGTCTGTCTCTCGTCCTCCCCGCCCATTTGACGTAGGGGACCAACCCGGCCACCTCCCCCGCTGGCCAGCCCCAGACCGACCCCGGCTTTCTCCTCGCGACATGCCATGCAGAATGCTGCAGCAGCCGGGACTCCGGACACCAGTCTGTCTCCGAGGGCTCCGCGCTGTGGCTGGTGGGCCTCGGTGCTCCTGCTGCCCCCCGCTCTCTCCTCTTCTCCACCCGGCGCTGCTTTCCGTCTGCGTACCCATCGTCATCACCCTCTGCTCGTGCCCACTTCGCAGACTGTGACCTTCCGTCCCTATCAGTGGCAGTGGTGTCGCCCTCCGGGTCTGGGAAGACCTGGTGCCCCCTGCAGGCTGCCACCGCCTCCTCCTCCCTCAACCTGCGTTCCTGCCCTGCCACCTCCCTGTCCCACTCCTGCGGCCTCGCTGCCTTGCCCCTCATCCTCTTCCAGGCCAGCACCCCTCCCCCGCATGGGGTGCCCTGCGCGCTTGCCTGCTCCCCTGCCCCCCATCACCCGTGCCTCTCCCTCCCGCAGCTTCCCCTCCTCCTCCTCTACCCTCAGCTGTGCTTTTCGCAGCTCATCCCCATTCCCTCCTGGGGCTCCCCACATCGCCTTCACCGCCTGGGGGTGCTGGCGGCAGGGCACCCGGGTATATTTGTGGGATGGGGTACACCGGCAACACCGCTGGCTACAGTGGTGGGGGGAACGTTGAAATGACAGTTCCCCACCACCCGCGTCTCCCCATCCCCGGGTACGCCGGCGCCCCCATATACCCTCCGCCATCCACCTCAGCTTGTCCCTTGCCTCCTGCTCCTGGCAGCCCTGGCTTCCCCTGTCCTTTGTCACCCCCCCCCCCCCTGTGCCTCCTTCCTTCGCCTGTCGCACTCCATGCCGTGCACACCTTGCCTAGAGTGCCCCGTCCTTCTGCTCTCCCCTCAGTGCCCTTCACCGCCCTCGCCTTCCGTCGCCCCTTTCTGCCTTCCGCTCTTCTTCCCTCCTTCCAGCATCCGCTGGCCGTGGTGCCCCGCCTTCGCACTGTCGCCCTCCCCTTGTCGGCCTTCCCCCCCCCCCGGTTATCCGCCCTTTTTGGTGTGCCCTGCAGCCTCTCGGGCGCGTCTGCACCCCGCTCCGTCCTGCCTTCGTGTCCTCCCCCTGTGGCCCTCGGCTTGGCTGACTGCCGCACCACCCCCCTATCCCCTCGTTTCATCCTTCACCCTCCACCTCTCCCCTCGCCTCCTCCGTCTCCAGCGGGCAAATGACTTTTGGCTCCAGCAAGGGGGCCTGCCGACAGGTGCGCCAGCGCCTCAGTACGCGTTGTCTGCTGACGGCGCGCCTCTCTCTCTTCCTCCACCCTCATCGCTGCGCTAACTTGTGGCCGTCATCCCGGGGGCGGCTGACTAAGCTACTGCTGTGGCTGCTGCAACTGGTGCCCCTGTCCCCCTCGTTTACTTCCAGCCCATCCCCAGGGTGCCACGCGGTCCTCCATGCTTCCGGCGTACCCTCCTGTCCCTTCCCCCCTGTACCTTGCCGCCCCTCCCCCCCTGTAGGCCCGCCGGCGCCCGCGTCGCCTGTCTCTCCGGTCTCTGGCTGCCCTCGCCCTCCTCTACCCTCCGCTTCCCTCCGTACCTCCAGACGGATCACCCTCGTGGCATCGGCCCGCACATTTGGCGGTGCCAGCTGCCTCTGGCCCCCTGCCAGGGCCCTCCCCACTGCACCCTCTGCTTTCCCCTCCGACACCTCGAGGATGTCGGCGACCACTGAAGCCGGTCCGGCTGCCCCAAGACCGTCTTCGGCACAGACCTCGTAATGGTCAGCGCCGTGTCTAATATTTCTTCTTTTTCTGTCTACCTTTTATATATGCTTTTGCATATTTCGTATTTTATTATTGTTTGCGACAGAGCCCGCTGGAGCGCTGGAGCGCTTGGAGACAGAGCGCGCTACAAAGCGCGAGACGCGGTCGCCAGATCAGCGATGTGACCGTCAGCATTGACTACAGAGTTTAGGAAAATCACGGATTTATAGTATAAAAAGCCTATTGAACGCTGTAGTTATAATTATTGCGAATGCCCCCATTTATAAAGACGATTCTCGGATGTTGTAGAGTAGATCGTTCACGAAAGGGCCAGGTGCATGCCCTGTTCTTTGTATGTTACGTGTCTGCAGGTATGCGCCAGTGGTGAGGCCCGGCAAGGGTCTATGAATCTTTCGTACAATGGGTATGGATGAACCTCCGACAGAAGGATGCAAAAGACCACATGAAACGTGTTGAGCGTGCATGCCACTGACGGGGTTCAGGTGTTGCTTGCAGGATTTTTGGATAAAATCAGCAAGGTTTTTTCCGAAACAGCAGGCGGAGATCAACTGAAATGGTCACCAAACACCGAGACAAGGAGAACCCAAGGGGCTAGGGCTCTGGCCCTGTTACAGAAACATTCATTGATGGTTTTGCAGGACGGCCCGACTGACAGATGGAATACGGGCGGACGGACGGACGGACGGACGGTAAGGACGGACGGACGGACGGACGGACGGAGAGACAGACGGACCGACGGACCGGGCCCCACGGACCGATGGAACGATGCGCCGACAGACCGACCGACCGACCGATCGACCAAGAGACCGGCCGACCGACGGACCGACCTCGTCAGGGAATGGCAGGTTCTGCACCCACCTTGCCCAGGCCACACCGCATGTCAGACGACGACGGTGACTTTCATTCTCCACTGCCCAGCTCAGATTCGCGTGCAACGAGTCATAGCGTACCGAGTGGGAGTCAAGCAGCGCTGCAACCACTGAGGAGGCGCGGAGCGACAGCAATCGAAGCCATGTGGAGTACGAACACCAGTCCGATGACCGCGCAGCGGAAGGAGATCCCTGGTGGACGGATTTGGATGAAGCAACGCTGCAGAAGCTCTTCGAAACCAGTCCAAGGGAGTCCATGGAGTTTCGCGCGGCGAGTTGAGCAGGATCAAAGAGCTCAAAGTCCGTTGAGGATGCAGCAGACGCCATGCAGCGACTATCCATGACGGTGCCGCTGTGGGCACCTATTGTTCAAATGCCTGAGATCCCAGAGGACCAGCGGCATACTCGTGATGCAGCGGGTCACTGCAAAATATGTGGTCCGGATCTGTACCACATGTGCCTGCCCATGTCCCAGCCAACGAAATGTCCGTTGAGGAAGCGTTGGTAGAAGACAGCCGTCGCCAGCAAAGTCTTCGGAAGCCACACAGACCAAGCACAACGTCGCACGCCACAGGGATTTCGTCAAACCGGGGGAGCGAGTACTCCGACGTAAGGAAGGGGCGTCCACGCGTGCCGGCGGCCGAAGCGACGTAGAAGCGACGTATGACGGCCTACACCATCCGTGACCATCCGTGCTAGAGTTGCATGCCGCGAGAGTCGTCAGTGGCAGTTGCACTCGAGGGTACGGTGCGGACAAGAGGAGATGGAGTGGATGTGCATGAACGGCCGGTTCCAAAACCGTCGGTTCACTTCTCAGAAGGGGGGTGAAGCCGGTCCGGCTGCCCCACAACCGTCTTCGGCACAGACCTCGTAATGGTCAGCGCCGTGTTTAATATTTCTATTTTTTCTGTCTACCTTTTATATATGCTTTTGCATATTTTGTATTTTCTTATTGTGTGCGACAGAGCGCGCTGGAGCGCTGGATCGCTTGGAGACAGAGCGCGCTACAAAGCGCGAGACGCGGTCGCCAGATCAGCGATGTGACCGTCAGCATTGACTACAGAGTTTAGGAAAATCACGGATTTATAGTATAAAAAGCCTATTGAACGCTGTAGTTATAATTATTGCGAATGCCCGCATTTATAAAGACGATTCTCGAATGTTGTAGAGTAGATCGTCCACGAAAGGGCCAGGTGCATGCCCTGTTCTTTGTATGTTACGTGTCTGCAGGTATGCGCCAGTGGTGAGGCCCGGCAAGGGTCTATGAATCTTTCGTACAATGGGTATGGATGAACCTCGAACAGAAGGATGCAAAAAACCACATGAAACGTGTTGAGCGTGCATGCCACTGACGGGGTTCAGGTGTTGCTTGCAGGATTTTTGGATAAAATCAGCAAGGTTTTTTCCGAAACAGCAGGCGGAGATCAACGGAAATGGTCACCAAACACCAAGACCAGGAGAACCCAAGGGGCTAGGGCTCTGGCCCTGTTACACCACCGATGCGCCAGCCCGTCCGCTCGCCGCCACGTTGAAAAGATTTGGCCGCGGCCGAATCGCCTTGGGCTCCCCCCGCTCCCCCCCCCATCCCATCAGCTCCCTCAGCTTCATCTGCAGCTTGACTGACCCTCACCTCCTCTTGCCAGCCCCAACCCCCCCTCCCCTGTCCCTGCCATGACGTTGCCCTCCTGCCCCTGCGCTGCGGCTGCCTTGCCTGCGGGCTGCGTTCTTGCTGGACTGCCCGGGGTCAGGGGCGACGACAGCACAATGGACATCGCCAAGTGAATCGGTGACGGAGGCTGCGGGGGGGGTTCGCACGCCTACTTGCCAGCCCCCGCCAACGCCGGCCCCGTGAACAACATATTCGCGTGCGGCAGCGGCGTGGCGGTCGCCGAGGACGACGACCTGGACTTCAGTTCGGGCGTGTGAAACATTGCACTGCAGTACACGGCAGCGTATCCCTCGCTGTGCTACCATTCTTCTCCCTTAGGCGTGCCTCGCAAGCCGCATACGTTTTTTTATGGCCCGCGCTCCCTTCGTGCTGACTTGCTCTACGGTCCCCGGCCTGCTGTCTACACCGCTTTCTTCGCTCCCGCTCCCTGTAAACGCCGTACTGTACGGGTGCAATCTTTCGCCCCTCCGCTCCGGGGATCCCGCCCCCGTCGCACGTACTTGACGGTCCAGTCTAGTCTGGAAACTCTTGCCCTTCTTCCCCGCATGCTCTCATCTTGGGGCTTGCATTCCTCCGTTGTTGATCAGCTCCAGGTGCTCCAGCCCTTGGCGCCTGACCCCAGTTAGGGGGTTGGCATCTTGTTAGCTCCGCCTTTGTGTTCAGCCCTGGACAATCCGGGGCTATGCGCCTGCTTCTTTCGGATGCTGCACCTCGATGGGCCACCTCTGTGCGGCTCTGCTCATTTCTGAACGTCCCAGCCCGGGGCTGCTTGCCTTCGCTTGCCATACGCCCCAATCTTGGGGCTTGCAGTCCTGCGCCCACCCTCCAGTTGCACCACCGCTGGCGCCTGTCCCCGGCGGTATTTGTATTGCTGGTTGTTCCTTGTAGTCCTATGCCGGATGATGCAGTCCAGGGCCGTTCTCCTTTTTCCCCTGGACGTTCCAGGGCTGGGGGCTGCCTTCTTGTCGCCTGGCTTTGCCCCGGACGTACCAGTCCGTGGCGTTGGTCCGCAGTCCCCTTGATTTTCTCCTGGTTGGAGGCTGCCTTTTCGCCGCTCTGCTCGGTCCCGGATGCTAGTCTCCGGGGCTTCTTGCCTTCTTTCCCCGCTTCCTTGCTCCAATTTTGGTGCTTGTGTCCTTGCTTCCACTGTTGAACCGCTCCATTTCATCCATTTCAGCCGCCTGTCCCTGTTGCATACTGTGGTTGGTACTTTGTTGCTTCTTCCTTCTTTTTCTGTCCCGGATTATTCAGTCCAGGGCCGTTTGGATTCCTCCCCCGGGCGCTCCTGTCCTGGGGGCCACCCTGTTGTTTCCTCGGTCTTCCAGTCCGGAGGCCAGGTCCACGTCCCGTCCGTCTTCCAATCAAGGGGGCCGCCCTCTTGCCGCTTTGCTCTGTCCCGGACGCTCCAGTCCTGTGCTTGGGGCCACCCTCTGTCCCGGATGGCCCAGTCCGGGCGGCGGGTAGCTCCTCTTTCTTGCTCCTCGCTGGACGTGCCGCCCCTGGGCGACCCGCCACTTGTCCCCTGGCTGATCCAGTACTGGGCTCCTTCGTGGTCTTCTCCGGCTGACCTTGTCTGGGGTGCCCTTTCGTCCCCAGTCCTGGCCTCAATGGTGCTCCCCATCGTGCTTGCATTGCTCGGTACGCCCACCATCGCCACCTCCTTGCTCCTGCCCGTCCTGCTCCTGTCTTTACATCCCCGGGCGTCACTTGTCCCCTCCTGGCTTATGTGCTCTTCCTCTGTCCCTCCTCCACTGCAGCTCTGCTGCTACGTCGCAGTTGGCCGCCCTCTTCTCGTCTTCCCCTCGATAACATCTCCTGCACTTTCTCCCCAAGCTGTCCCCAAAAGCCCTCGTTCCGTGGACGATCCTGTCCCAGGGTGCTGGTCTCCCTGCCCCTTTCTGCCCCAGATGATCCACTCCGCGGGACGACCCGTCTCTGTCCCAGCTATTTCATGTGTCTCCATGCTGCCCCGCCTGCTTCCTCTGCCAGCCTCTAGCTTTGCTGGATGGTCAAGTTCAGGTAGACAGCCCTTCGTAGCCCGGCTCCCCGACCATTGGGCCTCCGCCGCCCCTCTTCTCCACGGCTCTCATACTTAACGCATCCTCTTCCGCCTGTGCGCCATCAGGCGCTCCCTTTATTCATTGACCGCTTGTTACGCCTCGTCCCCCGCGCCCTCTGTCTGCCGCAAAAGCCAGTTCGGTCGGGGCCGCACTTCGATGGTATTGACGTGCGGGCTGTACCTGATCAACGCCATTTCTATACTCTTGGTGACCGGGTCCCGCATGTCCTCTGCGCACGCCTCCAACAGTGCCTACCTGCACATCATGCGGTCTTGCGGATGTTCTACTGTACGCCTCAACAGCCTGTATGCCATGACATCCGGTGCTACTATATACTCCTGAAGCCCCGACCACAGTGACTGCATAATTAGAATGTGCCGCAATCCTTTGCGATGCCCATCTCTCCTCAGTTCACTCTCTACCTCTCACCTTCCTTTTGCACTTCTTCGGAGGAGCGGGATGTCGTGGTCCCTCACCATCGGCCTGTGTATCTCCTGATAATGCTCACATTGCATGAAGTGCTCGTTCCAACTCCTTGCAACAGTGGCACCGCAGGTACTCCTCGGACGGATACATACCCCTATGTGTTAGAGATGCGCATGACCAATTTTGATCCAAATGTTGATGAAAGATTTTCCTTTTGTTTCACCTAAAAATTTCAAAAACTGTCTTTCGAAAGGCAGACAATATTTCATTTTTTGTTCAAATGTTCCGAAACATTTCGTTGACGGGGCATTCCAAAAATGTACGGTTTACAATGGCTTGTTTGAAGCATGACAGGTTCGAATCTTTGTTTTGTTGCATTCATTTTTGCTTACTTGTGCCCCTATTCTTTTTGTCCTAATGCTCTTTGCTCCGTAACCAAAACTAAACTAAGAAAACCATTCAAATTGTGAAAAACCCTTTTGCGCATAATTTTGTAGCTCTCTCGTTGGATTAACCCTAACCCTCATCCTAACCGTAACGCTACAAATGCAATGTTTGAACAATGTGGACAAGACAAAAAAAGATGCATAACATCTCAACGTATAATTCACTCTTGTGACCATACGGAGAGTGCACAATGAGACTTATATCAGAGAATAGTAACGTAGAGAACGGGTAAAACCAAAGACGTTGAACAAAATCATAAGAAATGCACGCCCCATTGAAAGATTAAGTCAGTCGGAGTCCGAAGACGTCTCGCCCATGTCTTCAACGTGGTCTTCTACTTTGTCCCCATATGCTTCAAAGTACATTTCTTGAACGGATTGGACGTCAGGCCAAAGCTGTTTATTGGCTCCCAAGAAAACCATTATCTCCACCCTTTGTGGTAGATCTCTTGTGGCATGCTTTTGTAGCAATATTGAAGATTGTGAGAAGACCCTTTCGGCACTTGTACTCGTGGCACTTGTGGAGAGCCACCTCGCCGCCATGACACCATGCCTGGGAAACACCTTCATGTTGTCTTTCCAAAAGAACGTTGTATTGAAATACCCATGGTCTTGGTTGGAATACGACCCTGGCTGATGCAATCAGATATGTTCCATATAACAATCTCTCTCCACCAAAACCTCCTTTTTTTCTTGACTTGTCCTGTCAGGAGCAACGGTTGAATCCTTCAGCAGTCCGTTCAAAATCAACGCTCTGCACTTTGGTCTTTTCGAAGGCCGCTCTCCATTCGCATTTCTGTCTCTGAATCTTCCAGAGCTGCTGCCGGCGCCTGTGCGCGCGTGTTCTGCGGGCTCCGGTGTCAGAATCTTGGCCAGCTCATCGTCATTTCGAAGTTCAAGGACATCCGATTCCAGAAGCTCGTGGGCTGTACTGCAGGTAGTGCTGCCTTCAAAAAATCAAGGCACAATTCGTAGTGCAAGTCTGAAGTCAGGCAACAGTGCCCGGAACGTTTATTCACCAGGATTCACCTGAAGCCGTTTGCGAACCTGTAACTCAAGCACCTTCGAACTTGCTTGAATCAAGTTAGGTGCCTGTGACAGGGAATGCAAGCGATGCAGAAGTGAGAAATGAGAAGTGAGAAATGAACCTTATAAGGACCTAGAGACCACGACTATGTTAGTACTTGGGTCAACTCATCTGAGGATGGTATCAGGGTCCTCGTCAGAATCAGCGCAAATATGGCACATTTCTGGTAACAGGCTTTGGATGCTTATACATTCTGGGACTACAATGAGTCAGTTACCATTTGTGGCTCGTACTGAATTTAATATAAAGCACTGAAGACGATACTGAAAGTGGGAGAATTCTCATGCGGTTTTCTTGGCTATCATTACTTTTACATGACCCATTATTGGAATGATCATCATGATGTAGATTTGACCCTAATTGGCTATGAATGAGAAATGGATATCCTTTCGACACGACTAGGATCATCCATCAACATTGGATTTGTCTTATTATGGCTTGTTGCATACTTTGCGGTTTTTGATCTGTGTGCAATGTGCTGATTTTTGTCTCAAATGGTAATCTGGCAAATGGTCTCATGCTTGCAGATGACTCCGATCAGTTTCATATATCTTGGACTCCATGGAGGAATACACTTTTTTTTTGGACGGTAGACGACATGGCGCTGCCGGGTTCGTGTTTTCTGGCAGTGGGATGTCAGATCTGGACCTCATCATGGATCATGGATCTTCATCATGCATGTACATGTTTCACTCAAGTTTTTGAGCTTGAACGACATTGTTTGTGTGTGCCCTAAGGTACCTATGCGTTTCATTCAAGTCGAGGGCCATTGTGAAGCACAGGTCACAGCACACTTTGCTCAGGGCAGCTCATTTTCTCACATTTTGACTCAGATTTGTTGGTTTCCGACCACGTTTGCCATTTCTCCCACCATACTTGGTATAGCCTGACATACGGACGTATATTTTCAGAAGGAGAGTGTAACAGCATCAGTGTGGCAGCACCTCATTTCTCCATCATTCTGATCAGAGTTTCAATGATTTTCACATACATTAGTGCAGTAAATTTTTCATTTTTTTTCAGGCTTTCTGTTCGCCCCCAGATGTTGCCTGTGAGCACATTTCTCAATCAGATTTATTTGAACTATTTCGATGCCTTTTGTTACGAGTTTTTATGTTCAATGAATACACATTTAATTTCTATGTCTGCTCAATTTTTGTCGAAAGGGTTTAACGACACGTCATATTCCTCCATTGATTGCAATGACCCTCTAGGTGCTTTGCACCTGGCGTTCCCAGAGGCTGCATATGGATCTTAGGATGATCAGTCGGGTTTGCAGAGATCAGAGGCAAACTTGGACATTCTAACCCCTGGGGCATCAAGGCCACAGGCGTCGCATTTCCAACAAAGATCCGCCACTACACAGCGGTTACAGTGCGTGTCGGAGGTGATGGTGAACCTCCCGCGGGGCCTCGGTCCTGGCAAGACGCCAGAAAAGCGTCGAACAATTCGTCGTCTCTCGGGTGCTTGGTCGCCGGATGCCCTCACTGGTGGCCGCTTTGTCGAGGATGGATATCAGGGAGTCGGGTGCCTGTTTGGCATTTTATGCCCAGGGTTGTCATGCATCAGGCGACCTGCAGGGATCCCGATGGCTCTGGTCTCTAGTGGCGTCCTCGCTCTCGTGCTCAGCGGCAGCCGCAGGTTGCTCTGGACTGGCGGCAACAGTGGGCACGATGGTCATTTCTGCGGCGCTCATATCCTGCTTGGCGTCCTGTGCCCGGGACGGGCTCCTGCATACAGTGCACACTCGTCGGGTTCCGTGCCTCCTTTGGGCGCCCGGCCCTCGGCGGCTTACTGGCTTCCGCGCTCAGCCGCTTTTGGAGGGTCTGCCGGGGGTTGCTGACAGCTGGACTGCGGGGGGTGCGGTTCCTTGGTGCCCCCTTCTGCTGGCGGAGAGGCAGCAGGCAATGCCTCGATGGTTCGAAGCCCCAGTGTTGTTGCCTGCCTGTTCTCTGTGCCAGCCACCCCCTGTGGTGCTTCTGAGGGTACGGGTGTCGCCTGCTGTGGGTATCATTCTTGGCCGTTCCCCCCTCTTGCTTCCGTCGACTCGGTTCGTGTGTCTCTGGTGGTTCGCAACTCGGTGCTTCAGCAGTCGGCAATTGTACCATGTGCATTGTACCAGTGTTATCCCTCACTGTTGCCTCTTGGTTGGTCTTACTGCCCTCCCGTGTGGTCAGTGCCTGATCCTAGGGCTCGGCTGCCGCGTCCGCCTGTTTGCACGGCATCGCGGCGGCTTGTTTTGCAGTTTGCGTTGAGCGCTGGGGGCACGGTCCAGCCAGGATCTGGGCTAGTATTGGCTCCTGTGGGTGTGCTGCCGTCACCGTGGAGCTTGCTGCAGTCCGTTGCAGCCAACCTGTCGGCGGGGCGCTGGCACGAGCTCTGTTCTGTGCCGGGACTTGGGGATGATGTCCACGGGAGCTGCCGGGTTGGTCGCTGTAGGTCGTGGATGCACCAGACATGCGCGTCATTGTTCGAGCTGGTGGTTTGTGGCGCGCGGGCCTCAGCCCTGGGATTTTGATTGCGTTTGAGGCCATCCTGATCGGGGACCGGGTGGTGCCAAGTGGCTCCTCTTTACTGCGGCAAGTAGCAGAACGTGCACCCGCCCCCCTCTGGCGCCTCACGTTCGCTCTTGCGGTACCTGCTTGGGTGGTAGCCGCTTGGTGGTCCGTTGTGTCCGTGCTGCATGGGGGTATGGTGGCGGGGGTTGTTTACTGTTGTGATGCTGGCTGTGCTGCTTGTTTGGCTGCATGGTGTTGGGCTTTGTGGGGGTGCCGCTTTCAATGATGCCTGAGCCCCCGTGGCCCTGTCTGTAGCGGAAGAGGTGGCCCCTGGTGGGCTGTGGGTTCGGATGGCAGTGTGCGTGGTGGAGCAGGTGAAGGGGGAGGCAGAGGCGGTGCGCGCTTGGCTCCGCGGTTTGCCACCACTGCGTTGCCGAAAGTGCTCATTGCTGAAGGGCAGACGACTGGTTGGCCGCGCTGCTCGACAAGGAGCCACATTTGGCTGGAGATGAGGAGCTCCTTCCACATGAGCCACGCTGCCACGAGCCCCCCGGCCCCGTTGCTGGTTAGGCCGCTGCTTCGGCGGAGGAAGTCTACCCACTCGTGGTCGTCGCCAGCTCAAACCTTCTGCATGGCGCACCCGACGTCCCCGACGAACCAGCCGAACAAGTGAGGGAGGTGGGTTGAGAGGGCGGGGAGGAAGCCTTGGTAGGTCTCCCTGCTCATCAGGCTGGCGTCTCAGCTCTCTGGCAGAGCGTTGATGCTGGAAAGCCTGCCTCGTTGCACAGTTGTTTAGTGTTCACTGTCTGGCACCAAATTGCCGGGAGTTTGCCCTGGTGGCAGCCCCCCTTGTGGTGCACACCAGGGGTGGCGGCCCCACGGCTCAGCCTCTTCCTCCAGTTCCTCTAGCCTCTCCCCGTCTCGGAAATCGCTGTTGTCAGTGGGGTTGTGTGGGCCGTAGATGCTAAGTAAGAAAAAGTCACTGCCATGTCTTTCTTGGAGGGCTTGATCCAGGCCAAGCCCCCTTAAAGCCCTTCTGTTGATGCTAAGACTAACTTAAGTATTTTCTATCTCCCTTTGAGGTTTTTAGTACACGTTATCAACGTAACTAAGGTTAGAACCCTAGCCCCCAATGAAGTTCACCTCTACCACTCAACTGAGCGGAGGTATATTCCTTCATGGAGGATATACCGAAATAAAATAGGCAGTTAATGCTTTAGGCCTTGGAGGTTAAGCCTAGTGGTCTCGCCCCCCAAGACCCCTATACTCAATTGTTCCTACCACTTATTGTGGTTCTACCTTTTGACTGTTTCTGAATTCAGTTGCTTGGCCAAGTCGGAATATGTGTCTGGCCTAACTCCTTTGCCCCATATTCCTAACGAACACCATTTCATCCAAAAGAGTGCACATGAAGTGCTTGATGCTAGCTTGGAGGCTAGAGTCAGGCCAGTTTTCACATAAAGTCTTTTGTTTTATCCATTTGTGATTGAATCTTTGTATCGATACCTGCTTTGTCTATCTACAGCCATTCTGTGGTACACTGGATTACAAACTGTTCATTTATTCGATCCACATCCTGTTCTTGCTCTACTTGCTCCTTTGGTTTTGGGATTTCACAATCGAAAACCTGCAGGATTTCATCGAATTCTATAGGGCACTAATCAAGGACATCTTTCTGGTAGCAGAGGCAAACCCTGAGAACCTTTCAAACGGACTCTGAGCAGAAGCACAAGAAAAGCACATTGAAAAGCACATTGAACATGTCCACTCAACTGTCCTCCCGAACCTGGCCGATCAGAAGTGTACAAGTACAACTTGGCAGTGTAGCCCACCGGAAGAGTGAACCGCCACTGAGAGCAGCATCTGGGTCTCAGGAAGATCCAGAGCACACAAGGGCTAATCTAAATCCGCCCAGAACAACCCCGTTAACCATGGAAACCTTAGCGGCCCATGGTGAGGACAGCCTGCAAACGCTACTCAGGCGTGTCGAAGCCTCCATCACCCGGTCGGCCTGTCCGGCCTCGTTTTCTACTGTTCTTGCAGGTGGTCCTGAAGAACAAGAGAACCTACGAATGAGGATGGACGAGTTCATGCTCCACGAAGAGTACCACAAGTCCACTGTAGGAGGAGACGGAGAAATACCTCTTGATGCCCTCGAGTCGCCGCCCCAAACTCAGATGGGCTCCCTCCTTTGTTTGGGGCCATATACAGACATGGCGGACACAGTATCACTACCCAGACGACCAAGAGTACACGAGCACCCGAGACCATGGCATCCAGACCCGCCGATAACTTCAATGGCTCCTGAAAACAGTTTTTGATCCTCTTCGCCCAGAGCCCACCTATGGGGCTCTGGATCGCACGGCCGAATTTTTGGCCAACCTTCTATCTGGATCAGAAGACCCGGATGTGACAGCTCTGTCAGAGGCTGTCAAGGCTAAATTGGGTATCACTGAACCCTT
Organism: Eutreptiella sp. 'Long Island Sound 2002'; assembly: GCA_964036045.1. Classification (NCBI taxonomy): domain Eukaryota; phylum Euglenozoa; class Euglenophyceae; order Eutreptiales; family Eutreptiaceae; genus Eutreptiella; species Eutreptiella sp. 'Long Island Sound 2002'. The sequence goes on from OZ038378.1 coordinate 66,450,440, forward strand.
ACCCAAGCCAGCGCTACTCTCACCTTCACCCGGATTGAGCACGTTGGCTGATGATGTCAAAAGATCAAGGGTGTCCAGGTTGCTACCCAAGGTCACTTGCCCCAGCCCTTTTCATCCTCGCGCCGGGACAGTCTCAATTGCTGAACTACAGGCCGTGCCGGTGAAGGAGACTGAGGAAAGAGGGCTGTCAGCCCTGGCACCTCTTGCCGGCGTATCTCCTTCTCTTTCTGGCCTAACCCCGGGGGTTGGGAAGATGGGCACACCTATTGCCCAGGCGAACATCCAGCTAGAGTTGCCGCAGTTCGAGCCGAAAAATCTGCCCGAATGGGCAGAAGAATTTCCTGAGTTTCTCTTGCTGACTGGCCAATCCCATGTGGATATGGCCACCAAATGCTCAATGCTGAAACGCTCATGCAAAAAGAAAATTTTGCAAAAACAGGGGAAACAGATTGTGAAAACCTGTTCAACCGTGGCAGAGGTACTCCAAAGACTGGAGAAAACATTTATTAGACTGACCTCAGTGTGCGCACACAGATAGAGGAGCTACTTATGCTCCCTGAGTTTCCTTCCGCTGCGTGAGCCTCTGAATACGTGTGCGACCTAGAGTATCTGTTTTCACGGATGAACGTGGGCTCCTCTGGAGCCACCGATCCCCACCTGTGGCTCATGAGTAAGATCCAACGTACCTGGAATGACTGCCGCGCTACCTCTGAGAGGGAAAGCCGGACCAACTCGTATGACGAACTGGTGGATCTGCTGATTGAGCTAGCTCTTGAGAGGGACAATGACTCCCACATGGAGAAATTCCTCAAGAAACACTTGGGCCGAGGTGGTACCCCCATCCCCGAACGTGGGGAAGGGAGAGGGCCTAAAAATCCCACTAACACCAACCAGGGAGGTGGTAAAGAAAAGGGTAACCTACGTGCCATGAATGAGGTTAAACCTGATGCAGGTACACCCCCTCTGTTCTACTGTAAACCTGTCAAGGACAAGGGGGGAATTTGTCATGCCCCGGACTGCGACAACCGCAGTAGTTGTATGTTGCAGATGAAACGTCAGCAGCACTTCAAGGATGGGAAAACCGTGAGCCATCAAGATCATTTCAGGTGTAGCATCACCTGTGGCTATTATGGCAAACGTTGTCACTAGGAGGACGAATGTCACATAAAGAAACGCGAGAGTGATAAACTCAAGCGGCAGAAGGCTGAACGCCAGAAGAACCAAACACCCACCAGAAACCTCCAGAATGGGGATAAAGGTGGTAGTGGCAAAAGTGGACCCCCTAACCCCCAGAGGCGCTCATCAGCGCCTGCTGCTACACCCCCTGCAGCCGCAGATGACCCAAAGAAACGCCCCAAGGGGGATAGTGCCTCCCCTGAGGGGAATAACTCCAAGAAGAGGTGACTGGCCTGGATGGCCAAGTCTCTCATGGCTGCAGGGATGGATGTCAAGTTCCCTGATGAGGTGTGTGGGGGCGGCTCCGAAGAGGAGAACTTAGTTTTCCCGATCCTCGTAAAAATCGAGGATCAAGTGTTTCGAGCGGTGCTTGACACCGGTGCAACACTTTCCATAGTGGCCCGGCGCCTGCTAAAAACATTCAAGAAAACTAAGACCGTGGCCATAAGAGTAGGGGATGGGTGTACCATCCATTCACTGGGGGGGTTCAATGTGACTATATGCCTGGGCGGCGAAACTGTGACTCAACACTGCAGAGTGCTGGAGACACCGACGCCTTTGACATCATCATTGGTACCGACTTCCGACAAAGAAACCCCTAGGTAAAAATGCTGTGTCTCCAGCGCCCCTATTCTTGGCACTGCAACTTTGGCTCTGGGCTCTTCTCCGTACTCTTGGAGCTGTCAGGAGAAAGAGAGTCTGGGCTGCGCTACACATCCAAGACTAACTATCGTACTGAAGACTACCAATTGGCCCGTCACGTTCTTGGAAATGGACTGGCGGCCCTTTAGGTAGACTTGGATGATATCCAGGTGGAATTTTTTTGCGAGCGAACAACAGTTGTACTGCTCGAAACATTTGACTAACGCTTTCTGTTTCTTCCGGAAAGCAATGGGCCTAGCGTATGCTAACCCTCCCTTGTCCCTGCTCGCGAAGGTTCTAACCAAAATTGCTTATGAGGGAGGAAGGCTTGTCATGTGCACCCCTGACTGGGGCTGCTCTGGTGGACACGCTTAGTGTCGCCGTATGCCAGATCGGATGACCAAGGGAAGAGTGCAATTTCCCTGACGGTCCCATCAATGTGCCTGAGGACTCAGACACAGCTATGCAGGCCCCTGAGTGGGCCAGTTTCTTCTCCATCGTCGATGGATCTCTCAATCCTGTACCCCTGTGTGACCTAGACCAGGCGCTACTGAAAGAGGTCATGGCCGAAAGTCGTGGCTGACTCTTTCTGATGTCAAAAATCGATCCTCCTGAGCACCTATCTGCCACACTTACAGGGTGTGAATCTTCCGATGGCTATCTGGAACCGGCAGCTGTTAAGGAGGATGCGGACGACCAACTGTCTGAGATCGCCAGCACTATCCCTCCTGTTGATTCTAACTGTGTTGATCTAAAACACAGTGCCTTCCTAGCCAAGCTGTTGCTGGAGGAGGTAGATCTGAGTCAACCTCAGAACCCACTTCCCCTGTTGGGAAACCGGTGCCCTGATGCTCTAGCGCGGCCTGCTTCTACAGACCTGGAAATCCTCCATCTGGTCTGAGGAGAACCATGATTCCTATACGGTGCCTGATCCTGAGATACCGCCAGTGTACTCTTTGCACTTTAGGCAGTAATGTTCCCCTGAGTGGGACGATGGTTTCGTACCTGCCTGAACTGCTGATCGGCAGAAAATGCAAGAATATGGAAACAGCAACCTCCATGCTGAGGAGGATTTCCTGCAGAAAATGGGGAGCCTTAACGTTGGCCCCCGACTGAAGAAATTGCTGCTAACCTATGAGGAGGTGTTCGGCGCCTTGCCGCCGCCCCTCTCTTGTAGAAAACTGCTCCAGATGGACCTGAAAGTGAAACCTGAGTTTGAAAAGACGCGAGTGAGGCGTCATCCGTATCCCGCTCCACAGGAACAGGTTGAAGAAATCGAGCGCCAGATCCAGGAATGTATTGATGCCGGCCTCGTGGAAGAATATAAGAAGGGGGACTACCCCCATCACTGCAGTCCCTGTTTCCTGGTTCCTAAACCAGGGTCGACTGCCCTACGACTGGTTGTTGACTATGTCGAGGTCAACAAGAAAGCCCAAAGCCGCTCAGGGAGTATTCCACACATGGAGAACACCCTGGAGCGTATGGCCAAATGCAGGTACAAGACCAAAATGGACAAACGCGGTGGTTTCTGGCAGGTAGACCTAACCACCGCAGCTCGGGAGCTGCTGGCTTTTATAACCCCTAAGCGTCGTGTGTTTAAGTGGAAGGTCATGCCTTTCGGGTTGGCTAATGCCCCAGCGCCCTTCCAGGAACTGATGAATAAAATTTTGTACATACTGAGGCGCAGACGTCTAGTAAGGGAGTTGATTTCTCGGGGTGCAGAAGAGGAGGCCCACATCGACGACGCGAGTTTGGGTACTAATACCCAAGAGGACCATGTCCTTCTCCTCCGTGAATTTTTCATTGTTTGTCAAGTAAACCATCTCTGAATGAAACTCGAAAAATGTGAGTTTATGAAAGAGGAGATGGAATATTCGGGTTTTGACGTGGGCTATGGCTGGTGTAAACCAGCCGCGTCTGAGATGCAGCCCTACAGGACATGCAGATTTGGTATGACCCTAAGAAGGGTCTACACGACGTGAGGAGTTTTGTGGGCGCCAGTAATTTCTATCGGCGTCACATCCACAATTTTACCTACTCCTCTGCCCCCCTCACTGACCTAATCAAGAAAACTACTCCCTGGAGGTGGACCGCCAGAGAGGAGGAGTGTTTCCAGGAGTTGAAGACCAAAATTGCCTCCTCCAACTGCCTGGGAGTACCCCGCCCTAAGGGCAAGATAGTCCTGATCACTGATGCCAGTGATGTAGGAGGGGGTGGAACGATCTACCAACGGCAGGAGCTTACCCCAGCTGAACTAACCCACTGCCATAATCGTACTAGCGGACTGAACCGTGATGGCTGGTTGAAACATGACTATCCTACCAGTGAGTGGCGGCTGGTACCACTGGGACACTGGAATTGGAAATGGAACCAAGCGCGTTCCAATTACAGCACCTATGACCGGGAACTCCTGGCCGGTATGTTGGTGTTTTCGTCAGAATTCCGACTTCTGGGATCTAACCCTATTGTTTGGCTTTGTGACCAGGAACCTGTGAAGGCTTTCCAGAAGGGCCCATCACCAGAGAAAGCAAAACTAAAGCGGTGGCCGACTTACCTGAGCCAGTTGGGGCTGACAGTTCATCATATCCCCGGTATAAAAAATGAACTGTCTGACTATATATCGCGCAATAACTTGGATGCGCTTATAGGTGAGAGCTCTGAGGCGCTCGCCAAAGAGGGTTTCCAGCGTATGGATGTCCAACTTGACCTGTCCATGCCTACTCCTGGAATCCTGGATGGCCGGAGTCTAACCGACTATCAGTCAGAGTATCAAGAAATTCTCCAAACCCTCAGTACTGGTCTCACACCCCGTGTCATTGACGGGCACCAGTGGTATAAAAACAATCAGTACCTCTTCTATGCGGACCGTATTGTTGTGCCTGATGCACAACTAGATGGAGGCCTACAGTGGTCCCATCTCAGTTCTGGTCACACTGGCACTAATCGCTTAGTGGACGTCTTCCGTGAGTGTTTCTACTCCAGTCTAACCCTGACCGGACTAGAGTCTCGTATGCAGACCATTGTGGATGCTTATGGCTGTCATGCCAGCAAGCAGAGCGACAGTAGGGATGGGGGACTGATTTCCAGCTTGCCCATACCCTATTGTGCTAACTCTCTTCTCTATGTGGCTTTCATCCACTGCCTACTACGCTTCGGCGACTATGATAGTTGCCTAGTGGTCACCTGTGGCCTATGTTGCTTCCCCGTGTGTTCCCTTGCAATAAGAAAATCACACGTTAGCAGACTGTGAAAATGTTGGTCGAACAATGGTTCGAACCCCATGGAGAACCTGAACAGGTGCATTCTGATGAAGATGTACGCATCCGCAGGGACACTGAGTGATACAAACGAGTGCTAAATGCCCTCAATGTGGAGGTAACCACAGGTGTGCCCTATACCAACACGTCTTACCCTCTCTGTGAGAGATAGAACCGTGTGGTGGAGCACAACCTAAGAATCCTGATGAAACAGGAGCGTACCAAGGACTTGGTACGCCTAGTGCCCTGGGCAGTGCTGACCATGAACTCACAGCGGAGCTCTCCTACGGGTTTCACGCCCCACAAACTGTTACATGGAGGACGACCTGCTTGGTTCTTCAAAACCCCCTTTCCTGAGGACTTCAAGAGCGCTTTGGGAGGTTGGCTGGAACACAAGCAGTCTATGGCTAACCATGCTTGGCCTAACCTGAGACACATTCCTGACCGTGAACTGAGCCGACGGAACCGCCTACGACGACCTGCCAGCTTCAAGGTTGGTGACCTTCTCATGGTTCATGGCTCATGGTTCATGGCGGTGAATTCAGATTGCACTCAACGATCCTGGTTGACCTGCAGTTATTTTTCTTGTCATCCGCGCAGCATACTTTAGCGCTGCCAAGAGGGACTGCACCAATCGCCGTTACCTTCCCACCTGTAAAGCAAAGGCCAATGACTGAGGTTCAAGACTGAGGAACAAAGACAGCCTGCACGTGTTATACACTTCTCAGGCTGCCCTATAATACGCTGTTCCTGAACCTCAGTACAAGCAAGCAAGCTTAAGGAACTCCACTCGTTCTCTTAAAGAACGTAGGGTGGAGCCCCTGGGTAACCTAAACAAGAGTTGTACCGTGTGCACTTCGCGTGGCCTACCCTTTAATGCGTCATATGCATGCACAGATATGCACAGGGTTCCCAATTTCTCCTACTCTTACCTAATCTTACCCAACATAACCAATCAAAGCGTGACTCAACCAGGACGTGAGCTCCTCCTGGGCTTACCTACCTTACTCACCACGCATCATGTGAATGCCGAGGAGAACACGAGCGCAAAACAACCCTACGTGCTTAAACAAACCTACGGTGGATTCCAAACCACCCTAAGCGATTAATGCACTGTGTGTATATGGATGCTTTCCTTGTCCTGTTTCCTGCAGAAAGAAGAGAGAGAGTAGCGCACTGCACAGCGCAAAACAAGCCTAAGCGTTTTAAGCAACCCTACTTTAGCGCTACGGCAACATGAACACAAGCAAGCACTTTCTTTTCTTACCTGTGAAGAGAGACCAAGGGTGAATTGGGGTACAGGGAAAGCGCCACAGCATGTGAATTACTCAATTAGGCACCTGCATCGCGAGCACAGCGCATATTCTAACCCTACGTGCTCGCTGCACGCTCCATTCGCATCGCATACCTTTCATTCCTGTTTTGACGTGTGCAGAGCAAAGGAGAGGAGCAGCCGAACCCCCAACGAACACAGCGTTGACAACCCTAACGTTTTAACGAGGCAACCAACACGAACGCAATGCATGCGTGTGAAATGATACTGGCATACCTGAGAGGTGGGTTGTCCACCTACTCTGTGGTGTGGGTTGATTTTCGATACTTTTCCCTAAAGTTTATAAAGATTTTGATGCAACTGTGCAAACATTTCTCTTAGAACTTTAAAAACTACGGCTCATACCTTCTATACCAAGAGCTGTTTACGCTTACGCAACCCTGTTTGTGGAGTCCGCTTCTGTTGCGCTTGTCTGGGACTGTAAATCTTTGTGTAAAAATGACGATTTCTCGCTTGACGTTGTCAATTTTTAGCGAGTTGACTTCTTCAATCGCTACAACTCTCACTAAACCACAGGATCCAGTCCCTGTTGGTTTCATTTTCTATTTTTTTCAGCTCCTGGAGATTTGTGTCCTGCATTGGGAGTATTGCTCCGCCCTGGTACAACAGGCAACGAACCACGGCACAGGGACAGGTGCCACACAACACCAAACACACATACCACAAACCCCAGCCAGGAGTGGCGGGGTACAAGCTGAGCAAGCACAAAAGCACACACACACCCCGACGCCCCAGCCAGGAGGGGCGGGGCGCAGCCGAAACCCGAGCCCAAGCACACACACCCGCACCACACAACCCAGCCAGGAGTGGCGGGGTACAAGCGGAGAGCGCACACAAACACGCACACATCCCGACGCCCCAGCCAGGAGTGGCGGGGCGCAGCCGAAACGCGAGCCCAAGCAGCAACATCCACACCGCACACCCCAGCCAGGAGTGGCGGGGTACAAGCGGAGCGCGCACACAAACACACACACACATCCGAACACCCCAGCCAGGAGTGGTAGGGGGCAGCGGAAACCCGAGCCCGAGCACACACAGCCGCATCGCACACCCCAGCCCGGATTGGCGGGGCACAAGCGGAGCGCCCACACAAGCACACACACACCCCAACATCCCAGCCAGGAGTGGCGGGGCGTAGCCGAGACCTGAGCCCAAACACATGCACCCACGCCGCACAGCCCTGCCAAGAGGGGCGGGGTACAAGCGGAGCGCGCACACAAACACACACTCACCCCAACACCCCAGCCAGGAGTGGCGGAGCGCAGCCGAGAGCCGAGCCCAAACACACACGCCCACACCGCACACCCCAGCGAGCAGTGGCGGGGCACAAGCGGAGCGCGCACCAAGCACACACACACCCCAACACCCGAGCAAGGGGTGGCGGGGCGCAGCCGAAACCTGAGCCCAAGCACAAACACCCAAGCCGCAAACCCCAGCCAGGAGTGGCGGGGTACAAGCGGAGCAAGCACACAAGCACACACACACACCGCAACACCCCAGCCAGGAGTGGCGTGGCGCAGCCGAAACCCGAGCGGAAGCACGCACACCGACACCGCACACCCCAGCTAGGAGTGGCAGGGCACAAGCGGAGCGCCCACACAAGCACACACACACCCCAACACCCCAGCGTGGGGTGGCGGGGCGCAGCCCAAACCCGAGCCCAAGCACATGCACCCACGCCGCACAGCCCTGCCAAGAGGGGCGGGGTACAAGCGGAGCGCGCACACAAACACACACTCACCCCAACACCCCAGCCAGGAGTGGCGGAGCGCAGGCGAGAGCCGAGCCCAAACACACACGCCCACACTGCACACTCCAGCCAGCAGTGGCGGAGCACAAGCGGAGCGCGCACCAAGCACACACACACCCCAACACCCGAGCCAGGAGTGGCGGGGCGCAGCCGAAACCCGGGCCCAAGCACAAACACCCAAGCCGCACACCCCAGCCAGGAGTGGTGGGGTACAGGCGGAGCGCGCACATAAGCACACACACACCCCAACAGCCCAGCCAGGAGTGGCGGGGCGCAGCTAAAACGCAAGCCCAAGCAAGCACACCCATGGCGCACAACCCAGCAAGGAGTGGCGGGGTACGAGTGGAGCAAGCACACAAACACACACACACACCCCAACACCCCAGCCAGGAGTGGCGGGCCGCAGCTGAAACCTGAGCCCATACACGGCCATCCACACCGCGCACCCCAGCCAGGAGTGGCGAGGTACAAGCGGAGCAAGCACACAAACACACACACACACCCCAACACCCCCGCCAGGAGTGGTGGGGCGCAGCCGAAACCCGAGCCCAAGCACACACACCCGCACCGCACAGCCCAGCCAGGAGTGGCGGGGCACAAGCGGAGCGCCCACACAAGCACACACACACCCCAACATCCCAGCCAGGAGTGGCGGGGCGCAGCAGAAACCCCAGCCCAAGCACACGCACCCACGCCGCACACCCCAGCCAAGAGGGGCGGGGTACAAGCGGAGCGCGCACACAAACAGACACACACCCCAACACCCCAGCCAGGAGTGGCGGAGCGCAGCCGAACCCCGAGCCCAATCACACCCGCCCACGGCGCACACCCCAGCCAGCAGTGGCGGGGCACAGATGGAGCGCGCACCAAGCACACACACACCCAAACACCCCAGCCAGGCGTGGGGGGGCGCATCCGAAACCCGAGCCCAAGCAGAAACACCCAAGCGGCACACCCAAGCCAGGAGTGGCGCGGTACAAGCGGGGCAAGCACACAAACACACACACACACCCCAACACCCCAGCCAGGAGTGGCGGAGCGCAGCCAGAAACCGAGCCCAAGCACACCCACCCGCACCGCACACCCCGGCCAAGAGTGGCGGGGCACAAGCTGAGCGCCCACACAAGCACAAACACACCCCAACATCCCAGCCAGAAGTGGTGGGGCGCAGCCAAAACCCGAGCCCAAGCACACGAACCCACGCCGCACACCCCAGCCAAGAGGAGCGGGGTACAAGCGGAGTGCGCACACAAACACACACATACCCCAACACCCCGGCCAGGAGTGGCGGAGCGCAGCTCAAACCCGAGCTAAATCACACCCGCCCACACCGCACACCCGAGCCAGCAGTGGCGGAGCACAAGCGGAGCGCGCACCAAGCAAACAAACACGCCAACACCCGAGCCAGGATTGGCGTGGCGCAGCCGAAACCCGAGCCCAACCACAAACACCCAAGCCGCACACCCCAGCCAGGAGTGGCGTCGTACAAGCAGAGCGCGCAGACAAGCACACACACACCCTAACGGCCCAGCCAGGAGTGGCGGGGCGCAGCTAAAACGCGAGCCCAAGCACGCACACCCACAGCGCACAACCCAGCGAGGAGTGGCGGGGTACAAGTGGAGCAAGCACACAAACACACACACACACCCAAACACCCCAGCCAGAAGTGGCGGGCCGCAGCCGAAACCTGAGCCCAAGCACGACCATCCACACCGCGCACCCCAGCCAGGAGTGGCGAGGTACAAGCGGAGCAAGCACACAAACACACACAGACACCCCAACACCCTAGCCAGGAGTGGTGGGGCGCAGCCGAAACCCGAGCCTAAGCACACACACCCGCACCGCACAGCCCAGCCAGGAGTGGCGCGGCACAAGCGGAGCGCCCACACAAGCACACACACACCCCAACATACCAGCCAGGAGTGGCGGGGCGCAGCAGAAACCCGAGCCCAAGCAAACGCACCCACACCGCACACCCCAGCCAAGAGGGGCGGGGTACAAGCGGAGCGCGCACACAAACAGACACACAACCCAACACCCCAGCCAGGAGTGGCGGAGCGCAGCCGAACCCCGAGCCCAATCACACCCGCCCACACCGCACAGCCCGGGCAGCAGTGGCGGGGCACAGACTGAGCGCGCACCAAGCACACACACACCCCAACACCCCAGCCAGGCGTGGGGGGGCGCACCCGGAACCCGAGCCCAAGCACAAACACCCACGCGGCACACCCGAGCCAGGAGTGGCGGGTTACAAGCGGAGCAAGCACACAAACACACACACACACCCCAACCCCCCAGCCAGGAGTGGCGGAGCGCAGCCAAAAACCGAGCCCAAGCACACCCACCCGCACCGCACACCCGAGCCAGGAGTGGCTGGGCACAAGCTGAGCGCCCACACAAGCACACACACACCCCAACATCCCAGCCAGGAGTGGCGGGGCGCAGCCAAAACCCGAGCCGAAGCACACGAACCCACGCCGCACACCCCAGCCAAGAGGAGCGGGGTACAAGCGGAGTGCGCACACAAACACACACACACCCCAACACCCCAGCCAGGAGTGGCGGAGCGCAGCCGAAACCCGAGCTAAATCACACACGCCCATACCGCACACCGCAGCCAGCAGTGGCGGGGCACCAGCGGAGTGCGCACCCAGCACAAACACACCCCAACACCCCAGCCAGGAGTGACGGGGCGCAGCGCAAACCCGAGCCCAAGCACATGCACCAACGCCGCACAGCCCTGCCAAGAGGGGCGGGGTACAAGCGGAGCGCGCACACAAACACACACTCACCCCAACACCTCAGCCAGGAGTGGCGGAGCGCAGCCGAACCCCGAGCCCAATCACACCCGCCCACGGCGCACACCCCAGCCAGCAGTGGCGGGGCACAGATGGAGCGCGCACCAAGCACACACACACCCCAACACCCCAGCCAGGCGTGGGGGGGCGCATCCGAAACCCGAGCCCAAGCACAAACACCCAAGCGGCACACCCAAGCCAGGAGTGGCGCGGTACAAGCGGGGCAAGCACACAAACACACACACACACCCCAACACCCCAGCCAGGAGTGGCGGAGCGCAGCCAGAAACCGAGCCCAAGCACACCCACCCGCACCGCACACCCCGGCCAAGAGTGGCGGGGCACAAGCTGAGCGCCCACACAAGCACAAACACACCCCAACATCCCAGCCAGGAGTGGTGGGGCGCAGCCAAAACCCGAGCCCAAGCACACGAACCCACGCCGCACACCCCAGCCAAGAGGAGCGGGGTACAAGCGGAGTGCGCACACAAACACACACATACCCCAACACCCCGGCCAGGAGTGGCGGAGCGCAGCTCAAACCCGAGCTAAATCACACCCGCCCACACCGCACACCCGAGCCAGCAGTGGCGGAGCACAAGCGGAGCGCGCACCAAGCAAACAAACACGCCAACACCCGAGCCAGGATTGGCGTGGCGCAGCCGAAACCCGAGCCCAACCACAAACACCCAAGCCGCACACCCCAGCCAGGAGTGGCGTCGTACAAGCAGAGCGCGCAGACAAGCACACACACACCCTAACGGCCCAGCCAGGAGTGGCGGGGCGCAGCTAAAACGCGAGCCCAAGCACGCACACCCACAGCGCACAACCCAGCGAGGAGTGGCGGGGTACAAGTGGAGCAAGCACACAAACACACACACACACCCAAACACCCCAGCCAGGAGTGGCGGGCCGCAGCCGAAACCTGAGCCCAAGCACGACCATCCACACCGCGCACCCCAGCCAGGAGTGGCGAGGTACAAGCGGAGCAAGCACACAAAAACACACACACACCCCAACACCCTAGCCAGGAGTGGTGGGGCGCAGCCCAAACCCGAGCCTAAGCACACACACCCGCACCGCACAGCCCAGCCAGGAGTGGCGCGGCACAAGCGGAGCGCCCACACAAGCACACACACACCCCAACATACCAGCCAGGAGTGGCGGGGCGCAGCAGAAACCCGAGCCCAAGCAAACGCACCCACACCGCACACCCCAGCCAAGAGGGGCAGGGTACAAGCGGAGCGCGCACACAAACAGACACACAACCCAACACCCCAGTCAGGAGTGGCGGAGCGCAGCCGAACCCCGAGCCCAATCACACCCGCCCACACCGCACACCCCGGGCAGCAGTGGCGGGGCACAGACTGAGCGCGCACCAAGCACACACACACCCCAACACCCCAGCCAGGCGTGGGGGGGCGCACCCGGAACCCGAGCCCAAGCACAAACACCCACGCGGCACACCCGAGCCAGGAGTGGCGGGTTACAAGCGGAGCAAGCACACAAACACACACACACACCCCAACACCCCAGCCAGGAGTGGCGGAGAGCAGCCAAAAACCGAGCCCAAGCACACCCACCCGCACCGCACACCCGAGCCAGGAGTGGCTGGGCACAAGCTGAGCGCCCACACAAGCACACACACACCCCAACATCCCAGCCAGGAGTGGCGGGGCGCAGCAGAAACCCGAGCCGAAGCACACGAACCCACGCCGCACACCCCAGCCAAGAGGAGCGGGGTACAAGCGGAGTGCGCACACAAACACACACACACCCCAACACCCCAGCCAGGAGTGGCGGAGCGCAGCCGAAACCCGAGCTAAATCACACACGCCCACACCGCACACCGCAGCCAGCAGTGGCGGGGCACCAGCGGAGTGCGCACCCAGCACAAACACACCCCAACACCCCAGCAGGGGGTGACGGGGCGCAGCGCAAACCCGAGCCCAAGCACATGCACCAACGCCGCACATCCCTGCCAAGAGGGGCGGGGTACAAGCGGAGCGCGCACACAAACACACACTCACCCCAACACCTCAGCCAGGAGTGGCGGAGCGCAGGCCAGAGCCGAGCCAAAACACACACGCCCACACCGCACACCCCAGCCAGCAGTGGCGGGGCACAGACGGAGCGCGCACCAAGCACACACACAATCCAACACCCGAGCCAGGAGTGGCGGGGCGCAGCCGAAAGCCAAGCCCAAGCACAAACACCCAAGCCGCACACCCCAGCCAGGAGTGGCGGGGTACAAGCGGAGCGCGCACACAAGCACACATACACCCCAACAGCCCAGCCAGGAGTGGCGGAGCGCAGCCGAAACCCGAGCTAAATCACACACGCCAAAAACCGCACACCGCAGCCAGCAGTGGCGGGGCACCAGCGGAGTGCGCACCCAGCACAAACACACCCCAACACCCCAGCCAGGAGTGGCGGGGCGCAGCCCAAACCCGAGCCCAAGCACATGCACCAACGCCGCACAGCCCTGCCAAGAGGGGCGGGGTACAAGCAGAGCGCGCACACAAACACACACTCACCCCAACACCTCAGCCAGGAGTGGCGGAGCGCAGGCCAGAGCCGAGCCCAAACACACACGCCCACACCGCACACCCCAGCCAGCAGTGGCGGGGCACAGACGGAGCGCGCACCAAGCACACACACAACCCAACACCCGAGCCAGGAGTGGCGGGGCGCAGCCGAAAGCCAAGCCCAAGCACAAACACCCAAGCCGCACACCCCAGCCAGGAGTGGCGGGGTACAAGCGGAGCGCGCACACAAGCACACATACACCCCAACAGCCCAGCCAGGAGTTGCGGGGCGCAGCTAAAACGCGAGCCCAACCCAGCGAGGAGTGGCGGGGTACAAGTGGAGCAAGCACACAAACGCACACACACACCGCAACACCCCAGCCAGGAGTTGCGGGCCGCAGCCGAAACCTGAGCCCAAGCACGGCCATCCACACCGCGCACCCCAGCCAGGAGTGACGAGGTACAAGCGGAGCAAGCACACAAACACACACACACACCCCAACACCCCAGCCAGGAGTGGTGGGGCGCAGCCGAAACCCCAGCCCAAACACACACACCCGCACCGCACAACCCAGCCAGGAGTGGCGGGGCACAAGCGGAGCGCCCACACAAGCACACACACACCCCAACATCCCAGCCAGGAGTGGCGGGGCGCAGCAGAAACCCGAGCCCAAGCACACGCACCCACGCCGCACACCCAAGCCAAGAGGGGCGGGGTACAAGCGGAGCGCGCACACAAACAGACACACACCCCAACACCCCAGCCAGGAGTGGCGGAGCGCAGCCGAACCCCGAGCCCAATCACACCCGCCCACACCACACACCCCAGCCAGCAATGGCGGGGCACAGACGGAGCGCGCACCAAGCACACACACACCCCAACACCCCAGCCAGGCGTGGGGGGCGCACCCGAAACCCGAGCCAAAGGACACACACCCAAGCGGGACACCCCAGCCAGGAGTGGCGGGGTACAAGCGGAGCAAGCACACAAACACACACACACACCCCAACACCCCAGCCAGGAGTGGCGGAGCGCAGCCAAAAACCGAGCCCAAGTACACCCACCCGCACCGCACACCCCAGCCAGGAGTGGCGGGGCACAAGCTGAGCGCCCACACAAGCACACACACACCCCAACATCCCACCCAGGAGTGGCGGGGCGCAGCCCAAACCCGAGCCGAAGCAGACGAACCCACGCCGCACACCCCAGCCAGGAGGAGCGGGGTACAAGCGGAGTGCGCACACAAACACACACACACCCCAACACTCCAGTGGCGGAGCGCAGCCGAAACCCGAGCTAAATCACACACGCCCACACCGCACATCCCAGCCAGCAGTGGCGGGGCACAAGCGGAGCGCGCACCAAGCACACACACACCCCAACACCCGAGCCAGGAGTGGCGTGGCGCAGCCGAAACCCGAGCCCAACCACAAACACCAAAGGCGCACGGCCCAGCCAGGAGTGGCGGGGTACAAGCGGAGCGCGCACACAAGCACACACACACCCCAACAGCCCAGCCAGGAGTGGCGGGGCGCAGCTAAAACGCGAGCCCAAGCACGCACACCCACGGCGCACAACCCAGCGAGGAGTGGCGGGGTACAAGTGGAGCAAGCACACAAACACACACACACACCCCAACACCCCAGCCAGGAGTCGCGGGCCACAGCCGAAACCTGAGCCCAAGCACGGCCATCCACACTGCGCACCCCAGCCAGGAGTGGCGAGGTACAAGCGGAGCAAGCACACAAACACACACACACACCCCAACACCCCAGCCAGGAGTGGTGGGGCGCAGCCGAAACCCGAGCCCAAGCACACACACTCGCACCGCACACCCTAGCCAGGAGTGGTGGGGCACAAGCGGAGCGCCCACACAAGCACACACACACCCCAACATCCCAGCCAGGAGTGGCGGGGCGCAGCAGAAACCCGAGCCCAAGCACACGCACCCACGCCGCACACCCGAGCCAAGAGGGGCGGGGTACAAGCGGAGCGCGCACACAAACAGACACACACCCCAACACCCCAGCCAGGAGTGGCGGAGCGCAGCCGAACCCCGAGCCCAATCACACCCGCCCACACTGCACACCCCAGCCAGCAGTGGCGGGGCACCAGCGGAGTGCGCACCAAGCACACACACACCCCAACACCCCAGCCAGGAGTGGCGGGGTACAAGCGGAGCGCGCACACAAGCACACACACACCCCAACAGCCCAGCCAGGAGTTGCGGGGCGCAGCTAAAACGCGAGCCCAACCCAGCGAGGAGTGGCGGGGTACAAGTGGAGCAAGCACACAAACGCACACACACACCCCAACACCCCAGCCAGAAGTCGCGGGCCACAGCTGAAACCTGAGCCCAAAGGCACGGCCATCCACACCGCGCACCCCAGCCAGAAGTGGCGAGGTACAAGCGGAGCAAGCACACAAACACACACACACACCCCAACACCCCAGCCAGGAGTGGTGGGGCGCAGCCGAAACCCAAGCCCAAGCACACACACCCGCACCGCACACCCCAGCCAGGAGTGGCGGGGCACAAGCGGAGCGCCCACACAAGCACACACACACCCCAACATCCCAGCCAAGAGTGGTGGGGCGCAGCAGAAACCCGAGCCCAAGCACACGCACCCACGCCGCACACACAAGCCAAGAGGGGCGGGGTACAAGCGGAGCGCGCACACAAACAGACACACACCCCAACACCCCAGCGAGGAGTGGCGGAGCGCGGCCGAACCCCGAGCCCAATCACACCCGCCCACACCGCACACCCCAGCCAGCAGTGGCGAGGCACAGACGGAGCGCGCACCAAGCACACACACACCCCAACACCCGACCCAGGCGTGGGAGGCGCACCCGAAACCCGAGCCCAAGCACAAACACCCAAGCGGCACACCCCAGCCAGGAGTGGCGGGGTACAAGCGGAGCAAGCACACAAACACACACACACACCCCAACACCCCAGCCAGGAGTGGCGGAGCGCAGCCAAAAACCGAGCCCAAGCACACCCACCCGCACCGCACACCCCAGCCAGGAGTGGCTGGGCACAAGCTGAGCGCCCACACAAGCACACACACACCCCAACATCCCAGCCAGGGGTGGCGGGGCGCAGCCAAAACCCGAGCCGAAGCACACGAACCCACGCCGCACACCCCAGCCAAGAGGAGCGGGGTACAAGCGGAGTGCGCAAACAAACACACAAACACCCCAACACTCCAGCCAGCAGTGGCAGAGCGCAGCCGAAACCCGAGCTAAAAGACACACGCCCACACCGCACACCCCAGCCAGCAGTGGCGGGGCACAAGCGGAGCGCGCACCAAGCACACACACACCCCAACACCAGAGCCAGGAGTGGCGGGGCGCAGCCGAAACCCGAGCCCAACCACAAGCACCAAAGGCGCACGGCCCAGCCAGGAGTGGCGGGGTACAAGCGGGGCGCGCACACAAGCACACACACACCCCAACAGCCCAGCCAGGAGTGGCGGGGCGCAGCTAAAACGCGAGCCCAAGCACGCACACCCACGGCGCACAACCCAGCGAGGAGTGGCGGGGTACAAGTGGAGCAAGCACACAAACACACACACACACCCCAACACCCCAGCCAGGAGTCGCGGGCCACAGCCGAAACCTGAGCCCAAGCACGGCCATTCACACTGCGCACCCCAGCCAGGAGTGGCGAGGTACAAGCGGAGCAAGCACACAAACACACACACACACCCCAACAGCCCAGCCAGGAGTGGTGGGGCGCAGCCGAAACCCGAGCCCAAGCACACACACTCGCACCGCACACCCCAGCCAGGAGTGGCGGGGCACAAGCATAGCGCCCACACAAGCACACACACACCCCAACATCCCAGCCAGGAGTGGCGGGGCGCAGCAGAAACCCGAGCCCAAGCACACGCACCCACGCCGCACACCCCAGCCAGGAGGGGCGGGGTACAAGCGGAGCGCGCACACAAACAGACACACACCCCAACACCCCAGCCAGGAGTGGCCGAGCGCAGCCGAACCCCGAGCCCAATCACACCCGCCCACACTGCACACCCCAGCCAGCAGTGGCGGGGCACAGACAGAGCGCGCACCAAGCACACACACACCCCAACACCCCAGCTAGGCGTGGGGGGGCGCACCCGAAACCCGAGCCCAAGCACAAACATCCAAGCCGCACACCCCAGCCAGGAGTGGTGGGGTACAAGCTGAGCAAGCACACAAACACACACACACAGCCCAACACCCCAGCCAGGAGTGGCGGAGCGCAGCCAAAAACCGAGCCCAAGCACACCCACCCGCACCGCACACCCCAGCCAGGAGTGGCAGGGCACAAGCTTAGCGCCCACACAAGCACACACACACCCCAACATCCAAGCCAGGAGTGGCGGTGCGCAGCCAAAACCCGAGCCCAAGCACACGAACCCACGCCGCACACCCAAGCCAAGAGGAGCGGGGTACAAGCGGAGTGCGCACACAAACACACACACACTCCAACACTCCAGCCAGGAGTGGCGGAGCGCAGCCGAAGCCCGAGCTAAATCACACACGCCCACACCGCACACCGCAGCCAGCAGTGGCGGGGCACCAGCGGAGTGCGCACCAAGCACACACACACCCCAACACCCCAGCCAGGAGTGGCGGGGCGCAGCCCAAACCCGAGCCCAAGCACATGCACCCACGCCGCACAGCCCTGCCAAGAGGGGCGGGGTACAAGCGGAGCGCGCACACAAACACACACACACCCCAACACTCCAGCCAGGAGTGGCGGAGCGCAGCCGAAGCCCGAGCTAAATCACACACGCCCACACCGCACACCGCAGCAAGCAGTGGCGGGGCACCAGCGGAGTGCGCACCAAGCACACACACACCCCAACACCCCAGCCAGGAGTGGCGGGGTACAAGCGGAGCGCGCACACAAGCACACACTCACTCCAACACCCCAGCCAGGAGTGGCGGGGCGCAGCTAAAACGCGAGCCCAACCCAGCGAGGAGTGGCGGGGTACAAGTGGGGCAAGCACACAAACGCACACACACACCCCAACACCCCAGCCAGGAGTTGCGGGCCGCAGCCGAAACCTGAGCCCAAGCACGGCCATCCACACCGCGCACCCCAGCCAGAAGTGGCGAGGTACAAGCGGAGCAAGCATCCAAACACACACACACACCCCAACACCCCAGCCAGGAGTGGTGGGGCGCAGCCGAAACCCAAGCCCAAGCACACACACCTGCACCGCACACCCCAGCCAGGAGTGGCGGGGCACAAGCGGAGCGCCCACACAAGCACACACACACCCCAACATCCCAGCCAGGAGTGGCGGGGCGCAGCAGAAACCCGAGCCCAAGCACACGCACCCACGCCGCACACCCAAGCCAAGAGGGGCGGGGTACAAGCGGAGCGCGCACACAAACAGACACACACCCCAACACCCCAGCCAGGAGTGGCGGAGCGCAGCCGAACCCCGAGGCCAATCACACCCGCCCACACCGCACACCCCAGCCAGCAGTGGCGGGGCACAGACGGAGCGCGCACCAAGGACACACACACCCCAACACCCCAGCCAGGCGTGGGGGGCGCAACCGGAACCCGAGCCCAAGCACAAACACCCAAGCGGCACAGCCGAGCCAGGAGTGGTGGGGTACAAGCGGAGCAAGCACACAAACACACACACACACACCCCAACACCCCAGCCAGGAGTGGCGGAGCGCAGCCAAAAACCGAGCCCAAGCACACCCACCCGCACCGCACACCCCAGCGAGGAGTGGCGGGGCACAAGCTGAGCGCCCACACAAACACACACACACCCCAACATCGCAGCCAGGAGTGGCGGGGCGCAGCCAAAACCCGAGCCGAAGCACACGAACCCACGCCGCACACCCCAGCCAAGAGGAGCGGGGTACAAGCGGAGTGCGCACACAAACACACACACACCCCAACACTCCAGCCAGGAGTGGCGGAGCGCAGCCGAAACCCAAGCTAAATCACACACGCCCACACCGCACACCCCAGCCAGCAGTGGCGGGGCACAAGCGGAGCGCGCACCAAGCACACACACACCCCAACACCCGAGCCAGGAGTGGCAGGGGCGCAGCCGAAACCCGAGCCCAACCACAAACACCAAAGGCGCACGGCCCAGCCAGGAGTGGCGGGGTACAAGCGGAACGCGCACACAAGCACACACACACCCCAACAGCCCAGCCAGGAGTGGCGGGGCGCCGCTAAAACGCTAGCCCAAGCACGCACACCCACGGCGCACAACCCAGCGAGGAGTGGCGGGGTAAAAGTGGAGCAAGCACACAAACACACACACACACTCCAACACCCCAGCCAGGAGTCGCGGGCCACAGCCGAAACCTGAGCCCAAGCACGGCCATCCACACTGCGCACCCCAGCCACTAGTGGCGAGGTACAAGCGGAGCAAGCACACAAACACACACACACACCCCAACACCCCAGCCAGGAGTGGTGGGGCGCAGCCGAAACCCGAGCCCAAGCACACACACTCGCACGGCACACCCCAGCCAGGAGTGGCGGGGCACAAGCAGAGCGATCACACAAGCACACACACACCCCAACATCCCAGCCAGGAGTGGCGGGGCGCAGCAGAAACCCGAGCCCAAGCACACGCACCCACGCCGCACACCCCAGCCGAGAGGGGCGGTGTACAAGCGGAGCGCGCACACAAACAGACACACACCCCAACACCCCAGCCAGGAGTGGCGGAGCGCAGCCGAACCCCGAGCCCAATCACACCCGCCCACACTGCACATCCCAGCCAGCAGTGGCGGGGCACAGACGGAGCGCGCACCAAGCACACACACACCCCAACACCCCAGCTAGGCGTGGGGGGGCGCACCCGAAACCCGAGCCAAAGCACAAACACCCAAGCCGCACACCCCAGCCAGGAGTGGTGGGGTACAAGCGGAGCAAGCACACAAACACACACACACACCCCAACACCCCAGCCAGGAGTGGCGGAGCGCAGCCAAAAACCGAGCCCAAGCACACCCACCCGCACCGCACACCCCAGCCAGGAGTGGCAGGGCACAAGCTGAGCGCCCACATAAGCACACACACACCCCAACATCTAAGCCAGGAGTGGCGGTGCGCAGCCAAAACCCGAGCCCAAGCACACGAACCCACGCCGCACACCCAAGCCAAGAGGAGCGGGGTACAAGCGGAGTGCGCACACAAACACACACACACCCCAACACTCCAGCCAGGAGTGGCGGAGCGCAGCCGAAGCCAGAGCTAAATCACACACGCCCACACCGCACACGGCAGCCAGCAGTGGCGGGGCACCAGCGGAGTGCGCGCCAAGCACACACACACCCCAACACCCCAGCCAGGAGTAGCGGGGCGCAGCCCAAACCCGAGCCCAAGCACATGCACCCACGCCGCACAGCCCTGCCAAGAGGGGCGGGGTACAAGCGGAGCGCGCACACAAACACACACTCACCCCAACACCCCAGCCAGGAGTGGCGGGGCGCAGCCCAAACCCGAGCGCAAGCACAAACACCCAAGCCCCACACCCAAGCCAGGAGTGGCGGGGTACAAGCGGAGCGCGCACACAAGCATACACAAACTCCAACTCCCCAGCAAGAGGTGGCGGGGCGCAGCCGAAACCCGAGCCACAGCACACGCACCCACACCGCACAACTGAGCCACGAGTGGCATTGTACATGCGGAGTGCGCACACAAACACACACACACCCCAACACCCCCGCCAGGAGTGGCAGGGCGCAGCTGAAACCAGAGCCGAAGCACACATACCCACACCGCACACCCCAGCCAGGAGTGGCGGGGTACAAGCGGAGCGCGCACACAAACACACACCCGCACCGCACACCCCAGCCAGGAGTGGTGGGGTACAAGCGGAGCGGCGGCACAAGCACACGCAGGCCCCGAAAGCCTAGCCAGGACTGGCAGGGCAGAGCGGGCACGAGTCGGGCGCATTAAGCACACACACACCCGAACACCCCGGCCAGGAGTGGCGGGGCGCAGCCGAAACCCGAGCCCAAGCACAAACACCCAAGCCGCACACCCCAGCCAGGAGTGGCGGGGTACAAGCGGAGCGCGCACACAAGCACACACACACCCCAACACCCCAGGCCAGGAGTGGCGGGGCGCAGCCGAGACCGGAGCCCCAGCACACACACCCACACCGCACAACCGAGCCACGAATGGCATGGTACAAGCGGAGTGCGCACACACACACACACACACACCAACACCCGGGCCAGGAGTGGCGGGGCGCAGCCGAAACCGGAACCCAAGCACACACACCCACACCGCACAGCCCAGCCAGGAGTGGCGGGGTACAAGCGGAGCGCGCACACAAGCACACACACGGCCCGACTAAGGAAGGTCTCTACCAGGACCGGCCCCTGCTGTACCCCTTCCACCATTTCCTGTCACTCCTATCGTCTTGCTTCTCACCAGATTCTGCATGATCTTGCCCTATCCTGCACAATTTCCCACAAAAAATAGTAAAATATGGCTCCTTCACACAAACCCTGATCCCTTGCAATAACCAACTTCAAAGTACAATAGCTCCCATCTGAATAATCAACACTGAGGGCTACCAAGGGTGTTTGAGGTCCCGCGTTGACACTCAACAACTCCTTTCAACACGCCGGTCGTCTCACGGTGCACACGGAGACACGGGCGTTGGGCATGTACATACAATTGCACCAATAGAATAATGGAAAGAGAAGCCCTGAAATTGGCATATGAACACAAATCAAGCAACATTGGGGAAATATGGAAACATGCACAATCACAGCCATAGACGCCTCATTCCCTGGACTCTGGACCTTCCCTTGAATCGCCAACATGATGTCCTGATCCAAGTCAAATAAGATGGGTAAATGCCATGTGTCAAAAGTCACTACACAAACCCCAAACATGTGTTCACTCCAAAGCCTCTAAATCCTAGCCCAATAGGGGAGGTGGCGTGTCATGGCCTAGAGTGGCACTCAGGACCATGCCCTACCCTGACATAACATTTGGTTGGACTTGGAGTCGATTGAGCTTGGAGAATTGCCCCACTCAGATGACCTCACAACATAGCAAAATTGGACAAATCACACCATAATTCCGGAAATTCAATTATATACTCAGAAATTCATACGGCAAATGTTCAAATGCTCCATGCATGTGTCAAACCGGAATGTAAGATACAAGGGTGATATAGACCAAGGATCGATGCCCAAGAATAACCCAGCATTGGCCCCCAAACCCATCCAGATATATACATGCCATGCTTCACAAGTGAACTCACGAATTTGAGATGTAATTTTGTGAGGCCTCGTGTGCCACGCCAAGGTGACCACGTGATCCGGCATATGGTGAGGTGCAACACCCAAGCATATGCCAACATATAAGCAACGTACCATAGTTCACGAATCTCTAGGCACTTTACTGTTAGCCGACCAGTTGAGCACATAAAATACAAAAATGAGCATAAAATGAGGTCAAAAACATGCAAATATTGCCAAATTCAAGATAATCACAATGGTATATAACTTTGCTCACCCATGGTATCAACATATGGTTCAAAAAACAATCGCTTGGGACCATTTGCGAACAATTCCCCCACTTGGATCCCCACATGAACGCATAGGGACACCTTCGAACCTCCTCCCGACAGGCACCATGAAAATGGGAAAAATGATAGTGGCGCTTTTGGGTCGCTCCGTAAGCCCTCCCACATACACTACACCGGGCATATGTACGCATCAAAGGCGTTTGAGGCCTCCACAACCAAGGCTATTCCAGCCCATATCTCAATATTGGAATACCTCGCAGTGTGCTCGAGATATGATGTTTCAGAGTGGCCTCATGAATCAATTTTGTTTCGCCTATATCTCCATGAAAAATGAAGGATACAACAAAAGAAAGGATGATTCGTGATCGGGGAAAAGTATAGGACCACTCGAAAGTCATCATATCAAGTGCGGTGACCTCGAAATCGAAAATCCGATTCTGAATGTCTGAAAAAATCGGATCAAATTTGCGAGTGTATTACATGAAAATTGCGGAAGCAACGAACCCTTTTCTGATGAGAATTGACCCTTCATCGGGGTTTTCGCTAAAATATCCGGAAAGAACAGTTAACCAATCGGTTACCGCGAAATCGCGAGCCAACTGACAATCGCCGAAACATTGACAGTCAGAACGGATAGCTGAAAATTTACGGAAACATTATGATAAAAAAACCCTGTTGATTCCTGATATTTTGATATATAAATCTCAGCTGGCGGCGCCTCGGTATTGAATATGGCCGCTCATAGCTGGAATGGCCAAACCTATCTCACTATCACATCAGGTTAGGTCAGATGGACGGGGGAGTATGATATCAGCCAATGGCGGCTTGCCAGCCCATAGATACACACCCCAAGTGACCCAAAGATGGCCACGGGGGTCCGAACCGGCTTCACCCCCCTTCTCAGAGCGTTGTATCCGCTCGGAAGTCATTAGAGAGAGGACGGGAGGACCCCGATGGGCTCCAACCCCTCCCCCCCCATGTCCCAAGGACACATGGAGTCCCGACATACGGGTTGGCGTCCCCCATGCCCCAAGGGAGGGGTGAGGACACTCATAATTGGTGCCCTCCGCCATACCCGGTCTCCTCTTGATCTACAACATGGATCAAGGGGATCAAAGATAGAGAAACGTCGTCGGTCGACCCAAATCCGTATACCACAATGAAATATATATGTGGAGACCGAGTGAAGGGGGTATATGGCCAATCAAGGCCCAAAAGTCCCCGAATGAACGCACTCCCCCGTCTCCCAAACACAGAGACAAACATAAATGCCAAGGTGGATCCATCACGATGCTGCTGCAGCCGCCAAATGGACCAACACGTCCTTGATATCCAAGGAAATGTTCTTTTTCCTTAAGAAATTAATTTAGACCGTGGTATACCTCGGCACGAAACTGCTCGGAGACTCGCATGAATCCCTCGATTCGGGAAATCCTTTCCAACGGACTTTATATAGCCTTCCCCCAAGCGTCCCCGGGTCGGGCTTGTCCATCAGGATCTTCTCGGCGGTGAAGTCCTCGTACTCCCCCTCGTCATCAGAGTCCAGATCTCCGGCTGTGAAGTCGAAGGTGACGGGACGTCTGCTGGGGTCTGGTGCTCGGGGACGAAGCTGGGTATGGTCGCGGTCAAGGATCTTGTTATCCCCCACACGAACCGCATACACATCTTGCCCGACCTTCCGAACGATTACCCCCGGCACATACCGAGACGCCTGCCAATGCCTGGACAGGACATCCTTGTGGTGCCGCTCCACCCATACGGTGTCTCTGAGAGCATATTTCTGGACTTTTCCCTGCTTGAAGTACTTGGCCCTCTTCTCATGCTCTTCCTGAAGTTCTTTGCACACCTCCGCCGCCGTGTCGTCCGCCTCAGCCATCATAGCACTCGCATCCCGGGCCACTTTGCCATTGTTCAACCACGGGAGAGTGCGTGACAATCGATCCCGTAGGAACAGGATACGATGGGGCGACAGTCCAGTGGGCCCCGGAAGTTCGTGGTACGCCTGGAGAACCCCCCACAGCGAATTATACCAATTCCGGCCCGGTTCGTAAATGTGCAACTGGCGGAACTTCTCGAACATCTGCCGGCCGGCCACCTCAGCCCGGCCATTTGACGGGCTGTGGTACGCCACGGTCTTGGCGTGCCGAATCCCCATGTGCTTGCACATCGTCTTGAACCACGTCCCCACAAATTGACTGCCCCGATCGCTGCAGATGACGGCTGGGACATCAAATATCGTCGGCCAATGCCTGATCATGGCATTGGCGACGGTCTTGGCCTGCGGACCCACTCCATGCTTGTCCTTCTTGACCTTCATCTTGGAGTTCTTGCCAGGGACCGCCACGATATACCCGCTGTGCCTTTCCACCGCCAGGATGACACAGTTGTAGGTCTCTCCTTCAACAGTGACCTCAGGCATGGCGAAAACATCCATGGCCACGGACCGCATAGGGGCCTCCGGTATAGCCGTATACACCGGGTTGCCAGCCGTGGAGTGGTTGGGGCTCTTCGTTGCCCGACACACGGCGCAGTCGCTGCAGCACTTGTCCAGGATGGCGTAGTATCCCGGTGGGAACTTGAAGCGCCACTCCAGGTCCTGCTGCTTCTTGTCCGGACCAGGATGCATGAGCTGGGCGTTATGCCAGTGGTCGAAGAGCTCCTCCATTCGGTTCTCAGGGACCAATAGCTTGTCCTTGAGAGAAAATTTATCCCCATCCTCAGTCAAGCCCTCAGGCCATTCGTCGTCCGACGCAGCGCTCACGACATTCCAGTACCTGCTCCAGTGGAACTTGGCGAGGTCTGTACGGTTTGTCATCACCACAAAGCACTTGACCCCTCTTGCTCCATGGCCTTCTCCATCTCGATGATGCGCTTGGCTTCCTCGGGGTCCTCGGCGTCCCCATGGCTGGGTATGTTCATCCATGCCTTGCCCGCGGGGTAGGCCCATCGACTGAGGCAATCTGCCACAGTGTTGTCCTTCCCAGGGACATATACGACGCTGAGGTCGAACTTGGCGAACGTCTCATGCCATCGGGCCCTCCTTGCCGCCGGTCCCGAGGGGGTGTCAACGTGCTTCTTGTGCCAGCTCTGTAAGGACTGATGGTCCGTACAAACCACCACCGGTTGCAATCCGATGTGGCCAGACCACTTCCTGAGCGCACAAAAGATGGCGTACGTCGCCTTCTCCCTCGCGGTCCAGGTTTGATGTTGGCCCTCGGCCAGGATCCGGCTCCAAAACGCCACTGGTACGTGCGACCCCTCGTCCCGGACCTGCTCAACCACTGCCCCTACAGCATAGTCCGAGGCGTCCGTCTATAGCACGAATCCCTTGTCCGGGCCCACCAGGAATAGCCCCAGCTGCCTCAGGAGTCGCTCTCTCAGGCAGCTGAACGCATCTTCGGCTTCAAGGGTCCAGGCAAGCTTCTTCTTGCTCCCCTTCCGGCCATCGAACTTGCCCACCTGCAGCATCTTGTGCAGCGGCCCCGATAGTTCTGCATACATCCGGACATAGCCCGAATAGTAGTTGCAGAACCCCATGAAGGATTGGAGTTCGCTGATGATCTGGGGCTTTTCCCAGTGGTACACGGACGCCAGCTTCCCAGGCATGGGACGGCGTTGCCTGTGACCAACCACGTGACCCGCGAACTCCACTTCCCTCACGAAGAGTGAGGCTTTGGTCGGCTTGCACACCATGTTGTGCTTGTCCAGCTCGCTGAGCACTCGGCGCAGATCCTTCTCATGCGCTTCGATGAGCTCGTCCTCAGTCATGTCTTCCGTGCCGGACCCGATGATGATGTCATCCACAAAGGGGTCGGCACAGTCCCGGACAGGACCGAGTGGAAAGCGGCATTGCCATTCTTGGCGCCCAGAGGCACCACTTTCCACTGCATGGGCCACAGGGACGTCAACATCGCTGTGCAGGGCCTGGAGTCCGGGTGTATCGGCATCTGATGATAGCCGTGTTTCAGGTCTAACACCGTGAAGATCCGCTTCTTTTGTTGCTTTTGGAGGATGGTGTCGATCAGAGGAAGCGAGTACGAGTCGTGCTCAGTTTGCTCGTTCAAACCCCTGTAATCAACCACCAACCTCGACTCTCCCTTCTCTTTCTTGGGCACGATAAAGGCTGGGCTGGCCCACTCACTGTCTGAGGGGTCGATCCAGCCCCGCTCAATAAACTCAGCCAACAACTTCTTCATGGCCTCGGCCCGATCGCCCTGAAGTTGGTACTCCCGATGACGATAGATCTTGGGGTTCGGCTTCAGCTTGATCCTCGCTGTGCGAGACGTCCCACAATCTGGAGGGTTCTTGTTGGCGACGCCACTGAATAGCCGCGGATAGGCATTTATCAGCCTCTCCCTCAGCTTGGCGACCTTCAGGTTCTCCTGGGCCTCTTCAGCCGCTTGCTTTGGTATTGATACAACCGACTGCACTGCGGTATAGGCCGCTTCCGGGTCCAAGTCCGACTTCTCCTCGTCCGATATGCCGTCCTCATCGTCGTGGGGCGCGCTTCCCACCGATAATCTTGGGAAATTTGCGGCATCGGCCTGGTTCCTGTCGCTACCGGCCCCCATTCTTGGAAAATTTCATGTCAGCAGGTCCGACCCAACCGGACCATCATATTGGTCCGCAATGTGATCCATGACCCTCGCCACGAACTCATCCTTCTCGTACTTGACGGTGACCAACAGCTTGTCATCCCACCAATGCGGAGATGTGACCATGTCTCGCCTCTTCTTGGCTGCCACACGGTCGTGCATCCCCAGCCGCATGTAGTTGACGACGTGGTCGATCTCGGCGTGGGACAGGATGTCAATGCCATCCATTGGCTGATCCGTCTCCTCCTTGGGCTCAAACATGACCTGCATGGGCACCGCCTCAACCCTACGGATGAATGCTTCATCACCCGTGGGCTGGGCTTGCGCGCCTTGGTACCCCACGCTTGACCCGGGGAGGGCATTGAAAAACCCTTGGCGTCGATGAACAACTCCTCCTCTGGCAAGAATGACATCTCGTTCAGGGTGATGGAATCCAGCGTCAACTTGAGACCTCCCAGCGGACATGGGGTGGATCCTATGCCGGTTATGACCGGGATCCCCTTCGCCCTATCCGCGACGATCTTCTCCACCGTACGTCTGGTATTTTCCAGGGAGCCATGCCAATACATGGGCCCCCACTCCCTCAAACCCCAATGCCTGTGCCAGGCTGAGTCTCCTCGATGCCAATGCCTCCTACACTTCCTCGAAAGTGGGGCATCCCGGGAAGCGAAGACGTCCGTCTCGGGGTCTTCGGCTCCCAGCGTCTGGATCATCCTGGCATACACCTGCGGCGCCATTCCATACTCCGTGAGCTGAACTCCGCGGTCTTCTCTGGACTTGGCACCCACAGCTTGCACCGCTTGGAGGATCCGATCCTCTTCCTCAGCATTCCATTGGGATGATCCGCATGCATAGTCCGTGGACAGCCATGTAAAGCATTCATCATCCTCCCGGACCAGCGCTGCACGATGGGGAAGGGCCCCAATGGCGTTTCCCACCATGAAATCATACCCCATGATCATATCCCAATCTGTAATCTCGGCCAAAAAGAAGTTCCCAGATAGAGTGCTTCCCTTCGCTAAATCAGGGCGGTTCAAGCGCTCATGCTCCCAGAATTCCATACTGATAGTGGCCTCACGGGTGCCACCACCCGTAATCTCTCCATTGGCCACCTTCAGGCGGACCGGTCTACAGCTGGGCTGCAGGGATTCCTCCTTGAACAACCCTCTCCGGACCAAGCTCACCTGGGCACCCGTATTCACCAAAACATCCACCACAACACCTCTTGTCCGCACCGTACACGCACCTTCAAGTGCAACTGCCGCTCGTTACCATGCCGTGTATGGAGGACTCTCACGGCATGCAACTCTAGCACATCCGGGTGCATCAGGACTTCGAGGGTATGGTCACGGATGGTGTAGATCCTGGGCTGGTCCTGCCCGTCCATGGGGCTCTCCGTGGTCGCTCCTTCTTTCTTGCCACGTCCCTTGCGCACATACACTTCCCTTGGCAGGGCGCTCCAGGGGTTGGGGATGGCGAAACTGTGTGTTTCGGCTCTTCTGGAGCCTTCTTTGGCACCCGATGTGCCTTCACTTTCTCTAGGGTTGCACTGATTTTCGGAGGATAGACCTCGGAGGTCCCACTCCCATGGGGGCTCCTCTAGACGTGGCCTGCTGCAGCTCCCTCCTGCTGCGATCCGCTCAGACTTTGTCCACCACGTTGCTGGGCTTTTAGTTCCTCCAACGTCCTCAACACGTCTTCAGCAACCTCCTCAATCGACCTCACCCGTCAGTCTGGGTCGGGTCCTCCACCATAGCCTTTTCCTCCGCCTTTCCCTTGGCCCTTTCCTTGGCCTTTTCCACCGTCTCCGCCCTTTGCCTTCCAATCGGCAATTTGTTGCTCCTTGGGCTTCTTGTCGGGATGGGCGGCGAAGTAGGTCTTCTTGTCTTCCTCATATACCTTGCAATGTCGGTGGTCATGTGCATGGTTGTTCCCCTTGCCGTAGCAGACCCAGCAACCGTCGTGCTGTGATCTGTACTCGGGGAACGAGAGCGGCGGGTTCCCGATCCTCCGCGGTTCCTTGCGGATATTGGTCCTTGGGTCCAGGCGGTTCCACCTGGACCTGTCCTGCCCATGCTCCTTCATATTGTGCGCTACGAACGCGAAGAAGTGGGCTTCTTCATGATCCTCTCGGGTGGTCACGGTCCAGAGATCTTGGCCGCCTCCACTCCCTTCCTCCGCGGTGCCGACCGTGTCCCTCTTGACTTTTCGGTGTTGGCGATCTTCCCGATGACCTCGATGTCCTTTGCCCTGTCGATCCTGCACGTGGGCCTCGTTCTTGGCGTTGAGCTTCAACTCCACCGTGATGTACTTCACGATCTCGTCCAGGCTCATGTAAGCGAAGATGACCTGCATCCTCAGCGGCTCTCTGCGCCTCCACTCCGCGTTGTTGAGGCGCATCAGCCTTTTTCCCCATGGTGTCGCCGAATACATCCACGTAGACGGCGTTCTTCAACCCATACATTCGGCTGGGCTCGCCGAGGTTTCGCCGGAAAAATTCCATTATTCTGGCGTGGGTGTCCTCCAATGCAATGATCGGTACGGCCACACACTTCTTTGCTCTCTTCTTCTCCTCATCCTCCACCCTTCTCTTCCAGTGGCCGGGGAGGACATCTTTCAGCAGGTGTTGGATCTCGCTGGTCTCATTCCAGTCCTCCACCAGCTTCAGGGTTCTCCGGTACTTGCGGATGTACCGATTCCATTCCCGGACCCTCCATTCCCCGCGCTCCAGCGGCAGCGGAATGGACCACAAATCCTCCAACTTCTGGTTGGGGGCGTCCACTCGCTCCTCGTCCTCGAGCCACTGGAGGCAAGCCTGCTCCGTCTGGATCAATCCCTCGCGGATCTGATCCCTGCGCTCCTCCTTCAGGTGCTGCGCCAGCCTGTGTGGGAATGTCCGACATACCCACTTGTCCCTTGGCGCTCCCTTCATCTTGCCGACGACCTCCTCGGCGAAGTCCTCCCAATCCAGGATGAAGTCATCCAGGTTGGAGGGGTTGCCATCGTAATAGGGGATTTTAATTCCCCTGAGGTCGTCATTCCTGATGGCGTCTTTGATGTCCGCAGCCACCACTCCACCGAGACGGATACCACCTGTGGCCGGGGGGTGTGAGTACACTCCCTGTACATCCCTCTCCTCCATGGAGTGCGGTCCAGTCGGGCCTGAACCGCTGGGGTTTGGGATGCGGGAAGGACTTGCTCCACCGGCTGTCCATATCCCCGTGGTGGGGTCCTTCACCCACAGGTTTCCGCCTGGATGGCCTCAACCATGTCTGTCGGCCCTTCCCATGGTTCGCCCCTGCATGGTCTGGATCTCCTCCTCCGCATAAACTGCTTTGGCAGTCGTAGTGGTCGGTGGATCCTGGGCGGCATGGGACATCTGTACCGTCAGGCTCCTCAGGTTCGTAGTTGCGTGCTCTTCCCGCATGGACCCAGCCGGTACCGTATGCTCCCCGAGCATTATAGATTCGCTGAACATGGGAACAAACGGCAGCGTACCCGGGTCAACACGCGGAGGCGCGTAAGGTGCCTCTGCAGGGCCGCCCATGTGTTTCTCCATGGTGCTCCTGAGAGTGTTAGCCCGCTCCACCAGCTCTGCTGTTGCCGGCCTTGCCGGGAGCTCCGGACCCAAAGCGAGGGGTTGTAACTCCTCTAGCCTTTTCAGGCGTCCTGGCATGTCCTCCACCAGGTGGAGGAGGCTGTCCAACACTCGCTGCTGCTTCTGCAGGGCCATTTCCAGCTTCTCCCGGTACCGGTCCTCCTCCGCTCGCAGACCCGCCATGTCTCTCTCCGCTTCCGACTGGTCATCCAGGATCCCGGCGATGTCCTCCTCTAGGCCATCCTTCTGGTTGTCCAGCCGGTCGAGGTGCTGCACGATGGCGTCCATCCCCATCTTTGGGTACTTGCCGATGAGGAAGGATACGTGCTCGCAGTGGCACTCAACGGGCTTTCCACCTGATCTGGCGCATCCCACGGTTCCCGGCGCCTCGGACTCCTCCGCCATGGGTGTGTCGCCGATGTTATCCCGCGTTGGCCCCGTGTGCAGGGCCACAGCGCCGTTCTGGCTCTGGTAGGCCTCTCCAACGCCTCGGCGTCATGCTCCAGAATGGGTTCGGGGGCCCTGTGCGCCCTTGTGGGCGGTCTGGCCATCTCCTCCGACTCCGAAGGGAAAGCAGTCCGATAGCCATCTGAATGCCCCCCGAAATCTGCAGCTGACCACAGCCGGACCAGGCTGTGATCCGTCTCCATCGCCCTGGCTTCTGCCGCGGATTTTCGGGACCCGCGCTTCCGGTAACGCCGGGCTCTGCTGTTGCTGCCAGTCTCCTCCAACTCCTCCGCAGCGGAGCGGAGATTGCAAGCCTTGCGGCATTGTTTTTCACACATGGAGGCCAGGTCTTCGATGTCTAGCCCAGGTCCTACAAGGGCTCTCCGTCCTGAGGATCTTCGCTCTTCTCGGGCTTCCAAGTCCGGCGTCGACTCCGCAGACTCCACGATCTGCACCCGGGG
Source organism: Eutreptiella sp. 'Long Island Sound 2002' (assembly GCA_964036045.1). NCBI lineage: Eukaryota > Euglenozoa > Euglenophyceae > Eutreptiales > Eutreptiaceae > Eutreptiella > Eutreptiella sp. 'Long Island Sound 2002'. The sequence goes on from OZ038378.1 coordinate 66,482,562, forward strand.
CGTCCCTGGGCAGGGTTTGTGAGGGCCCAAGTCCCCAGTGCGGCGGTAGGGGGCAGGTACTCATCTGCTACCATAAAGAAGGTATCTACCAGGACCGGCCCCTGCTGTACCCCTTCCACCACTTCCTGTCAATCCTATGGTCTTGCTTCTCACCAGGTTCTGCATGGTCTTGCCCTATTTTGCGAATGTTCTTAACCGCATCAACTTGTTCTGGGGCTGACGTCGCCCAATGAAAGTATTTACAACAACATATTAAGATATGTACACGGGTGCTCTGATGGTTAGGTCAGATGAACGCTGATTTACCCTGTGGGGGAGGGGTGGGTTCAGGAAGGGGCAGAGGGCTGAAGGGGTCGAGAGGAGGAGACGGAAGGTTGCTGGATGGGCGGAAGAAATTTCGGATGTCCCTGGAGGCGTTGGAGTGGGGGGGGGCGGGGGCAGACGGACCTGGGCACCTAGTATCGGTGGGCCTAGAGGGGAGAGGTAGGCGTGTTTGACGGTAGCGTGCCTTGGAGCGTGGGAGTGGGAGGGGGAGAGCGGTCTTCGCGCCCTTTGGGGGCGTCCAATCGATTGTGGTCGGATGGGTTTGTGGTGATTGATGGCGTTTTTGTGGTGGCCCTGGGCGTGAGTGCTGAGGAGGGCGGGGAATGGCCGAGGGGGGGGGGGGGCGTGGTGCAGATGCACGGCTGGACGGGCGTTTGGAGTTTTTTGGCGAGCGGCGAGTGGCTGGTTGTGCTTTGGCTGAGGCTGGATTGTACGGTCTTTTTGAGGCGTGTTTGGGGAGAGGTGGGGGGTGCTGGTATACAGGGTGGGTCCGAGGGGGCATGAGGACGGAGGTACTGAACGCACCGTGCGCAACCGGGAAGGGGTTGAGAGGGTCGGAGGGGTGCACCCAAAGTATTGGGTCCCCAGGGAGAGGATTCGAACACAGCCAGTCATGTGCTTGGTGGACAGCCTTGTCCAGGTGCTTTACGCGTTCCTCCAGGGCTAGGCCAAGCATGGCCCTGTGCTCGGCGCGAGTGGAGCCCGGGATTGGCTGGGAGAGGCAGGACCATAGGGACTTAGGTACCAGAGTTCTCATGAAGTTCCTGTGGTCAGCCTTTGAGGGTCCAGAGAGCCACCAGTGCAGGACAATGGGGCTGAAAAGGGGTCCCCAGGAAGAGACGTATGCCTGGACGTGCTGGTCTGACGCTTTGCAGAAGGCCAGGCAGGATAGAGGGTCGAAAGGATGGTGCTGTCCGCACCTGGAACAGTGGTAGTCGTGAAGCATAATGCTCCACTGGTACCCGTGCACATTGTAGCAGCCGGACGCCAGTTTGAAAAACAGGGACGAAAACCAGGAAGCTTTATTGTACAGGCTGAAGCGGGGGCCGACTGCTATGTTGTTATGGGAATGCTGCGACAATGGGTGGCGGAACTGCTGCACCTTAAACTTGTGGAGGACAGGCAGGTAGTGGACCGCCACTGAACCCAGTGGGGGGGGGGGGGTCTGGGGTAAAAATCAGGCTGTGAGCTGCCCATTTAGAGAAATGGTCGCAGATTTGGTTGCCAATAAAATTGGCGTGACCTTTAATCCACATGATGTGGAGGGGGTTGGTGATGAGGAGTAGGGCGCTGTGTACGGCGACGATCCATGTGTCGTCTTGGAACGGGCTGGGCCTATAGACTTGGCATTTCTGGAGGGTGAACACCACCTGTTCGTTGTCAATCAACCAACATACTTCGTATTGGGAAAGTTCCCTGTGGATCCAGCGAATGGCTGCTACCGCCCCCAAGAACTCCGAACCCAGAGAAGAGGGATGCGGTGAGGATAGGCACAGGACTCTGGTGGTACCGTCGGGTAGAAAGGCCGTGACGGCGGCCGCATGGCCGGACTCACCGGAGGAGCCATCGGAATATAGCCACACCCGCTGTAGGCCAGGGGTCGGCGGCCTGGTTAGTGCTTCCACGGCATCGTGGCATCCCCAATCGTCGAGAGACTTCTTCTCTAGGTAGTGTTGTGCCTGCAGAGCGAAGGGATGGCCGTGTTGGCTGATCCCCAGTGCGTGTGCGCTGTGCGGTGGCGCTGGGGCTTCGGGGATGGTCTCTTGAGGACACAGAAATTCAGGAACTAGCTGGAAGTGGGAGGGGCGGGAGTAATCCATGACGGCGTGGCATGGTATGTGCATGGTGTAGGACGTGTCGGTATCCACCGAGTAGATCCTGTCGTCGAACGAGACGTTGGCCCATTTGGAGGTGGCCTCGGTCACTCTTCCTGTGGCCTGTCCTGATTTGAACCCTACGGTCAGCTGGGTACCAGGCGTTAGATCCCGAATCACAGTGGGTCTCCACGGGCCTATGCTGTGGAAAGATATGCCTGGGGCATGGATGGAGTCCATAAAAGAGTTTTGCACCGGGTCCGAGGCCCCCTGGTTTGAGCTGAGTAAAGACTGGACGTACAGGGGGCCAACTGACTTTGGGGCAAGGCCGCAAAGGGCCCGTAATCCATAGTTCACGGTGGCAACATGGACGCTGTGTGGTAGGAATTTCATTCCCAACCCTCCCTTTGGGCGAGCCGCGAAACGGTCTTTGGGGAAGACTAGACGTGTGATGCTTCGAGACGCAACTCCTGCCCAGATGAGTGACTGAAGCTTTTCGAGCTGGTTGGGGGAAAGAGAGTGGGTTATTAAGCGGTAGGCGAGTGCTGGGACCAGCTGAGAGTTCGTCAGGCGGACCATCTCACTAAGTGTAAGAGGCAAGGGAGAGAGCCGGGCAAAATAACTCTGGATCCCCGCCTTGAGCATGTGAAACAAACCCTTTGCTTGGTGGCAAGTAAAAACATAAACCCCCAGGTATTTATAGCATGTGTGCGGGCGATCCGTTTTTTTGTTGTACGTGAGGAACTCCGAGCCCCTGGGTGTTAGAAACTCTTTTTGGGGGGCTGTGCCATTGGCGTGGACTTCGGTCTTAGACACATTCATGTCCAGACCCCAGTCCCTGGCTGGCCAATCGAAGTAGTTGAGACTGTTTTGGATGTAGATGACGTCCTCACTTCTGATCAGGATGTCGTCGATGTAAGCGTGGTGGCTAGTGCGGGCATTTGCCCGGGGGGGGGGGGGGCACAGTGGCAAAAAAATGGTGGAAGAGGGAGTTGAGATAGAGAATGAAGAGTAGGGGGGAGAGGGGACATCCTTGTCGGAGGTCCCTGGTTTTGAGGTATGCGTGGAGAGTGCGGCCATTGATGATGGGGCTGTCTTGAGGGAAGGAGTCTAGTTGCTTGATGAGAGAAATTGTGGAAGTAGAAACATTTGCCCATCCGAGGACGGTCCAGAGCGTGCCATGAGGCACTGAATTAAAGGCTTTCTTCAAATCGGTGAACAGCGAGTAGCTCTTCTTCGATTTTGCATAAAGGGCTTTGAGATGATACAGATGATCAGCGCATTGGTGGCCGGGAAGGCCACCGTGCTGGATTTCTGGAGGGATGTCGTGTGGAAAAGCCTGAGCGCGCAGGTGATTGCAGGCAAAAGTGGCCAAGAGTTTGTAAATACAGTTTAAGAGGGCAATAGGACGGTAGTTTGAGGGGGAGAAAGGGTCGCCTTTTTTATAAAGTAAACATGTTTTTGCGCATAGCCAGTGCGGCGGCAGCAACGAATGGAGGAAGCGGTTTAAAATGGAGTGGAAAAATCATTGAATGGGTTCCGGACAGAGGGCCAGGATGTAGTTGTTTGTTTGGTCCGGTCCCCCGGCTTTTGATGGCTTACTGTGTTTTAAGTGGTTCTGGAACTCCTGCCAGGTCACAGGAGGTATGTGGTCGTTCTTGGCAGAAACAAGGCATGTGGGCGAGTGGGACAGGACCTCGTCGACGAAGTCCTGGGGGGGGGGGGGGTAATCTGGATGCCCTCCAAGATGAAGCAGGGTGTCCCCAAAAACTGTAGCTACATCTGCCGCGTCACTCAGGAGCTCTTTGGTAGCTGGATCTCTGACTACGAAAGCCTCTCGGTCTTTAGGGCAGAGGGTGCGAGCAACAGTGCTATTCATCTGGACCCCCCGGACCAGACTACTGTGAAGCTTTCTCTTCGGTTTGGTTTTGTCCGAGGACCGTAAGGTGTTTACCACGGACTGAACTTCTGCAATGTGCTCGGGAACTGCCGGGGAAGAAGGAGGCGGGGCTGAGCGTAAGAATTTCCTGAGCTTGCCGTAGCCCTCTTGGTCCTTGCGCTGCGGTTCTGGACGCGTGATTTTGTGGTACGCAGACCCAACCTGCATAAGGAGAGAATCAGTGGCGGCGATCATCTCTTCCAATGGGGCCCTGGCAGGGGCGTCCTGGAGGTCCCGGCACCAGTCGGAGATAAGCCGTACGCTGTTGGAGAATTGTTGCTTTTCGTCACTAGAAAGCTTCCGGAAAATGCAAGGGGGGAGTGGGGGCTGAGACAGAAGGATCGGGGAGGGGCACTGAAAGACAGCAATCACTGGGTGGTGGTCAGAGATGGTGTAGTCCGTGAGGGGCGACGCATCCAGAAGGGGAAAGTGCGACACAAGGCGAGGGGACGCAAAGATGTAATCCAGCCTTGCTTCGCTGTCCCAGCGGTCGATTGCGTAGCGGGTATACTGCCTGAGGGAGGGGTGCTCTGACCTGAAAGTGTCCACCAACCTAGATGGGAGGTATTCCACCTCCCTCGTGAGCCAGTGCCACTCATGTAGATGGACCAAGGTGTGCTGGTCAAGTTCGGGATCGAGAACGCAGTGAAAATCACCCCCCAGGATGATGGTTCAGATGATCGTTGAAATAAGAAGCAAGAACTCACTGTATGGTGTCACGGTACGGAGCCGGGGCCCCCGTGCGCACCAGGGGGGAGTAAACTGAGAAGACGTGCAGGGGAGTTGCTTCCGGAAGGGATATTTTGGCACCACAGATAAGGCCGTCGCTGTCTCTGGGCGGGACACAGGTGGTATATCTCGCGATGCGCTGGCCTGCAATGACCGACACCCCGTGTTTGTGGCCGCAGACATTTGAGAAGACTTTAGCGCGGTCATTGCCGAAGGCGTACCGCTGTTGGAAGAGAGGGGGAGAATTTAGCTCCTGAAGCAGGATAATGTCATATCCCTCGTTTAGGAAATGCAAAATTGACGCGGGCGTGTTCTGGCTCTTTGCCGTGTTGAAGGACACGACTCGGATGGCCGGGACAGAGAGAAAAGAGAAGGGGGAGGGGGACGCAAGCGTTTAGGCTTGAAGGGCTTGTGCACTTGGGGGGGAGGGGGGAAGGAGGCTGTCCGAATGGAGGAATAGCGGGCACCCAGTGGGGAGTCTTGTGTCAGAAGCGTTGGTATGTGGGCAGGGTCCTCATTCTGTATTTGGGGGTCGGGGTCGCACTGTTCTAGTGCAGAAATCCGTGTGTGAAGTGCTTGTGCGTATGCTTTGGGCGAGTGGTGTAGGGCCGTGTCACAGACAGTGCGAAGAGAGGGGTGTATAGCCAGATCTGTAGAGACACTTGTGTCTGGGACCAATATTCTCGGGTTGATGTGTGCTTGCTCCACAGGGAGAATCTCCGCGATGCGAGAGACGGTGGCGGTGAGGGAGGCACTGTGCACGCCCACGCCGGCGGGGACCTCTTGACACTGTCTCATGTTACTTCTCCTGCGGTGGCACTGACGGGTGGGAGGGGGGCAGAAAGAATATGGGGACGGGTAGCATTCGGTAGACTCATCAGAGCTTCCCACAAGGGGAACCACAGGACGTTGGTGTCTGGTACACAGTGAGCACAGATCAGCCCGGTCAGGGCATACCTGGCGGTCACAGGGGTTAAGGAATTCATGTTACGCACAGGGGGGGTGGTAGAGCGATGGCCTTGCAATGCCTGAGAACATACAATAATGGTGCTGGAGTGAAGACCATGTCTCGTGTGCACAGAAGTGACGCAGAGTGTAGGTTCATTAATTCGTCTCATGTTGCTCTGGGTCAGGGGGCACTGAGGATGTTGTATGGAAGTCCAATCCTACACCAGTGTGACAGGAGACAAGGGATACCCTGGAGTCTTGGGGAATGCGCCGTTTCTCCACTGTGTCATAGTCGCCAGCTGTGATTTGGTGCTTCCACTTGTCGCGGGCTTCCCCAGAAATTAGAAGGAGGCTGCAGCGCTGTAGGAAGACTTTTTGCCTTTTCTGAAACAGGGTAGATCCGGGAAGGGGACGCGGTTCGAAAACCATTTCCGCACCTGACCCAAAGGAGCCATCCAGGACATAAGGGCCTAGCTGAGGGACGTCTACGTGGCTCCTCAGGCCACTGCCAGGCTCGTATCGAGCCGCCCACCACATATTGGGGCATAAGAGAGAGGAAGGCAGGACCTGGTCGCAGGCAGAGAATGCCCGTAGCCCAATCGCTTGAAGAGACTCAGGAGGGGTCGGTTCAAAAAGTTCAACATCTTTTGATTCTGGATTGTACCTGAATCTGAAATGAAGCATTGTGTGGTGCCACTCGGACAGCCACTGGTGATCTTCATCTGCACTGAAGGACATCACCAGGGCTTCTTCTTCTTCTGAGAAAAATTCATTGGATATGAAGGCTCCTGTTATTTCCGGGATGGGGTCAAAAATTTTCCCCGTTTGGAGGTGGAGCTGTGGGATCGTTTCTGTGAGGGAGAGGGGCTTGCTTGTGGACAAGTAATGGTCCCTTACGAGACTTAGTTGTTCCGCGCTGCCGTAGGCAGTCGCCGCCTCGATGACACGTGATAGGAAATCCTGGGCTTCCGAAACTAGGGGGTTGGCGGGAGCCAAAAAGTTGTCACGCACTGCCGTGACGGGGCTTTCGGGATGAAAGACGAGTTGGAACACAGTGAAGCCTTCTGTAAGGAGCGCGGATTCCTGATGAACATATTTCACTCGGTAGACTCGCACCTTAGCAATGGGGGCGCTGATTTTCCCAAGCAGGGAGACCCCGATCATTACATCAACGTCCGGCGTGGATGACGGGGCGTGTACTTCTACCAATTCCGGATCAGGAGGTTCGGGGAGGGGGTGGAAGCAAGCCTTCACTGGGGAGGGTGGGGGAGGGGCACCTTTGTGCACATTTCGGGGAGAGGCGGAGAGGTCCATTTTGTGTCCCGGGTGTTTGGAGCGCCAAGAGAAGTATCCTCCCCAAGAGATCATGGCTCCCGTAGTGCCCCGATACGTGACGAGGTTATTCTCTTGGAAGAGCATGTAACTCATGGAAGTCAGGGAGTCTCGTTGGGGGAGCAAGGGGATGTTGTGATAGTTCATGCACACGTAAAACCCGTGTTGTGTTCTGGGAATGGCCCCTAGGATACCGCACCGTCGCGCGGCTTCGCTAGTAAGGAGCGATTTCGACACTTCAATTTGTTTGAAGTCCGGCGTGGCCTGTTTGTATGCTTTCGAAGGTACAGCTTTGAAAGTTTTGTCCTTCCCTAGATCGGAACCACGGATGCAAAAGACTTTGCCGAGCGTCCACAAAGGGTCTTGTAAGATGTCGGAGAGAAGCTTCTTGGCGAGGGGGGTTGGAATGGTGTAGTCGAAGCGGAACATATGTTCGGAGGATGATTGCAGAGGCTGTATGCGTTCCTGCGGAAAGAAAGCATTTTTCCGAGTTGACCGAGATGTGGTCGTTTTCGAAATGGAAAAGGCAGTTGACGAGGACAAAAAAGTCCTGTGCGTTACCACAGCGCCGCCTATACTCTCCTCGTTCCCGCTTGGATTTTTTGGAAAGCTCTTTTGGAGAAGAGGAGGTGAAGTTCGGGGGCAAATGCCGTGCAACTTCCAATCGTAGCGTTGTGCGCACCGCGGCCACTTGGACGGTGCCGTCTACCTTATTTATAGCCCATTGTAGGGAAGTGTGAGGGTGCATGATGTCCCCGTAGCAGATGTGTGCGTGCTGCTTGTGACGGGTGGAGAGGTGAAGGTGAAAATATTGGTATTGAGGAGAGTCAAGCAAGTTGAGCCGCACGGAGCCATTTGAATTAGGTGAGGAGTTGTACGTATTGGCATCCGAAAGCCGGTCTCCTCCACATACCCAAGGGGCAAGGGAGATCATGGCGGGGTTCAAGGGGTTCATGTAGAGGGTCTCTGCCGAAAGGTGTTCTTCCATTCCCGGGACAATGAAGGAGCCTTCGTACCCAACACCGGAATCAAAGGCTTCTTGCAAGGCTTCGTTGATGGCATGGGCCCACTCAGTCCTCATGTTGCCGTATTTGTATTTGGAGTTGTAGTAATCTTGTGAGTGTGGAAAAATGTAGAATTTTGCGCGGTGATGAAGGATGTCTTTGAGGTACCTAAAATTGTCATGTCCAATTGTGGAGTAGGCATTGTTGCCGGAGCAATCAATGTCACGCAAAAAGGTGCACCCGTCGCTCGCGCAAAGGTCTATTGTTGGGTGTACTTGATCATAGATGATTTGCTTGTGGTGGTTCTCCAACACGAGTTGATTTGTATCAATTCCTAAGGTGTCATGGGCATGTGTTTCTCCCCATAGTGCTTGTTGATCGTGTGTGTTGATCTCACCTTTATGTTGAACCAAGAATTTTGCAAAGACGCCCTCCGGGGCAAGGGAAGGGTTGAAGAAGGGTTTTCCGGAATTACCCTCCGCTTCATCGGGAGTAGGGTCTTTTCCGTCTTCGGCCTTTTCGTGTGTTCCTTCGGGAGACGGAATAGCGCTTGGCGTAGATTGCTCCTCACGTGGCGTTAAGAGGGAGTTGTCGGGCTCAACCTCATTGGTTCTCCTTGCGTTGTTATTGAGAACGGCGTTGTTGTTCATTGCCGAATCTCCACACGGGTCTTCGCGACTTTCTACTTGTTGTTTCAACTCTTCGGCAATGGCACATGGATGGCTTCCTTCAGTGGTCTCGTGTGTGCCTTCGGGCACGGAGTCTTGCACCCTCTCGGAGTTGGTTGGCGGTGCGGGCGCTTGGACTTGATGTTGTGGTTCTTGGGCTCCTTTTCCTTTGGCGGTGTGAGCTGTTGTCTCGGCGAGTGGGAAGAGTTCTTTTGCGACATCTACGGGTTGTTCATCGTCTGAAATGACATTGGATGACGTGCCTTCTTCACGTGACGGGGAAAGGTCGAGTGAAGGGTGAAATGGGTCGTTCTCGCGCTTTGCGGGCGCAAGCGTAGGGAGAAGCCGACTTTGAGTCAGTTTGGCGTCCATTTTAGCCTGAGTTCGAGCAATCAAACTTTTCACGGACTTTAGCTGTTTGCTTTCGGTCTTGTCCTTTGCGGAACGTTCCTTGAGCCCAACTTGCGACATTGCCAAAAAAATGGCGTTGCAAAGCTAGGCAAAGGACGGCGCTCACGATTGCGGCTTTGCGCTAGGCAAATAAAATTGACGGCAAGGTTGCTGCGCTTGCTTTGGCTCCAAATTGCGGCTTTGGGACTTTTGATGGTAATGCACGGCTTAACGGGATCAGCCCGGAACTTGAACAGCCCAGGATTTCCGTTAATCACCGAGCAGCCTGGACTGCTGGTGGATCCATCAATAAATTTCTCAGGGTCAATAGAAAAAAGATAGACACTCAGAAAGTGTGCATGATCTTGCCCTATCCTGCACAATTTCCCACAAAAAAATAGTAAAATATGGCTCCTTCACACAAACCCTGATCCCTTGCAATAAGCAACCTCCAAGTACAATAGCTCCAATCCAAATAATCCACACTGAGGGCTTCCAAGGGTGTTTGAGGTCCCACGTTGACACTCAACAACTCCTCTCAACACGCCTGTCGTCTCACGGTGCACACAGAGACACAGGCGTTGGGCATGTACATAGAATTGCACCAATAGAATAATGGAAGAAGAGGCCCTGAAATTGGCATATGAACACAAATCAAGCAACATTGGGGAACGATGGAAACATGCACAATCACAGCCATAGACCCCTCATTCCCTGCACTCCGGACCTACCTCTGACTCGCCAAGATGATGCCCTGAACCAAGTCAAATAAGATGGCTAAATGCCATGTTTCAAAAGTCACTACACAAACCCCAAAAATGTGTTCACTCCCAGGCCTCTAAATCCTAGCCCAATAAGGGGAGTGGCGTGTCATGGCCTAGAGTGGCACTCAGGAACATGCCCTACCCTGATATAACCTTGGTTGGACTTGGAGTTGATTGGGCTTGGAGATTTGCCCCATGCAGATGACCTCACAACATAGCACAATTAGGCAAATCACACCATAATGCCCAAAATTCAATTATATACTCAAAAATGCATACGGCAAATGTTCAAATGCTCCATGCCAGTGTCAAACCGAATTCCCCCACTTGGATCCCCGCATGGACACATAGGGACACCTTCGAACCTCCTCCCGACACGCACCATATAAATGGGAAAATTGATAGTGGCGCTTGTGGGTCGCTCCGTAAGCCTTCCCACATACACTATATGTGCGGTAGACTTAGTCTAGCGCTATGGAGTTTACCATTCGGACATGGGCGGAGCCCTTGCCACGTATGACTCCACACATCCTCCTACAAACGGAGATATATAACATGAGCGTGAGCATAGCGAAGCACATACCATGCATATAGCACATACCCTTAAAGAGTGGCTCCCACCATGATATGCCATGCCCCTCCATGGACATAATCTCACGTTAAAAATACGTAGGAACCAAACAAAAGTTTCTATGCAACACCGACACTCATGCTGTACAGTCAAAAGTCGCATTAAAATATTCGGTTGCATGGTCCAAGAGTTATATATCACTTTCTACCCTCTTGACCATTCTCCCTTGCTACACTAAAGAAGGTCCCTACCAGGACCGGCCCCCGCTTTGCCCCTTCCGCCTGTCACCCCTGCTGACTTGCTCCTGATCAACGATTGCATTTCTCGAAATCCTCAAAGTCCAGGGTCCCAAAATACAAAAATATAGAAAATAAAATCCTCCTTCAACCCTGAATAGCAACCAGATCCAACAAATACAGCAATAACCCAATCCACAATCCAAATCAGGCTGCGGGCTTTCGTTCAGCACACCGGTATTCCCACGGTGGCGGGCATGTACAAGAATTGCACCAAGGAAGAAAGCCCTGAAATTGGCATATGAACACAAATAAAGCAAAGTTGGGGAAAGAGGTAAACATACACATTCACAGCCATAAACCCCTCATTCCCTGGACTCAAGACCTTCCCTTGACTCACCAACATATTGCCCTGAACCAGGTCAAATGAGATGGCTGAATGCCATGTGTCACAAGTCACTACATAAACCCCAAAAATGTGTTCACTCCCAAGCCTCTAAATCCCAGCCCAAAGAGGGAGGTGGCGTGTCATGGCCCAGAATGGCACTCAGGACCATGCCCTACCCTGACCAAACCTTGGTTGGACTTGGAGTTGAATGGGCTTAGAGGGATGACCTCTGAGTTTGAACTCATAACATGTCAAAAAACTGCCAATTCACACCATATTGGCCATATATCAAATATATGCTCAAAATTGATGTTACCACTTATCCGAAGGCTCAAAGCATGCATGGAATCGAAGTCTACTCTTCATGGAGGATAGAGACCAAAGACCAATGCCCATGTACATCCCCACCTTACCCTCGAAACCCCTTCGGATATGGGCGCCACGCACTGCCAAGTCAGCCCATGATCTTGAGACCAGTTCCTGTATTCCTTCGTGCGCCAAGCCAAATGGAGTACACGATCCGGCATATGGTGGTGTTCAACTCCAAAGCATATGCCAACATATGAACAACATACCATGGTTCGACTCTCCATAGGCTTCTTGCTGTTTGCTGACCAGGTAAGTACACAAAAAGCAAAAATGAGCACAAATTGAGGTCAAAAACATGAAAATATGACCAAATACAAAGTTGTCATGATAGTATATCTCTATGCTCACCCATGATATCCGCTCATGGTTCAATACACAAATGATTGGAACCATTTGCGAACAATTCCCCCACTTGGATCCCCAATCAGGCGCATGGACATACCTTCGCCACTCATATCTACATGCCCCATGAAAATGGGAGTGCACTCATGGATCTCTTTGCCAAACATACCATGAGCAATACATATGCGGTAGACTTGGTCTAGCGCTTTGAATTCCACAATTGGGGGATGGGCAAGGCCCTTGTCACGTATGCTTCCTCATCTCTTCGGCCACACGAAGATATATAACATGGGTGTGAGCATATCAAGACAATACTACCAATATCACACATAGCCCTTAAAATAGGCTCCCACCAGGGTATGCCATGACCCTCCATGAACAGAACTTCACGTCCAAAATACGTGGGAACCCAAGGAAGGTTGCTATGCAACCCCAACACTCATGCGACACACTCGAAAGTCGCATTAAAATATTCGGTTGCACGGTCCAAGAGTTATATATCACTTTATACCCTCTTGACCCTTATCCCTTGCTACACCGGGCATGTGTGCGCACCAAAGGCGTTTGATGCTTCCTAAATTAACTTGAGACTGAGGCGCTTGCAACCCAACCTTTCTTACTCTCTTTCCTCACACTCGCGCGTAGATATGGTCCTTCAAAGTGGTCCCACGATTCGCTTTTGTTTCCCTTATATCTCCAAGTCAAATGGGTGGCAAGTATAAGGGAAACCTGATTCGGGCATAGGGAAAGGAGTATGACCACTCGAAGAAGTCCATATCAAGTGCGGCGATGTCGAAGTCGAAAATCCGATTTCGACATCGCGAAAAATTCAGATTAAAATTTCGAGTGCTTATTTAGAAAATTGCGGAAGCAACGAACCCTTTGCTGATGAAATCTGACCCTTCAACGGAGTATCTGCCAAAATATCTGGAAATAACAGTTAACCAATCGGTTAACGCAAAATCGCGAGCCAACTGACGGTCGCCGATACATTGACCATCAGAACGAAAGGCTGAAAAATTACGGAAACATCATGATAATAAAACCCTGTTGATTCCTGATATTCTGATATATAAATCTCCGCTGGCGGTGCCTCGGTACTGAATATGGCCGCTCATAGCCGGAATGGCCAAACCTATCACACTATCACATCGGGTTAGGTCAGGTGGATGGGAGAGTATGATATCAGCCAATGGCGGCTTGCCGGCACATAGATACAGACCCCAAGTGACCCCAAGATGGCCACGGGGGTCCGAACCGGCTTCACCCCCCTTCTCAGAGCGTTGCTACCGCTCGGAAGTCATTGAAGAGAGGACGGGAGGACCCCAATGGGCTCCAATCCCCCCTCCATGTCCCAAGGACACATGGAGGCCCCACACACGTCGTAGGCGCCCCCCATGCCCCATGGGAGGGGTGAGGACACTGATACTCAGCGCCCTACGCCATATCCGGTCTCCACTTGATCTACAACATGGACCAAGGGGATCAAAGATAGAGAAACGTCGTCGGTCGACCCAAATAGGTATACCACAATGAAAGATATAAGTGGAGATCGAGTGAAGGGGGTATATGGCCAATCAAGGCCGAAAAATCCCCGGATGAACGCCCTCACCCGTCTCCTCAATCACAGAAACAAACAAAATGCCAAGGGGGGATCCATTACGGTGCTACAGCAGCAACCAAATGGACCAACACGTCCTTGACATCCAAAGAAATATTCTTTTTCTTTAGGTAGTCCATCCAGACCGTGGTATACCTCGGCACGAAACTGCTCGGAGGTTCCCACGAATCCCTGGATGCGGCGAATCCCTTCCAACGGACTTTATAAAGCCTGCCCCCAGGCGTCCCCGGGTCCGGCTTGTCCGCCAGGATTCTCTCGGCAGTGAAGTCGTCGTCCTCACCCTCGTCGTCCGAGTCCACATCGCCGACCGTGAACTCGAAGGTGACGGGACGTCCGCTGGGGTCTGGTGCTCGGGGACGAAGCTGGGGATGGTCGCGGTCCAGGATCTTGTTATCCCCCACACGAACCGCATACACGTCCTGCCCGACCTTCCGCACGATTACCCCTGGCACATACCAAGATGCCTGCCGATGCCTGGACAGGACATCCTTGTGGTGCCGCTCCACCCACACGGTGTCTTGGAGAGCATACTTCTGGACTTTTCCCTGCTTGAAGTACTTGGCCCTCTTGTCATGCTCGTCCTGAAGTACCTTGCACACTTTGGCCGCCGTGTCGTCCGCCTCAGCCATCATAGCATTCGCATCCCGGGCCACTTTGCCATGGTTCAACCACGGGAGAGTGCGTGACACTCGATCCTGTAGGAACAGGATGCGATGGGGCAACAGTCCAGTGGGTCCCGGAAGGTCGTGATACGCTTGGAGCACTCTCCACAGCGAGTTATACCAGTTCCGGCCCGGTTCGTCGATGTGCAGCTGGCAGAAACTTCTCGAACATCTGCCGCCCGGCCACCTCAGCACGGCCATTCGACCGGCTGTGGTATGCCACGGTCTTGGCGTGCCGAATGCCCATGTGCTTGCACATCGTCTTGAACCACGTCCCCACGAACTGACTGCCCCGATCGCTACAGATGACAGCTGGGACATCGAAAATCGTCAGCCAATGCCTGATCATGGCATTAGCGACGGTCTTGGCCTGCAGCCCCACTCCATGCTTGTCCTTCTTGTCCTTCTTCTTGGACTTCTTGCCAGGGACCGCCACGATATACCCACTGTGCCTATTCACAGCCAGGATGACACAGTCGTAGGTCTCTCCTTCCACGGTGACCTCAGGCATGGCGAATACAGCCATGGCCACGGACCGCATAGGGGCTTCCGGTATAGCCATGTACACCGGGTTGCCCGCTGTGGAGTGGTTAGGGCTCTTCGTGGCCCGACACACGGCACAGTCGCTGCAGTAGCTATCCAGGATGGCGTAGTACCCCGGTGGGAACTTGAAACGCCACTCCAGGTCCTGCTGCATCTTGTCTCGGCCAGGGTGCATGAGCTGGGCGTTGTGCCAGTGGTCAATGAGCTCCTCCACTCGGTTCTCGGGCACCAGCAGCTTGTCCTTGAGGAACAACTTGTCGCCATCCTCGGTCAGGCCCTCGGGCCATTCGTCGTCCGACGGGGCGCTCACGGCATTCCAGTACTTGCTCCAGTGCTCGGATGCCGCATAGTCATCCGACCGGTCCTCTGTGAGCACCGACCTGACTAGCTCTACAGGGGCCACCATCCATTGCTCGAGAGTTTCCTCCCGAATGGCTTGGACGCGGGCACCCCGGAACTTGGCCAGGTCCGTACGGTTTGCCATCACCACAAAGCACTTGACCCCCTCTTGCTCCATGACCTTCTCCATCTCGATGATGCGCTTGGCCTCCTCGGTCTCCTCGGCGTCGCCATGGCTGGATATGTCCATCCACGCCTTGCCTGCGGGGTAGGCCCAGCGACTGAGGCTATCTGCCAGAGTGTTGTCCTTCCCCGGGACGTACACGACGCTGAGGTCGAACTTGGCGAACGTCTCGTGCCATCGGGCCCTTCTAGCCGCTGGTCCTGAGGGGGTGTCGACATGCTCCTTGTGCCAGCTCTGTAGGGACTGGTGGTCCGTGCAAACCACCACCGGCTGCAGTCCGATGTGGCCTGACCACTTCCTGAGCGCACATACAATGGCGTATGTCTCCTTCTCCCTCGCGGTCCATGTTCGGCGTTGGCCCTCGGCCAGGATCCTGCTCCAAAACGCCACGGGAACATGAGTCCCGTCGTCCCGGACTTGCTCAAGGACTGCCCCCACGGCATAGTCCGAGGCGTCTGTCCGTAGCACGAATCCCTTGTCCGGGTCCACCAGGAACAGCCCCAACTGCCCCAGGAGTCGCTCCTTCAGGCAGCTGAACGCATCTTCAGCCTCAGGGGTCCAGGCAAGCTTCTTCTTGCTCCCCGTCCAGCCACCGAACTTCCCCACCTGCAGCATCTTGTGCAGCGGCCCCGAGAGTTCTGCATACATCCGGACATAGCCCGAATAGTAATTGCAGAACCCCATGAAGGACCGGAGTTCTCCCAGTGGTGCAGGGACGCCAGCTTCCCAGGCATGGGACGGCGTTGCCCGTGACCAACCACGTGACCCGCGAACTACACTTCCTTCACGAAGAGTGAGGCTTTGGTGGGCTTGCACACCATGTTGTGCTTGTCCAACTCGCTGAGCACACGGCGCAGATCCTTCTCATGCGCGTCGATGATCTCGTCCTCAGTCATGTTCTCCGTGCCGGACCCGATGATGATGTCATCCACGAAGGGATCGGCACAGTCCCGGACAGGACCAAGTAGGTCCTCCATCATGCGCTGGAAAGCGGCGTTGCCATTCTTGGCGCCCATAGGCACCACTTTCCACTGCATGGGCCCCAGCGGCGTCGACATCGCTGTGCAGGGCCTGGAGTCCGGGTGTAGCGGCATCTGGTGATAACCGTGTTTCAGGTCTAACACCGTGAAGATCCGCTTCTTCTGTTGTTTTTGGAGGATGGAGTCGATCAGGGGAAGCGAGTACGAGTTGTGCTCGGTCTGCTCGTTGAAACCTCTGTAATCAACCACCAACCTTCACTTGCCCTTCTCCTTCTTGGGCACGATGAAGGCTGGGCTGGCCCACTCACTGTCGGAAGGTTCGATCCATCCCCGCTCAATGAACTCGGCCAACAGCTTCTTCATGGGTTCGGCCCGATCGCCCTGAAGTTGGTACTCCCGATGACGATAGATCTTCGGATTCGGCTTCAGCCTGATCTTCGCTGTACCAAACCTCCCACGATCTGGAGGGTTCTTATTGGCGACGCCACTGAATAGCCGCGGATAGGCCTTGATCAGCCTCTCCTTCAGCTCGGCGACCTTCGGGTTCTCCTGGGCCTCTTCAGCAGCTTGCTTTGGTATAGATACAACCGACCGCACTGCGGTTTAGGCCTCTTCTGGGTCCGAGTCCGACTTCTCCTCGTCCGATATGCCGTCTTCATCGTCGTGGGTCTCGACTCCCACCGATAATTTTCGAAAATTTGCGGCCTCGGGCTGGTGCTCTTGGAAAACCCCACGTTGGTGGGTCCGACCCAACCGGACCATCGTATTGGTCCGCGATGTGATCCATGACCCTCGCCACGAACTCATCCTTCTCGTACTTGCCGGTGACCAACATCTTGTCATCCCACCAATGCGGAAATGTGACCATGGCCCGCCTCTTCTTGGCTGCCACACGGTCGTGCATCCCCATCCGCATGTAGTTGACGACGTCGTCGATCTCGGCGTGGGACAGGACGTCAATGCCATCCATTGGCTGATCCGTCCCCTCCTTGGGCTCAAACATGACCTTCATGGGCACCGCCCCCACCCTACGGATGAATGCTTCATCACCCGTGGGCTGGGCTTGCGCCCCATCCACCAGGAAAGCCTTGGTACCCCACGCTTGACCCGGGGAGGGCATTGATACACCCTTGGCGTCGATGAACAGGTCCTCCTCTGGCCCGAATGACATCTCGTTCAGGGTGATGGAGTCCAGCGTCGACTTGAGACCCTCCAGCGGACATGGGGTGGATCCTATGCCGGTTATGACCAGGATCCCCTTCGCCCTATCCGCGATGATCTTCTCCACCGTACGTCTGGTGTTGTCCAGGGAGCCATGCCAATACATGGGTCCCCACTCCTTCAAACCCCAATGCCTGTGCCAGGCTGAGTCTCCTCGATGCCAATGCCTCCTACACTTCCGCAGAAGTGGGGCATCCCGGGAAGCGAAGACGTCCGTCTCGGGCGCTTCAGCTCCCAGCGTCTGAATCATCCTGGCGTACACTTGCGGCGCCATTCCATACTCCGTGAGCTGAACTCCGCGGTCTCCTCTGGACTTGGCACCCACAGCTTGCACCGCTCAGACGATCCGATCCTCTTCCTCAGCATTCCATTGGGATGACCCGCACGCATAATCTGTGGACAGCCATGTGAGGCATTCATCGTCCTCCCGGACCAGCGTTGCGTGATGGGGAAGGGCTCCAATGGCGTTGGCCACCATGAAGTCATACCCCATGATCATATCCGAATCGGTAATGTCGGCCACATAGAAGTTCCCGGATAGAGTGCTTCTCTTCGCCTGATCAGGGCGGTTCAAGCGCTCATGCTCCCAGAATTCCATGCTGATGGTGGCCTCATGGGTGCCACCACCCATAATCTCTCCGTTGGCGACCTTCAGGCGGACCGGTCTCCGCCTGGGCTGCAGGAGTTCCTCCTTGAACAACCCTCTCCGGACCAGGCTCACCTCGGCACCCGTATCCACTAACACATCCACCACCTTCTCCTCTAGTCCGCACCGTACTCGCACTCTCAAGTGCAACTGCCGCTCGTCGCCATGTGGTGTATGGACGACTCTCACGGCATGGAACTCTAGCACGTCCGGGTGCATCAGGACTTCAAGGGTATGGTCACGGATGGTGTAGATCTTGGGTTGGTCCTGCCCGTCCACGGGGCTCTCCGTGGTCGCTCCTTCCTTCTTGCCATGTCCCGTACCCACATGTACTTCCCTTGGCAGGGCGCTCCAGGGGTTGGAAGTGGCAAAACCCAGTGGTTTTGGCTCTTCCAGAGCCTTCTTCGGCACCCGATGTGCCTTCGCTTTCTCTGGGATTCCACTGATTTTCGGAGGAGAGACCTTCGAGGTCCCACTCCCGTGGGGGCTCCTCTAGACTTGGCTTCCCGCAGCCCCTTCCGGCTGCAATCCGCCAGGACTTTGTCCACCACGTTGCTGGGCTTTGAGTTCCTCCAACGTCCTCAACATGTCCTCAGCGACCTCCTCGATCGACCTCACTCGTCGGTCTTGGCAAGGTCCACCACCATAGCCTCTTCCTCCGCCTTTTCCTTGGCCTTTGCCTTGGCCTTTTCCCCCGTCTCCGCCCTTCGCCTTCCAATCGGAAATCCGCTGCTCCTTGGGCTTCTTATCGGGGTGAGCGGCGAAGTAGGCCTTCTTGTCCGCCTCATACACCTTGCACTGACGGTGGTCATGTGCATGGTTGTTTTCCTTGCCATAACAGACCCAGCACCCGTCGTGCTGAGACCTGTACTCTCGGAACGAGAGCGGTGGGTTCCCGATCCTCCTTGGTCCTTCTCTGTTCTTCCTGGGTCCCACCTGGCTCCATCTGGACCGATCCTGCCCATGGTTCCTCACGTTGTGCGCCACAAACGCGAAGAAATGGGCCTCCTCGTGATCCTCCCGGGACCAGTGATCTTGACCACTTCCACTGCCATCCTCCGCAGAGTTGGCCGTGTCCTCCTGGATCTCCCGATGATGGCGGTCTTCTCGGCGGCCTCGTTGTCCATGACCATGTCGATCCTGCACTTGGGCCTCGTTCTTCGCATTGAGCTTCAGTACCACCGTGATGTACTTCACGATCTCGTCCAGGCTCATGCGGGCGAAGATGACTTGCATCCTCAGCGGCTCCCCGCGCCTCCACTCCACGTTGTTGAGGCGCAGCAACCTTTGCCCCATGGAGTCTCCAAACACCTCCACATACACGGCGTTCTTCAGTCCCAACATCCGGTTGGGTTCGCCCAGGTTCCTCCTGAAGAACTCCATGATACCCGCATGGGTATCCCCCGCCGCCATGATCCTCACCGCCACCCGCTTCTTGGCGCGCTTCTTCTCCTCGTCCTCCACTCTCCTCTTCCAGTTGCCTGGGAGGACGTCCTTCAGGAGGTGGCGGATCTCGCTGGCCTCGTTCCACTCCCGGACCCGCAACTCACCGCGGTCCAGCGGCAGTGGAATGAACCACAGGTCCTCCAGCTTCTGATTCGGAGGCAGGCCTGCTCCGTCCTGATCAGTCCTTCCCGGATCTGATCCCGCAGCTCCTCCTTCAGGTCCTGCGCCAGCCGGTGTGGGAATGTCCGGCATATCCACTTATCCCGCGGCGCTCCCCGCATCTCGCCGACGACCTCCTCGGCGAAATCCTCCCAATCCAGGATGAAGTCATCCAGGTTGGACGGATTCCCGTCGTAATAGGGGATCTTGATTCCCCTGAGGTCGTCAATCCTGATGGCGTCTCCGACGTCTCCAGCCACCACTCCCCCGAGACGGATACCACCTGTGGCCGGGGGGTGTGAGTACACTCCCCGTACATCCCTCTCCTCAATGGAGTGCGGTCCAGTTGGGCCTGAACCCATGGGGTTTGGAATGCGGGAAGGACTTGCTCCATCGGCCGTCCATATCCCCGTATTGGGGTCCTTCGCCCACAGGTTTCCGCTTGGATGGCCTCGACCATGTCCGTCGGCGCTTCCCATGGTTCGCCCCTGCATGGTCTGGTTCTGGATCTCGATCTTCTCTTCCGCATAGACTACCATATTCGTCGTGATCGGTACATCCTGGGCGGCATGGGACATCTGTACCGTCAGGCTCCTCGGGTCCGTGGTTACGTGCCCTTCCCGCATGGACCCAGCCGGTGCCGTGTGTTCCCCGAGCATTGTGGATTTGGTTAGGGTTAACCCTAACCCTAACCTGTGGATTTGCTGAACATGGGAACAAACGGCAGCGCACCCGGGTCAACACGCGGAGGCGCGTATGGTGCCTCTGCAGGGCCGTCCATGGGTTTCTCCATGGCGCTCCTGAGGGTCTTAACCCGCTCCACCAGCTCTACCGCGGCCGGCTTTGCCGGGAGCTCCGGACCCGAGGCGAGGGGCTGTCGCTCCTCTAGCCTTTTCAGGCGTCCTGACGTGTCCTCCACTAAGTGGAGGAGGCTGTCCACCACTTGCTGCTGCTTCTGCAGGGCCAGCTCCAGATTCTCCCGGTACCGGGCCTGATCCGCTCGCAGCTCCTCCATGTGGTTCTCCGCGGCCGACTGGTCGTCCAGGATCCCTGCGACGTCCTCCTCTAGAGCGTCCTTGGCGTTGTCCAGGCGGTCAAGATGATGCACGATGGCGTCCATCCCCATCTTCGGGTACTTGCCCATGAGGAAGGACACGTGCTCGCAGTGGTACGCAGCGTGCTTCCCGCCGGACTCAGCGCATCCCGCAGTTCCCGGCACCTCAGACTCATCACCCATAGGCGTATCGCCTATGGCGTCCGTCTCTGGTCCCGTGTGCCGGGGCACAGGTGCCGTCCGGGCCCTGGCTGGCCTCTCCAAGCCCTCGGCGTCGTGCTGCAGGGCGGGCTCGGGGGCCGTATGCGCCCTGGCAATCAGCGCGGGCGTCTCCGACTTCGAAGGTGGCTCGTAGGCTGTCCGATAGCCCTCGGAGTGCCCCTCGGATTCCCACAGCCTGACCGGGCCGGGGTCCGTGTCCATAGCCACGGCGTCCCTTGCCGCGGACTTGGGTGACCCGCGCTTCCGGTAGCGCCGGGCCCGTCCTCCACTGCTGCCTGAATGGCAGCCCTCGTCGGAGTCCTCCGCGGCGGAGCGGAGGTTGCATGCCTTTCGGCAGCGACGCTCACACATGGAGACCAGGTCCTCCATGTCACGTCCTCCTCTTCCCGAATGTCGTATTTCTCTTCGGGCTTCAACTTCCGGAGTTCGCCATGCTCTTGAACGTCTCGGTTCTTCTATGGCTCTGATCTCCGGCTTGGTCTCCACCGAGTCCACAATACGCACCCGGGGCGTACTTGGGCAGGGCTCATAAGGGCCCAAGTCCCCGGGTCGGCGGTTGGTAGGGGCAGCAGGTAAGCCTCTGCTACCATAAAGAAGGTCCCTACCAGGACCGGCCCCCGCTGTGCCCCTTCCGCCTGTCACCCCTGCTGACTTGCTCCTGATCAACGATTGCATTTCTCAAAATCCTCAAAGTCCAGGGTCCCAAAATCCGAAAATATGGAAAATAAAACCCTCCTTCAACCCTGAATAGCAACCAGATCCAACAAATACAGCAATAACCCAATTCACAATCCAAATCAGGCTGCGGGCTTTCGTTCAGCACACCGGTATTCCCACGGTGGCGGGCATGTACAAGAATTGCACCAAGGAAGAAAGCCCTGAAATTGGCATATGAACACAAATAAAGCAAAGTTGGGGAAAGAGGTAAACATACACATTCACAGCCAGAAACCCCTCATTCCCTGGACTCAAGACCTTCCCTTGACTCACCAACATATTGCCCTGAACCAGGTCAAATGAGATGGCTGAATGCCATGTGTCACAAGTCACTACATAAACCCCAAAAATGTGCTCACTCCCAAGCCCCTAAATCCTAGCCCAATAAGGGAGGTGGCGTGTCATGGCCCAGAGTGGCACTCAGGACCATGCCCTACCCTGACGAAACCTTGGTTGGACTTGGAGTCAAATGGGCTTAGAGAAATGACCTATGAGTTTGAACTCATAACATGTCAAAAAACTGCCAATTCACACCATATTGGCCATATATCAAATATATGCTTAAAATTGATGTTACCACTTATCCGAAGGCTCAAAGCATGCATGGAATCGAAGTCTACTATTCATGGAGGATAGAGACCAAAGACCAATGCCCATGTACATCCCCACTTTACCCTCGAAACCCCTTTCAGATATGGGCGCCACGCACTGCCCAAGTCAGCCCATGATCTTGAGACCAATTCTTGTATTCCTTCGTGCGCCAAGCCAAATGGAGTACACGATCCGGCATATGGTGGTGTTCAACTCCAAAGCACTTGCCAACATATGAACAACATACCATGGTTCGACTCTCCATAGGCTTCTTGCTGTTCGCTGACCAGGTAAGTACACAAAACGCAAAAATGAGCAAAAATTGACGTCAAAAACATGAAAATATGACCAAATACAAAGTTGTCATGATAGTATATCTCTATGCTCACCCATGATATCCGCTCATGCTTCAATACACAAATGATTGGAACCATTTGCGAACAATTCCCCCACTTGGATCCCCAATCAGGCGCATGGACATACCTTCGCCACTCATATCTACATGCCCCATGAAAATGGGAGTGCAGTCATGGATCTCTTTGCCAAACATGCCATGAGCAATACATATGCGGTAGACTTGGTCTAGCGCTTTGAATTCCACAATTGGGACATGGGCAAAGCCCTTGTCCCGTATGGCTCCTCATCTCTTCGGCCACACGAAGATATATAACATGGGCGTGAGCATATCAAGACAATACTACCAATATCACACATAGCCCTTAAAATAGGCTCCCACCATGGTATGCCATGACCCTCCATGAACATAACTTCACGTTAAAAATACGTGGGAACCCAAGAAAAGTTGCTATGCAACCCCAACACTCATGCGAGACACTCGAAAGTCGCATTAAAATATTCGGTTGCACGGTCCAAGAGTTATATATCACTTTATACCCTCTTGACCCTTATCCCTTGCTACACCGGGCATGTGTGCGCACCAAAAGCGTTTGATGCTTCCCCAATTAACTTGCGACTAAGGCGCTTGCAACCCAACCTTTCTTACTCTCTTTCCTCACACTCGCGCGTAGATATGGTCCTTCAAAGTGGTCCCACGATTCGCTTTTGTTTCCCTTATATCTCCAAGTCAAATGGGTGGCAAGTATAAGGGAAACCTGATTCGGGCATAGGGAAAGGAGTATGACCACTCGAAGAAGTCCAAATCAAGTGCGGCGATGTCGAAGTCGAAAATCCGATTTCGACATCGCGAAAAATTCAGATTAAAATTTCGAGTGCTTATTTAGAAAATTGCGGAAGCAACTAACCCTTTGCTGATGAAATCTGACCCTTCAACGGAGTATCCGCCAAAATATCTGGAAATAACAGTTAACCAATCGGTTAACGCAAAATCGCGAGCCAACTGACGGTCGCCGATACATTGACCATCAGAACGAAAGGCTGAAAAATTACGGAAACATCATGATAATAAAACCCTGTTGATTCCTGATATTCTGATATATAAATCTCCGCTGGCGGTGCCTCGGTACTGAATATGGCCGCTCATAGCCGGAATGGCCAAACCTATCACACTATCACATCGGGTTAGGTCAGGTGGATGGGAGAGTATGATATCAGCCAATGGCGGCTTGCCGGCACATAGATACACACCCCAAGTGACCCCAAGATGGCCACGGGGGTCCGAACCGGCTTCAACACCAGGCATATGTACACATCAAAGGCGTATGATGCTTTCTCAATTAAGTTGAGACCAAGGCAGTTCGAGCCCATATCTCAAAATTGAAATACCTCGAAGTTGAGCTGGAGATATGATGTTTCAAAGTGGCCTCACTAATCAATTTTGTTTCGCCTATATCTCCAAGAAAAATGAAGGAGACAACAAAAAGAAGGTTGATTCGTGATCGGGGAAAAGGGTAGGACCACTCAAAAGTCATCATATCAAGTGCGGCGACCTCGAAATCGAAAATCCGATTCTGAATGTCTGAAAAAATCGGATTAATTTTGCGAGTGTATTACATGAGAATTGCAGAAGCAACGAACCACTTTCTGATGAGAATTGACCCTTCATCGGGGTTTCCGCTAAAATATCTGGAAATAACAGTTAATCAATCGGTTACCGCAAAATCGCGAGCCAACTGACAATCGCCAAAACATTGACAATCAGACCGGATAGCTGAAAGAATACGGAAACATTATGATAAAAAACCCCTGTTGAATCCTGATATTTTGATATATAAATCTCAGCCGGCGGCGCCTCGGTATTGAATATGGCAGCTCATAGCTGGAATGGCCAAACCTATCACACTATCACATCAGATTAGGTCAGGTGAATGGGAGAGTATGATTTCAGCCAATGGCGGCTTGCCGGCCCATAGATATACACCCCAAAATGACCCAAAGATGTCCACGGGGGTCGGAACCGGCTTCACAACACCCCAGCCCGGAGTGGCGGGGCGCAGCCAAAACCCGAGCCCAAGCACACACACCAACATCGCACACCCCCGCCAGAGTGACAGGGGACAAGCAGAGTGCGCACACAAGCACGCATACACCCCAACACCCCAGCCAGGAGTGGCGGGGCGCAGCCGAAACCCGTGGCCAAGCACAAACACCCACACCGCACACCCCAGCCAGCAGTGGCGGGGCACAAGAGGAGCGCGCACAAAAACACACACAGGCCCCAACACCCCAGCGAGGAGTCGCCGGGCGCAGCTGAAACCCGAACCCCAGCACACACACCCACACCGCACACCCCAGCCAGGAGTGGCGGGGCACAAGCGGAGCGTGCACACAAACACAAACAGGCCCCAACACCCCAGCCAGGAGTGGCGGGGCGCAGCCAAAACCAGAGCCCAGGCACACACACCCACACCGCACACCCAAGCCAGGATTGGCGGGGTACCAGCGGGGCGTGCACGCAAACACACAGACACCGCAACTCCCCAGCCAGGAGTGGCGGAGCGCAGCCGAGAGCCAAGCCAAACACACACGCCCACACCGCACACCCCAGCCAGCAGTGGCGGGGCACAAGCGGAGCGCGCAGCTAGCACAGACACACCCCAACACCTCAGCCAGGAGTGGCGGGGCGCAGCCGAAACCCGAGCCCAAGCACAAACACCCAAGCCGCAAACCCCAGCCAGGAGTGGCGGGGTACAAGCGGAGCGCGCACACAAGCACACACACACCCCAACGCCCCAGCCAGGAGTGGCGGGGCGCACCCGAAACCCGAGCCCAAGCACGCACACCCACACCGCACGGCCCAGCCAGGAGTGGCGGGGTACAAGTGGAGCAAGCACACAAACACACACACACACCCCAACACCCCAGCCAGGAGTGGCGGGGCGCAGCCGAAACCCGAGCCCAAGCACACACAGCCGCACCGCACATCCCAGCCAGGAGTGACGGGGCACAAGGAAAGCGCCCACAAAAGCACACACACACCCCACCGTTCCAGCCAGGAGTGGCGGGTTGCAGCCGAAGCCCGAGCCCAAGCACACGCACCCAAGCCGCAAATACCAGCCAGGAGTGGCGGGGTACAAGCAGAGCGCGCACACAAGCACACAGAGACCCCCACACCCGAGCCAGAGGTGGCGGGGCGCAGCCGAAACCCGAGCCCCAGCACACGCACCCACACCGCACAACAGGGCCACGGGTGGCATGGTACAAGCGGAGTGCGCACACAAACACACACACACCCCAACACCCCAGCCAAGAGTGGCGGGGCGCAACTGAAGCCACAGCCCAAGCGCACAGATCCACACCGCACACCACAGCCAAAAGTGGCGGGGTACAAGCGGAGCGCGCACACAAACACACACCCGCACCGCACACCCTAGCCAGGAGTGGCGGGGTACAAGCCGAGCGGCCACACAAGCACACATAGGCCCCGACACCCTAGCCAGGACGGGCGGCGCGTAGCGGGCACTAGCGGAGCGCGCACCAAGCACACACACACCCCAACACCCGGCCAGGAGTTGCGGGGCGCAGCCGAAACCCAAGCCTAAGCACACACACCCACACCGCACACCCGAGCCAGGAGTGGCGGGGTACAAGCGGAGCGCGCACACAAGCACACAGACACCCCAACACCCCAGCCAGGAGTTGGGGGGCGCAGCCGAAACCCGAGCCCAAGCACACACACCAACACCGCACACCCCCGCCACGAGTGACGGGGGACAAGCGGAGTGGGCACACAAGCACGCACACACCCCAACACCCCAGCTGGGAGTGGCGGGGCGCAGCCGAAACCCGAGCCTAACCACAACCCAGACCCAAACACAAGCGCCACACAACAGTAGGAAAACCAGTGTTCATAGCCCGGGCACTGAGGCAGCCCGTGCCATGCAGGTTACCCGGCCAGACGAGATCCGGAGACCGGGGGTGAGGCTGCATCCTAAGGCCTGCGCTGCTTTGGGACTCCAGGCAGAGCGTGCGACACCCAAGCGCCTCGGAACCCCAGTACCAAGAACATGCATGCATGCCTTGGGAACGAGATACGCCAGGAAGTCAGGTGAACCTCTAGGGTTCCGCCCAAAGGAGAGGACGTGCGCAAGCACGGTGGCACACCCTCCCAGCGAGACAAGCACGTCACGCTGGCGGCAATCAGCTCTCTCGGTGTTGCCCAGGGCGGCTTTGTTGGGGGCCACCAGTCAGGTCTAGCGGGATGTAACCCGCCTGCCCTCTTCATGCGTGGGGCCACTTCCTGTACGTCACAGGGGCGACGCCAGGGGGAGCCAAGGGGCGCCTCTCCACGACCGAGTGCACCTACCTACCTACCTACCGCCCTGTCCCTTGGTCAGGACGTTTACTAAAGTGCTGTTTATGCAGCAATGGCTGTCCGCATTAGAGCGCTCGACTGTACCCTGGTGGGCAAGCATATGTGCTCTAGGGAGGGAGTCCTGGGTTCAAACCCCACTACCCCCAAATTTTTACCAAACGTTTTTGTCGCAAGCTGGCGACTTTTGAGGAATGCCCTATCGAAGGGACATCATTCACGGTACATTACACTCTTTTCCGAGGGTACCTACAGTGTGATAGGCTTCTATGAACTGATGACAGTGTTTTTGGTAGTTCTAATGCCACCACAGCACAAGGGGGGAGTACTTAAAAGGGTAGTTCAATGCCCACAGAAAAGGCTTACTTCCATCAAAGACATCATGCAGGAAACCACATTTTTATCTTAGTACCAGTGTCGATCGAAACGAGGAAATTGTATTTTGATCTGTAGAACCAGCCAATAATCAGAGCATGATTAGAGTACCCCTGCCTGCACATCTGATGAGACTACTACAAAGTCCCGAAGGGATATGTTGAATTCACTGATGCTATGCTCTGCTCCAGAGCCCCTACACATTTGTCTTTTTTTTCATTAATGCCTACTTACCCTAGTGGTATGCACCCTAGGCGCTAGGACACGCTTTTGGAGAGGTCCAGGGTCCAAACCTGAGAGGCCTAGCTCAGCAGGAAGAACCCTAGTAGCATGACAGCGTTCTCAGTAAAACAGGCCACGCAGCCGCTGCATCCATGGGACCAAAAACAAAGGGTCCACATCTCAGAGTGACCCTGCCAAAAAGGGGCTGTTTGAAATCTTTTTCTAGATCCTTTTTAGCTACATGTTGAATGCTGCACTCAGGGGCTGATCTATTATTCTATATATCCAACTTGTGTAATTTCTCCAGGTTTTTCCTACTGCACCCCCTCATGTTGGCGGTCATTCAATCCTGATCACCTGCTTGACCTGGCCTGGTATTGGATGACCTAATTTCTTTTTATCTTAAAAATCATTTGGGAGAAACCTGTAGAGGAAGAAGCAACAGCACAGCAGCATGCAACAACAACAAGAAGCATCTGGGATCCTACAAGAACCAGTGTACAAATGTTCCTCTTGCTAGCGTGGCTGGAAATCCTTCTCTTGGCAATTTGCTGTAAGAAATCGCAGATTCAAGGTTGCAGTGTGGTTCAACTTCCACAAGGTCTAAAGGTCCGCAAGTCTCAACTTTTGCACTGGCAGACCCCAATGACCGTAGCTCGAGGGGAATCCACAATGGGGTTGCCCGACAGCAATGGAACACGGCCGTATATGAGGCTAAAGTCTGACTTCCATGAATTTCACATGTACTTTGAGATTTGACTAGCACCACAGACGCCCTGAGACTACGTGAGCAACCCTGCTCCGCGTTCTCCTGCACGCAGGTCTTCAACCCTTCAGTATGTACTTGCGGTGGTAAGTATGCGCACATGCGCCATAACCCTCCTCGCCATAACCCAAGGCAAAGGGCATGCATGGTCACAAATCATTGCTTGCAAGGCCTCACTTAGCACAAGGGACAAACTTCATCAGGTGGAAATCACACCAAAGCACGACGGTATCAGTTCAATCAACATTGACGTGTTCACAAGTTCAAATAAACCTGTTTTGGGCCTTCTTTTGCACCCTCCGCGCCATACCCTTGAGTAGAGGGCATGCACGGTCACAAATTGACGCTGGCCAAGCCTCACGTAGCACAAGGGACAAACGTCATCAATTTGAAATCACAGGAAAGCACAAACGTCTCACTATATACATCATTTATGTGTTCAGAACTGCAAATGTAGCTGTTTTGGGCCTTTTTTTGCACCCTGGGAGCCATAGCCTTGAGTAAAGGGCATGCACGGTCACAAATTGTTGCTTGCCAAGCCTCATGTGGCACAAGGGACAAACTTCATCAATTTGAAATCACAGGAAAGCACAAGCGTCTCACTATATACATCATTTATGTGTTCAAAACTGCAAATATAGGTGTTTTGCGCCTTATTTTACACCCTGGGCGCCATAGTCTTGAGTAAAGGGCATGCGCGGTCACGAACTGTTGCTTGCCAAGCCTCATGTGGCACAAGGGACAAACTTCATCAATTTGAAATCACGGGAAAGCGCAAACGTATCACTATAATCAACATTTATGTGTTCAAAAGTGCAAATAGAGCTGTTTTGGGCCTTATTTTGCACCCTCCGGACCGTAAGCTTGAGTAAAGGGCATGCACGGTCTCAAATCATTGCTTGCGGAGCCTCATGCAGCAGTAGAGACGCAATCCATTGATTTCAAATCACACGAAAGCGCAACCATATCACTTTAATCCACATTTAATCGTTCAAAAGTGCAAATATACCTGTTTTGGGCATTTTTTGGCACCCTCCGGATTATTTTCTTGGGTAAAGGGCATGCACGCGCACAAATTATTGCTTGCGTAGCCAAGCAGGGCAGTAGGGACACACTTGATCCATTTGAAATCTAGTGACACCACAAGGACATCATCATAATCACCGTTTATGGCCCAAAAGTGGTGAAAATCGGAACAAATGGCGGTATTTTGGGTTTATCGCGACATCCGGTAAGGCAATCAGCCCTCTTCTAATACAGCAGCCAGATAACGCCATATTTCACCAATTGCGCTATCCAAATCACGTCAGATGCGCACAGATTTCGCAAAAATCACCAAAATCTCGGCAAAATGGGGTTGCTGCGGGCCGTAAATGGCGATCACGGCATTTTTTGAACAGTTCAGTTACGGGATTCCAGTACCTCATAAAATCCTCGGTGAAACGGCCTTCGTGACAGCATGGGGGGTGTCCAAATCGCTGGTACTTCCCATGGGCCTGAGAACGGCACCAAAGGCATACCAGCGCATGGTGGGGGCCTGCCTGGATACCGCCTTTGGGGGGCAGAAAAGTTTCACAAAAAGGTTTGGTACCAAGCCGTACATCCATGACCTGCTACATGGCACCCCTGATCGGGACAATTTGGAGATGAGCGAGGAAGTTAGTCGCCTCTGCATACAGGACCATGAACACCAGCTGCGGGGGTTGTTCGAAATCTTGGCAAACTACAAACTGTCCCTGAAGCCCAAAAAGTGCAAAATGTTTGTCACTCAGGATAAATTTTGCGAGCACATAATCACATCAGGGGGACGACACAGGGACCCCGAGAAGGTGGCCGCTATTGAACAGTGGCGGGGGGAGGATACTACCGCTCTGACTCACCTCAAGGTATTCCTTGCATTTACGCAGTGGTGCAGCTCGTATATCCATGACTATGCGCGCATGGCTGCACCAGTGCAAATTACCCTACATGGCATGTGCCTCACAAAAGCCCAAAAGATGGCGCAAAAGTACCAGCGGCAAACTGATCTGCTGCTGGGTACTGGTACCCAGCACAGGGCCAATGTTCTGAAATGAGCCAATAAGAACTGGTACACCATTACGAACTCCAGGGGAAAATCTACTGGACCCCCAAAGTGAAAGAGGCATTTGAGGAATCAAGGCAACGCTTCCAAATAGAGGTGATACTCCAATCTCCTGATCTCAGCAAGGACTGGTGGATCACTGTTGATTCCAGTGCCTATGCATTTGAGGATACACTGGAGCAGGAGGATGACAACTGCAATCTGCGCCCAGTGGCATTTTTTTCCAAAGAGTTACAGGGCACCAGGACCAAAAGGCCTGACGGGTCCTATGACGAAACTGGCTAGTTGAACTGGCACATGTCAGATCAGGAGACGTATTGCATTGTTGCCACCCTGTACAAATTTAGGAGCTGCTTGCAGACGGGAGTTAAAATCAAATGCCCTACGGACCACAAAATTTTAGAGTCCTGGGTCAAAGGAAACTTTGGCGGCCCCGTTGGTGTGCGGTCCCGTTGGCACCGGTTTCTGGCCAGGTTCCCCCTGGAGGTTATCTACATCAAAGGGGAAGACAACAGGGCGGGACATGTGCTCTCTAGGTAAGCATATCCCATCAACCTGCATCGGAGCGATGCTGACCAAGCAGGTTGGGACGAATCAGAGGTTTAAACTGCGCAATGGGTTGCCGCAGAGCTCGCAGGGTTAGCCCCTATGGGAGACCATGTGCCCCACCATACCCCTTTATGACCTCGCACATGCAAACCCCCGGATGCAGAACGACCACACAGTAGGACCTTAGTACCGACCAAGTACAGGTCAGCACCCCAGCCAGGAGTGGAGGGGCGCAGCCGAACCCCGAGCCCAAGCACACCCGCCCACACCGCACACCACAGCCAGGAACGGCAGGGTACAAGCGGAGCGTGCACACAGACACACACAGGCCCCAACACCCCAGCCAAGAGTGGCGGGGCGCAGCCAAAACTAGAGCACAAGCACACACACCCACACCGCACAGCCCAGCCAGGAGTGGCGGGGTACAAGAGGGGCGTGCACGCAAACACACACACACCCAAAAGCCCCAGCCAGGAGTGGCGAGCGCAGCCGAAACCCGAGCCGAACAACAACCCAGACCTAACACAAGAGCCACACAATTATAGGAAACCCAGTGTCCATAGCCCGGGCACTGAGGCAGCCCGTGTCATGCAGGTGGCCCGGCCAAACGAGATCCGAAGACCGGGGGTGAGGCTGCATCCTAAGGCCTGCGCTGCTTTGGGACTCGAGGCAGAGCGTGCGACACCCAAGCGCCTCGGAACCCCGGTACGAAGAACATGCATGCATGCCTTGGGAAGGGGATATGCCAGGAAGTCCGGTGAACGTCTAGGATTCCACCCAAAGGAGGGGACGTGCGCAAGCACGGGGGCACACCCTCCTGGCGAGACAGGCATGTCACGCTGGCGGCGATCAGCCCTCCTGGTGTTGCCCAGGGCGGCTTTGTTGGGGGCCACCAGTCAGGTCTAGCGGGATGTAACCCGCCTGCCCTCTTCATGCGTTGGGCCTCTTCCCGTACGTCACAGGGGCAACGCCAGGGGGAACCAAGGGGCGCCTCTCCACGACCGAGTGCACCTACCTACCTACCTACCGCCCTCGCCCTTGGTCAGGACGCTTACTACAGTGCTGTTTATGCAGCGATAGCCGTCCGCATTAGAGCTTTCGACTGTACCCTAGTGGGCAGTCATATGTGCTCTAGGGAGGGAGTCCTGGGTTCAAACCCCACTACCCCCAAATTTTTACCAAACGTTTTCGTCGCACGCTGGCGACTTTTGAGGAAAGCCCCATCGAAGGGACATCATTCACGGTACATTACACTGTTTTTCGAGGGTACCTACAGTGGCATAAGCTTCTATTAACTGATGAGAGTGTGTTTGGTAGTTCTAATGCATTTTCTGAATTTCCGGAATATTTGAGCCTTCTTCCTTGGTCCTACCCGCTTGATCAACTAGTACTCCAGGGGGGAGTAGGAAAAGGTCACTGCCATGTCTTTCTTGGAGGGACTGATCCAGGCCAAGCCCCCCTTAAAAACCTTTTATTGATGCTAAGACTAACTTAAGTATTTTTTATCACTCTTTTGGGTTTTTTAGTACACCTTCTCAAAGTAACTAGGGTTATGACCCTAGCCCCCCATGAAGTTCACCCCTACCACTCAACTGAGTGGAGGTATCTTCCTTCATGGAGGATATACCAAAATATAATAAGCATTTCATGCTTTAGGCCTTGGAGGTTAAGCCTAGTGGTCTCCCACCCCAAGACGCCTACACTCAATTGTTTCTACCACGTATTGTGGTCCTACGTTTTAACTGTTTCTGAATTCAGTTGCTTGGCCAAGTCATAATCTGTGTCTGGCCTAACTCCTTTGCTCAATATTCCTAACCAACACCATTTCATCCAAAAGAGTGCACATGAAGTGCTTGATGCTAACTTGGAGGCTAGAGCCAGGCCAGCTTTCACATTAAATCTTTTGCTTTATCCATTTCTGATTGAATCTTTGTATCTATACCTGCTTTGTCTATCTGCAGCCCTTCTGTGTTACACTGGATTACAAACTATTCATTGATTGGATCCACATCCTGTTCTTGCTCTACTTGCTCCTTTGGCTTTTTGATTTCACCATCAAAAACCTGCAGCATTTCATCAAAATCTAAAGGGCACTAATCAAGGACATCTTCCTTGCTATGGGCAGCGAATTGCCAAACTACCTGCACTGGGAAGTCCGCCTCCTGGGTCCCTATGGGGCGGCGGCGGGTCAGGAGGTGGTGGGGCTGTCTGTAGAGCTGGCAGGGTTGCATCTTGGAGAGGCACTCGCTGCAGAACCAACGCCTTTCCTCGGTTGTGCTTCAGTGTTGGTTTTGGCCCAGACGCCCACATTCAAAGCACACGGGGCATGGTATCAGGGGCCTGGCTGGGTGGCGTTGTGGGGCCTTCAGCATCCTGAGGAGAAACGGAGTGATGTTCGCATATAGGGATGTGTGTGCGGAGGGTCTGCTTGCCGTTGGTTTGTCGACTGTGGTTTCTGGGGCGCTCGGTACTGACACGGTCCCTCCCGGGGGTTGTGTTGTAGTGTGCGTGGCTAGACCCAGGGACGGGCTGGCTGGTAATGTACGAGAATGTTCTAATACATACGCTGGTTCTCCTGGTCATGCTGTGCCTCCCCTGCGTACAATTGAATGCGGTGGTGGACGTTGTGAGTTCGCCCGGTTTATAGCTATGAGCTGCATGCGGCTAGCTGTTGCTCTCCGTTCTTGGGCATGGTCCTTGGGGACCTGATAGAATGGGCGCGGCACTGCTCCTGTCAATATTGCTTCCCTGATCTCTGAGTGTCTCATCAGACAGCGCACTTCTTTGGCTGGTGGTCCTGCTTGGCTCCAATCGGCGTGTTGTAGGATCATTTCTTTTGGCTCCCAAGTGGCTGGGTGGATTCCTTCCTGAGCCAGCCGGCACTGTTTGAAAGGTTTGCACGTCTCCAGCTGCCGCAGTCGTCACAGGTTAACGAGGAATCAGGCCCTCTCCCTCTGTATCCCCTCTGTACAGATGTCCCTGAGCTGCCGCTGAGCCGGAGGCCATGTTTGAGCCGATGGTTGAAGCCACAAGGTTACTGGGCAGAGAGAAAAACCAGATGCATGGGGCAAAAACAACACACCGCACGCAGTGCATGAAGCAACAGGTCAGGTGTGGACAGCTGGTTGGGTGTACATCCCAACTGCGACGCCGGCCCCCATAAAGTGCTGTTTTTTGTGTAGTGGATCTTGCAGGCAGGGATGAATGGGCAAATTCCTTGGCATGTCCAGTTAGCCCCGATAAAGCGACAGTCCCTCCCTGGACGCTACAAGGCGCCATGGACAGCTCAGATGAATTGCCTTTAAAGGCATATACTAGCAATTGCAGCACTGCAGCATCCATCACAAGTTCTAGAGATGTTACAGGTAGTTTCAAGAATGTGCAGGAATGCGACATGCGGAGACCCAGAAGATTTCCTTTTCCGTCCAATTGCAGCAGTTGTGGCCACCACAGCACAAGGGGGGGGTACTGAAAAGGGTAGTTCAATGCCCACCGAAAAGGCTTACTTGCATCAAAGACATCATGCAGGAAACCACATGTTTATCTTACTACGAGTGTCGTTCAAAACGTCAAAATTGTATTTTGATCTGTAGAACCAGCCAATAATTGGAGCATGATTAGAGTACCCCTGCATGCACATCTGGTGAGACTATCACAAAGTCCGGAAGGGATATCTTGAATTCACTCATGCTCAGCTCTGCTTCAGAGCCCCTACACATTTGTCTTCTTTTTCGTTAATGCCTACTTACCCTAGTTGTATGCACCCTAGGGGCTAGGGCACCGCTTCTGGAGAGGTCCAGGGTTCAAATCTGAGAGGCCTAGCTCAGGAGGAAGAGCCCTAGTAGCATGGCAGCGTCCTCAGTAACACAGGCCACGCAGCCGCTGCATCCATGGGACCAAAAACAAAGAGTTCACATCTCAGAGAGACCCTGCCAAAAAGAGGGTGCCCATAGGGGCTGTTTGAAATCTTTTTCTAGATCCTTTTTAGCTACATTTTGAATGCTGCAGTCAGGGGCTGATCTATTATTCTATATATCCAACTTGTGTAACTTCTCCAGGTTTTGTTACTGCAGCCCTTCATGTTGGCGGTCATTCAATCCTGATCACCTGCTTAACCTGGCCTGGTATTGGATGACGGAAATTCTGTTTATCCTGAAAATCATTTGGGAGAAACGTGTAGAGGAAGAAGCAACAGCACAGCAGCATGCAACAACAACAAGAAGCATCTGGGATCCTACAAGAACCAGTGTACAAACGTTCCTCTTGCTAGCGTGGCTGGAAATCCTTCTCTGAACAGTTTGTTGTAGGAAATCGCAGGAACAAGGTTGCCGTATGGTTCAACTTCAACAAGGTCTAATGTCCCGCAAGTCTCAGCTTTTGCACTGGCTCTTGGCAGACCCCAATGACTCTAGTTCGAGGGGAATCTACAATGGGGTTGCCTGACAGCAATTAAACACGGCCGTCTATGAGGCTAAAGTCTGACTTCCATGAATTTCACATGTACTCTGAGCACTCACTTGAGCGGAGGTATCTTCCTTCATGGAGGATATACCGAAATATAATGGGCATTCCATGCTTCAGGCCTTTGGAGGTTAAGTCTAGTGGTCTCTGACCCCAAGACCCCTATACTCAATTGTTTCTACCACTTATTGTGGTTCTACGTTTTAACTGTTTCTGAATTCAGTTGCTTGCCGGCCAAGTCATAATCTGTGTCTGGCCTAAGTCCTTTGCCCCATATTCCTAACCAACACTATTTAATCCAACAAGGTGCACATGAAGTGCTTGATGCTAACTTGGAGGCTAGAGTCAGGCCAGTTTTCACATAAAATCTTTTGTTTTATCGATTTGTGATTGAATCTTTGTATCCATACCTGCTTTGTCTATCCATTCTGTGGTACACTGGATTACAAGCTATTCATTGATTCGATCGGCATCCTGTTCCTGCTCTACTTGCTCCTTTGGCTTTGCTGTAGGAGATCGCAGAGTGCGCAGTGTGGTTCAACTTCCACAAGGTCTAAAGCTCCGCAAGTCTCAACTTTTGCACTGGCTCTTAGCAGACCCCAATGACCGTAGTTCGAGGGGAATCTACAATGGGGTTGCCCGACAGCAATGGAACAAGGCCGTCTATGAGGCTAAAGTCTGACTTCCATGAATTTCACAT
Organism: Eutreptiella sp. 'Long Island Sound 2002'; assembly: GCA_964036045.1. Classification (NCBI taxonomy): domain Eukaryota; phylum Euglenozoa; class Euglenophyceae; order Eutreptiales; family Eutreptiaceae; genus Eutreptiella; species Eutreptiella sp. 'Long Island Sound 2002'. The sequence goes on from OZ038378.1 coordinate 66,518,650, forward strand.
GTACTTTGAGCATTGACTAGCACTACAGAGGCCGTGAGACTACGTGAGCAACCCTGCTCCGCGTTCTCCTGCACGCAGGTCTTCAACCCTTCAGTATGTACTTGCGGTGGTAAGTATGCGCACATGCGCCATAACCCTCCTCGCCATATCCCAAGGTAAAGGGCATGCATGGTCACAAATCATTGCTTGCCAGGCCTCAGGTAGCAGAAGGGAAAAACTTCATCAATTTGAAATCACACCAAAGCACGACGGTATCAGTTCAATCAACATTGACGTGTTCACAAGTTCAAATAGAGCTGTTTTTGGCCTTCTTTTGCACCCTCCGCGCCATAACCTTGAGTAAAGGGCATGCACGGTCACAAATTGATGCTTGCCAAGCCTCAAGTAGCACAAGGGACAAATTTCATCAATTTGAAATCACAGGAAAGCACAAACGTCTCACTATATACAAAATTTATGTGTTCAAAACTGCAAATATAGCTGTTTTTGGCCTTTTTTTGCACCCTGGGCGCCATAACCTTGAGTAAAGGGCATGCACGGTCACAAATTGCTGCCTGCCAGGCCTCATGTGGCACAAGGGACGAACGTCATCAGTTGGAAATCACAGGAAAGCGCAAACGTATCACTATAATCAACATCGATGTGTTCAAAAGTGCAAATATAGCTGTTTTTAGCCTTATTTTGCACCCTCTGGACCGTAAGCTTGAGTAGAGGGCATGCACGGTCTCAAATCATTGCTTGCGGAGCCTCACACAGCACTAGAGACGCATTTCATCCATTTTAAATCACACGAAAGCGCAACCGTATCACGTTAATCCGGATTCAAGTGTTCAAAAGTGCAAATATACCTGTATTCTGGCGTTTTTTGGCACCCTCCGGATTATTATCTTGGGTAAAGGGCATGAACGCGCACAAGGTATTGCTTGCTCAGCCAGGTAGGGCACTAGGGACTTTCTTGATCCATTTGAAATCTAGTGACACCACAAGGACATCATCATAATCACCGTTTATGGCCCAAAAGTGGCAAAGATGGGAAAAAATGGCGGTATTTTGGGTTTATCGCGACATCCGGTAAGGCAATCGGCCCTCTTCTAATACAGCAGGTAGATAACGCCGTATTTCACCAACTGCGCTATCCAAATCACGTCAGATGCGCACAGATTTCGCAAGAATCACCAAAATCTCGGCAAAATGGGGTTGCTGCGGGCCGTAAATCGCGATCACGGCAGTTTTTGAACAGTTCAGTTACGGGATTCCAGTACCTCATAAAATCCTCGGTGAAACGGCCTCCGTGACAGCATGGGGGGTGTCCAAATCGCTGGTACTCCCCATGGGCCTGAAGACGGCACCAAAGGCATACCAGCGCATGGTTGGGGCCTGCCTGGATACCGCCTTTGGGGGGAAGAAAAGTTTCACAAAACGGTTTGGTACCAAGCCGTACATCCATGACCTGCTACAAGGCACCCCTGACCGGGACAATTTGGAGAGGAGCGAGAAGGTTAGTTGCCTCTGCATACAGGACCATGAACACCAGCTGCGGGGGTTGTCCAAAATTTTGGCAAACTACAAACTGTCCCTGAAGCCCGAAAAGTGCAAAATGTTTGTCACTCAGGATACATTTTGCGAGCACATACTCACATCACACCTATGATTTTGTGGGGCATTCTGCGGCCAAAACCGCATTTACGCTACCGCACTGGATCTGAAACGGCTCACTGGATCTGAAACGGCCGCGGTGCCAAAAATTTGTCGTTCAAACATGAATTTTTGCAAAATCCATTGCTTGAATACATTTGATTCCTTGGCACAAAAGTCCGGATGCGTCAGAACATTACCATGCTGTGGTTGAATCTAAAGATGCCTGCCAAAAGTCGTTTTAATATTGTTGTTCTGCTGTTTTTGTGCTGCTCAGCTGTAGTGCAGATCGATCCGGACATTTCCGGCTATTGACTGCTAAATTTTGACACAACAGTTCGGACTTATGCTTTGCAATTGCCTTTGTTTTGCCTTGCTTGCAAACACAACGTTGAACTGGTGAGAACTGTTGAGAACTGAGGTCCCTGGGACTTGATTTGTGTTGCTGGTAAAGGTTTCGGAACAGTTGACAGTTGACGTGCTGTGCACTTGCTTGTGTTGTGCCTTCTTTGCCCAGTCTTGGCTCTGTGAGTTTACTATTTGCCTGATTTGTTGCAAAGCCTGTTCTGCAACCCTTGACTCTCCCTGAAAAGGGATCTCCTGTGGTGCAGAAGTACCCATTCCAACGGTCAGGCTTTGTAGCTCATCTTTGGCAAATAGTCTCAAACTTGCAGGCACGGGCCCTTTGCACCGCACAATGCTCAAAAGAACTAGGCTTCACAAAGGTTGGCAGGTGTTTGAAGTGACATTGAGAACTGAGGTGTGTGGTTAACTGAGGGGACGACACAGGGACCCCGAGAAGGTGGCCGCTATTGAACAGTGGCGGGGGGTGGATACTACCGCTCTGACTCAGCTCAAAGTATTCCTTGCATTTACGCAGTGGTGCAGCTCGTATATCCATGACTATGCGCGCATGGCTGCACCAGGGGAAAATCTACTGGACCCCCCAAAATGAAAGAGGCATTTGAGGAATCAAAGCAACACTTCCAAATAGAGGTGATACTCCAATCTCCTGATCTCAGCAACGACTGGTGGATCACTGTTGATTCCAGTGCCTATGCATTTGAGGATACACAGGAGCAGGAGGATGACAACAACAATCTCCGCCTAGTGGCATTTTTTTCCAAAACGTTACAGGGCACCAGGACCAAAAGGCCTGACGGGTCCTACGACAAAACTGGCTAGTTGAACTGGCACATTTTGGATCAGGATATGTATTGCATTGTCGCCAGCCTGTACAAATTTATGAGCTGCTTGCAGACAGGAGTTAAAATCAAATGCCCTACAGACCACAAAAATTTAGAGTCCTGGGTCAAACGTAACTCTGGCGGCCCCGTTGGTGCGCGGTCCTGTTGGCACCGGTTTCTTGCAAGGTTCCCCCTGGACGTTGTCTACATCAAAGGGGAAGACAACGGGGCGGGACATGTGCTCTCTAGGTGGGCATATCCAATCAACCTGCATGGGAGTGATGCTGACCAAGCAGTTTGGGACGAATCAGAGGGTTAAATTGCGCAATGGGTTGCCACAGAGCTCGCAGGGTTAGCCCCTACCGGAGACCATGAGCCCCACCATACCCCTTTTGACCTCGCACATGGAACACGCTGGATGGAGAACGGATGACACACTAGGACCTTAGTACCGACAAAGTACCGGTCCAGGGGGTGGAAGTGAACTGCACATAGCCAAGAACAGAGCAAAGGCTGGCAGGTGCAGTGCAGCAATGGAGTGCGGCCCTGAGGCCAATTGGTTGCAGTTTTGGGGCTGCTGAACTATGCATTGACAGAGGGAGGTCACGGTGCAGGCCAAAAGGGCCCGCAGACAGCATGCTTTCGTGAATGCTCTTCCAACAGGGCCCCAGCGTTCTACAGTACGCCAGCTGGCACACACAGTGTCCGCTGAGGTTGCCAGTGTGCGCCATGATACATTCAACCACGCACAAAATGGGCCAGACACCCACGGGTTGCACCTGAGGGCCAAGTGCCGCTGGGCCAGGGCGTACATGGACAAGCAGTTCTGGTATCAGGGCGCGGCTGCACTGATGCACCACACCCTCCCCACTGATTTTTCAGGATGGACCCGGTGCAGCTATGTTGCGCACACTTACTGCTTACAATGAGAATCCCCGGGCCACAACGTGAGCCCCCCACGAGTGGGCAATGCTACCAGGCCATGCAAGAATGGTGTAGCGCTGGGCGCAAGAAGAAAGCGGATATGCCTGACAAGGGCACCGTTATGATGCCTCGTCCACAGAATTCCTTTTCCGAGATTCAGCCCCGTACTACGAGGCTGACCGTGCCCTGCAAGGGGAATACGCAGCTGCTAGGACTGGCCTTGCAGAGCACCGGCACGCAGGCCGTCACATTGGCGCCGGCAGGCAGCTCATTGAGCACCATTATGTGATTGTACTCGAGGCGGTGACCTCCCAGGTCATACAAGGGGTGCACTCATACAGTCACCCAGGGGTGGATAAAACGCTGGAGCTCTTGCACAGAGGCTACACGTTTCATCCATACACTCCCACCAAGCTGTGGGCGCTATGGAGAACGTGATCCAGCGCTGTGATACCTGTCAGACATGTAAGCCACGATGTGATCGGCACCCTGAAACACGCCACTACTATCTCATCTCCAAATATCCGTTTGCCTCAGTTGCAATGGACAATGTCCATCTGCCAACGTGCGAGGTGCGCAAAGGTTACACTGTGGACTATTGTTTCGTCATTGTTGAGCGGACAACTGGCTATGTTAGAGCCATAACCGCTGCCCTCAACGGTTTAGACGCCCACAAATTGGTGGAACTTCCTTTCGAAGGTTGCTTATTTTTCACTGGCATTCCCAGTGAATTCCTGCTGGATAACACCAAATATTATAACAACAAATTTGTAACTACCCTTTGCAATTTGGCCGTCATTTCGAGACATGACACGGTGATCTACGATCACAAGAGTGACGGAAGAGCAGAAGAGGCATTGAAAAGCATCGTGGGAGCCCTTAGGGTATACTGGCAAGAGACCAATAGTCAGTGGTACTGGAGTTCGGCGCTCTCCCACGCCCGACCGCCCGTCTTTGGCACGTGCGGCCGGGGCTCGCTACCCACTGGCTGTGGGTGGGGGGGTTGTTGGCGATGGGACCTGTCATTAACCCCACAGCGCGCGCTCTTGCGAGCTGGCTTTGCGCTCTTCGGGGGCGGCCCGGGGGGGCCCGGGCCGGGGCACCTCTTGCCTGGGTGTGGGCCGTCCGGGGTTGGGCGCTCTCCAACGCCCGATCCCCCCCCCTAGCAGCGTGCGGCCAGGGCCTGCTACCCATTGGATGTGGGTGGGGGGGGGCGTGGGGACCCGTCACCAACCCCACAGCGCACGCTCTCGCGAGCTGGCTTTGCGCATTGCAGGGGCGGCACGAGGGTACCCGGGGGGGGGGCTCTTGCCTTGGTGTGGGGCGTCCGTGGTGGGGTGCTCTCTCACGCCCAAACACCCGTCCTTGGGGCGTGCAGCCGGGGCTCGCTACCCACTGGCTGCAGGTTCGGAGGGTGTGGTCGTGGAAACCTGTCATTAACCCCACAGAGCGCTCTTGCGTGCTGGTTTTGTGCGCTGTGGGGGCGGCTCGAGGGCGCCCGGGGGGGGGGCGTCCGGGGTGGGGCGCTCTCCCACGCCCAACGACCCGTCCTTGGGGCGTGCGGCCCGGGCCTGCTACCTCAGTGGCTGTGGCTACGGGGGGTGTGGGCGTGACGACCCTTCACCAACCCCACAGCGCGCGCTCTTGCGAGTTTGCTTTCCGCTCTGTCGGGGCGGCACGAGGGCGCATGGGGCGGGCGGCGCCTCTTGCTGTTGTGTGGGGCGTCCGGCGTTTGGAGCTCTCTCACGCCCGACCGCCCGTATTTTGGGCATCCTGCCGGGGCCCGCTACCCACGTGTTGTGGGTGCGGGGGCGGCAGGCGCTCTTGGGTTTCCATAGGGTTTGGCGACATGCCGCCCCTTGTGGACAACAACAGTTGCGAAGACACCCTTAATTTTTTCCTATGTCTCGGACGTGAGTGTGAGGAGGTCCAGCAAAAGCAGGCATGAAATGCGCAAAAACGAATTTTCCAAGACGCACACCAAAAAACTGTGGGAAGTAGGTGACCACATCTTGGTTCGAAATTTGCCGAGGTAAGAGGACCGTCATGTGGTCGAAGCCATATAAAATTCTCAAAATGGGCGTGGGTCCCTACCATGAGGCAACCTCCCAGTGACCTCAAATATTTAGGACAGGCTGTCCCAAACTGGCTCCGCCGCTGTTGTTCCGGGTTAAGCTGAAATGCGATCACCACACGATCCGTCCCTCTCCCGAGCATGACGACACGGGGGTGGTTGAGGATGTGGTAGACTTCAAGGAGGTACCTTCCACTCGGGATAAGGTCAAGGTCCAGAAATGGCCTGTCAAATGGAAAAGTGACCAGGCGTGGACCTGGGAGACCCGTGACCAATTCTTGTACCCGTTGTGTGACCCCATGGCACGCAAGGCATTCAGGTTCAATTGTGACTTCTTGTCCCTGCTCGCCACCATTAGGTCCCTTACATTCACTACATGTCACCTACTCTGTGTACATGTCAACGACATTGACTACATGTGAACCACACAAGAATCTGAGATGCATGCGGGCACCCACGACGCATTTAGGCCCGCTGAGGGCGTTGCTGGCCGTAACACGCGGGGTAGACATGTACTGAGACCCCCCTGCAGGTCGTGGGCCTTAGCACTATGTCGCTCCCAGCATAGCCGCAATCCGTCACCGATTATGGCACATTTCAGAAGCCCAGGTGCATTTAGGCACTCCTTTGGGTGTATGTGGCCTTACAGCATATAGGGATTGACAACGCATTATGCCCCCCCCAGGTGCGTTGTGGGCCCTATCGCCGCGTCATGACAGTTAAGCAAGTGTTGAGGGAACCAAAGAGGCTAGGCCCACCCGCAAGCGTATGTGGCCCTGTACTCGGTGGAGGACAAACGGTTGGACCCCGCCGCAGTGGGTCGGTGGTCCTGCCGGTAAGTCATGCCCAACAGTCCTTCCATTCTTCGCCTCTCCTTCCCTTCCGACGCATTTTCCTTGCCGTGTTCTGTCCCTGACCCCCGACTTTATGCGTCTCTCTCTCAGAATGTTTGGCAACGCTTCGACTTCCACGCATCGGGAGACATCCCGCGGGCTCGCCTTATTCGCGCTGGCGGCGCATGGCGCGCACACAGCCTATGACCCTCCGTCCCTAGCCCTCTACCCGCACATTTCCCAGGTTAGTCCTAAATTTGTGTGGTCAGTAGAGAGCGGGGGGCCTGCATTTTGGAGCTCTTTTTTGTTCAATAATTATGGAGCCGACGCGAGCTGAACTTCAACGACGACAGCAACGAGCATGTTTGCAGTATTGAATATCAAAAACTGAGTGTCGGGGCCAGTGGTGCTGAACTCTCAAGTACCCCATGTCTCTGCCCCCTGCAGTCCTTTCCCCTATTCAGACGGACCTGTCAGTGGGCAGGTGCAGCGTTTTGAGTGGACCGGGTGGCCGTCTTTGTCCAGACTGGGGTCCTGAACCCATACCCAGTTGCTCTGCTTGCGGCCCAGGCGTTGGTGCTTCTCCTCGCTTGTTCCCGCTTTCCTACCCATCGGCAGTTTGGCAGTCCGCGCCCAGCGGTCTGCAGTTCCATCATAAAAAAACCTGTTCTTGACGCCAGTAGTTGTTGCTCCCCCCTCCCCCTGGCGCTGGGCTAATGGGGTGCCCCTAACCCCCATCGCTGCTGACATATCAAAGCCAGAGTGCGCCGCAGGATGTTTTTTTGCAGTAGGTTCTCTCAACGGCGTCTGCTGCCTCCTTCTAAAAAGATCCACCAGGCGCGCCCCTCTTCTGGCTCTGTCTTCACGCCAGGGTGCTGCCTTAGGAGGGGAGTGTTAGCAGTAGGTAGCAGAGTAAAGACTCCGGCGATCGGGACTTATCTGCGAGGGCGCTCGCGAATGATAGGCCTGAAGCATATAGACAGACAACATCAATATCACAGGGTACACCCAGAAATACGACAGAGCACAGACAGAATTACGACAGAATGGCCAGCGATTATTAAATAGTATAATTGTTGCGGTTCAGACATCCTACATGCATGTGCTCTGTAGAGTAGTCTGAAACTCGACTCCTGTGTATTGCACAGGGTCTTTGTGACCATGTTGACTGTGGATTCTCGGTCAAGCTCAACAATTACAACCTGCTGGAGCAGTGTATTGCATTGAGGGCAAAGGTGCAATGTGGGTGTTTTTTTCAACAAAGCTTACGTGTTTTGTAGCATCGGTTATGTGCAGGAGCCTGGTGGCTTATCAGCCGCGTTTGTGTGTGTGCTTGCTCTTCTTGGCGGGGTCGTGCGGGCCGGCCTCCCGGGTGTGTTCTTGTGCGCCTCCCCATTCCTTTGGCTGTTTTGTCCGACTTCTTTCCTCAGCTGCCTGCGGGCTGGGGTTGCCTTTTTCTCTTTTGTTGTCTTCCCCTTGATCCCCCGTTGCTCGCACCCCCGCTGTCTCGAGCTTTCTCTGCTTTCGGGCCCCGGGTACCCTGGGTTTTGGCGCTCTGCGTTTTCTCCTGCCCCCCCCCCTTTTCCTTGTCCCCATCCTGTGTTGTTTTTGTTTTTTCCCCAGTTCTTCCTGTGCTCGTGCCCTCGCTTTCTCCGGCTTCCTGCTTTCTCAGGCCGCGGGGGTGTTTGGCCTTGGCGCTCCGCGTTTCCCTTTGCTTCCTCCCCCCCTTTTTTGGCGCCTTGCTCCCCCGTCGTTTTCGGCATTGGTGCCAGGCGGTTTCCCCCCCCCCTCTTCTTCATTCTCTTTTTCTCCGTCCTCTCTTGCTGCCTCGGTTTTTTCCCTTTGGCCTTGGCTCCCCCACCCCTAACCAGGGCCATACCAGGGATGGCGAGGTCTAAACGACGACATCAAGGACGGCTGGACTGCATGCGGTGCACACATACAGAACACACCTCCCCTCCAAGCCCTAGCAGGGGTACGTCTAGTGGCGTCCCTGCTGGGCCAAAGCCGCTCAGAGGCGCTGTGTTTCCGTGAAATACCACAGGTAGGCCAATGAGGCCTTGACATGGGAAAGCTGGACGACGCCCCGGACTAGATCATCCGGGACCCGTCAGGAGAGCGCAACAAGTGCGCAAAACAAACAGGACGGGATAGGAGCGACCCGTGCAAGGAGCACAAAACAGTCCTCGGAAGGATGAGGATCCAGTTGGTCCAGTTGGTTGCTGACGTCCTGGAGGGGTATAAACACGCGATGAGGGATAGGAGGGGGGGACGGGGCCAGAAGAGGAGTGCGGCAAGGTCAGCACAACAGCCCCTTGGGGACGGGGCGACATGGGACGTGGCGAGTGGGTCGGTGACAGGAAGTTGCGAAGGGGAACGGGACAACGCATGGTCGCGAATCAATCAGAGCAGGGAAAGGTGGGTGACAGAAAGGGCCAAGCACCAGCCCCGTGGGATTGGCAAACCAGTTGCCATGGAGTGGTGAACCATTGGCCAACCATGGGGAGCCTGACTACAGGAAGTCAGAAGATGCCCTGAACTCCGGGAGGGCCGTGAGGTGTCCGCAGGGATGAGAGTTGACCCTGGGACCCGGGGGCAATGACCAGAGTACACGTACGTTTTACGCGTGAGCGGGACCAGGGAAGACGCGGAAATGGTCGCTTCCTGGCCTCCAGCCGCGGATGGACGATAACCAAGTGCATCCGGCAGCCGAGTGGGTACTCCAGCCCGCGAGGGATGGGGAGTGGTGGAATGTGGTTAAGAGCAATGCTGCGCTGTCGGCGACGGCTATTCGAAAGGCCCGAAATGCTGAGAGGAGGGGGGGCAGATGATTCTTCGACAGGGGACGAGAAGGAGCACCCGTGAGGGCAGCGGCTGAAGGGAACCTACCACTGGTCAAGGCTCAAGGGAACCTGGTATAATTCCGCCGCCTGGGGGTGAGACGCCAGGGGAACCGATGGTTTAGAGCTCCCCTTCCCGCCGGATGCGGCCACTATGTAAAACAAACAAGGGGATGTCAGATGAGGCTGCACACGCGGCCGCCCTTACTTACGTACTTACTTACTCCCCCGCCATCCCCCCCTTTCCCCCCCTTTTTCCGTTTCATTTGTTCTACTGCCGCTCTTCTGTGTTCTGCCTGGCCTTCGGCTGCTCCCTTGCAGGTACTGCCCCCTCCCGCTCCTGAACTACCCCCCTCTGGTGTGTTTCTGTAGCAGGTGTCATCGCCGCGCTGCTCAGTTTGCCGTGTTTTTCTTCTGTTTTTTTGCTCCTGCCTGCTTTCTTGTCGCCGCTCGCTGCCCCCCTCCTCCCACACACCTCCCCTGATGTGTGTATTGTGCCTTGTGCTGTCCCGCGCTGCCGCGCTGCGTCGGCCTTCTGTCTGCTTCTTTGCGGTGCCCTGTTGCCGTGTTCTGTGCTGCAAGCCGTGCTGTGCTGTCCTGCCTTACGTTGTTGTGGGCTGCTGCGCGCTGTGCAGAGTTCTCCGGACTGGATTTTTGTGTGTTGTGCTGTGCTATGCCGTGCTGCTGCCGGCTTCTCTGTTTTCTGGCGCGTTGTCGGTCGTGTTGTCCTGTTGCGTTGTTCGCATTGTCGCTTGCTGTCTTGTCTTGGTCTGCGTTGCGGTGTGCTTTACTGTGTCCGTGACCGCTGTGCTGTGCCGCGTTGCTTCGCGGTTGTGCCGCCTGGCGCTGTGTTTTTGTGCGCTGGTTTGTTTAGTCTCCTTCTGTTTGGTGCCGCCGCTTGCTGTGTTTTGCCCCCGGGCACTGTCAGTTACCCTGGGGTGTTGTGCCTTCTGGCGCTGTATTTTGTCGTGTTTCTCTGCGCCGTGTGCTCTGCATTGTTTGTGTCTTGCTTTGGTGTGCTGATGCTTGCCGTTGTTTGCCGCTGTGCTCTGCGCTGTGTCTGTCCTGAGGTGTCGTGCTGTGTGTTCCCTGTCCTCTCTGCTCTTTGCGGTGCTCAGCTGCGCCGTGCTGGTGCGTTTGCGTCGTGCTATTCATTCGGTCCGTGCTTTTTCTGTTGCCTGGTGCAGTGGTGCGTCGCTGTGCAATGTGCTGTTTCCTTTGGTCTGCTGTGGTGCGGTGTTGTGCTGCCCTGCTGGGTGCGTGGTGTGCGGCGCTACTTTACACCGTGCTGTGTTCTCCTGCTTCCCATCGTGCTGTGTTCCGGCCTCCGGCGTGGCCATCCCCGTGTGGCGCCTGGCTGGCTGCCCTGGTTTGTGGTGCGAGTTGCTGCGTGGCCCTTTGTGCCCTGCTTTCCTGTCCTGTGCCCCTTGGTGCTGGGCTTCCGTTTGGTGTTGTGCTGTGCTGTCCTGCTGTCTTGTTTGCTTGGTTGCCTGTGTGTGTTTGCTTTCTCCACATTTTTTCAAAAGAGAAACCACTGCAGAATCCGTTAATGTGTATTTCGGCTTTTGAAAAGGAAAAAGAATTACACACTACCCCACGCACGCACGCAGGCAGGCATCAAGACCATGTCCGCATCGCTGGCTCACGTGTTACCCCGCCACCTCAATGGTGGCGTTGTCGTCCATGGTGGCGTCTTAGCAAGGGGTTGACCGCACCTTGCCCAAGGGCACTCGCCTGAGCTGAAGCAAAGTGAGAAGGGGAAAACAAGAGAAAGAGCAGAGGTACATGGAGAGTGAAAGGGGCGAGAAGGAGCGTGGGTGGTTCAGGAACGCGGCGGTGACTTGAAGAAATGTTTTCTAATTTCATGTGCTGCTCTTCGCGGCTTCATCTTTGCGTTCACGGCGTATGAAACAAGGAGGGGCACGGTGTTATGCTTCTATGAAACAACCGCAGAGTGATGACAACCGCAAACCACAAACCAGGGAGGGGGGGGACAGGCAGCAGCTGCCGCCGACCATCTGCCAACAGGCGCGCAGAAAGAAAAATCAGTGTGAGAACAGAGGAAATCAAGCGGCAGGGCGCCGATAACCGGGAGAAACATACTTGGGGCGGGGGCAGAGGCGAGCCGCGACAGCCCCCGACGAGCAGCGAACCGCCGCGCAAAAGCAAAAAGCCGAGGGGAATGGAGGGAAATCACACAGCAGCCGACGACACCCGCAAAACACAATCCAATAGGTGGAGGGCGGCAGCCGGCAGCAACAACAAGCAGGGAACAGCCAATCGCCGGGCAGAAACAACAAAGCGGACAGAGAACAAGAGACGACGAGCGGTGGGGCGACGACCCGCGCGAAATAGAAACCACAGAAATGGGGGGGGGGGGGGGGCAGGAAGCCACAGACAGCCGCAGTGGGAGAGGGAACGAACCAAAAAAAGCAAGGAGGGCCCAAAAAGAGAAGGGGGTGAACCAACCGCGGCAAGGACAAGCCCAACACAGCGGAGCTGCGGAAAGGCAAGGAAAATAATTGGGGGGTGGCAACCCCACTGCGCCAAGGCACATGGGGCGGATGGCAAGAAACCACAGAAAGCCGAAGAAACCGGTTGCGTGAAGCAGCGAAAAAGCACGAGGGGAGAAACAAGAAAGGGAAGCAGGCAAAGAGAAGAACAAGGACACGGCACCCTCAGCTGGCAGGGGGCCGAGCCAAGAAGGAGTGCAAAGTGAATGGCAACAGGAAAGGTGAGGCGCACCAAAACGCGCCCGGGACCAGGGCAAGAAGAGCAAGCACACGCAAACAGGCCCGGCACCTCGGCGTGGCGTCCTCCAACTAGAAAGCGCAGGTTTCGGCGTCCGGACCAGGCAGCCTCCGTGCAACGGCGGAGGCCCCGTTGAAGGACCGACAGTACGGTCAACCGGACGCGTGAGTCACCGGGTCTACACAGGCCAAACTACCGCAGCACAGACAGCGGAAGACTGACGCCCAAGTGAACTGCCCGGGCCAGCCACGCAGCCGCGCCACTAATGGCTACGTTCCAGAGCAAGCTCAGCGCCCTCGCCGCGGCGGCGAGGAACGGGGGGCAACGTGAGCCCGGTTCTCGGCTGGCCTCCAAGTGCCCTGCGCAGCCGCCCATTAAAACCGAGGACGCAGGGCACCCAGTAGGGGAAGGCACCAGGGCGACAGGAAAGCGGAGCGGCGCACCCAGAGCAACCGGACCAGACGATGCGTGGCGCACCTGCGCGGGGCCACTAGGCACGCCAGGGACGCATGCCGCCGGCAACGACCACGGCGCAGGAATGGGTCCGAGCCAAGAACAGCTGCCGGGTGCCGCAAACCAGGACAGCGCGCAACACACGCACTCAACTACCACACAGGAGGCGGTGCTAAGCAACACCAAACCCGGAGAAAGCCACCCATCAGGACGCAGCCCTGTCACCCCCACACAGCGCAGCGCCCGCAAGGAAATGCGCACAGTGGGGTGTGCGGGCCTCCTCAACCCCACAAAGCAACTGATAGAGGCGTGCGAGAGAGAGAACGGAGGGACAACGATGGGCGCGCGGAGCGGGAACAAGAGGTACAAAAGTACCCCTTACACAGACGAGGAGCTTGGACAGGAGCCAGACAAAGCACATGACAGGCTGGAAAGAGGGGACAAGGGAAGAAAAGAGAAGCAGAACAGGAAAAGCAACACAATAACCCAAAGAACGATGGGGGCAGAGCAACAGCTGCCGCAAGCCAGAAGCGAAAGGGGAGAAGGGCCACTACCGCACAAGCAATCAAAAGAGGCGGAAGGGAGACACCACTGACAGACAACGTTGGGCGTGCGGAGCCAGAACGAGGGGAACAAAGGAGCCAAAAAAATAGCCAACTACGAAGAACAAAAGGGGGAAGACGCCCTGGACTGTCTCATCCGGGGCTGAACAAGCTGGAGGAGACACAACCCTCGAGACTAGATCATCTTGGGAAAAGTGACCTGGGCCGGATCAAGCAGGAAGAGCCGCCGCCCTCCAGACAGGATCAACCGGGTAAAAGTGCTGACCTGGCGCCCGAGACTGGATCATCCGGGTCAGCCACAACCCCAAGGACCGGATCATCTGCAGAAATGTGGCCAGACACCCCAGACTGGATCATCCCGGGCTGATCAAGCAGCAGGAGCCGCGGCGCCCCGGGCTGCATTATCCAGGGAACAGTGGCGGCCTGATGCGCTGGACTGGATCATCCGGGCTGAACAAGAAGGAGGGGCCACACCCTCCGGGGCTGCGTCATTCAGAGAAACGAGGCTGACGCCCCCAGCAGCATCATCAGGGGCGGATCAAGTAGGGGGAGCCCCCGGCCCAAAAACTGGAACATCCGGACAAAAGTGGCGGCTAGAAAAGAAGCAGACAGGAGGATGTGGCCGTTGTACGGCAGCGATGCACTGATGAGGAAAAGGCCATGGTGAGGCAGCAATGAACTGATCATGACGAATGCCGTGGTGATGCAATGATGCAGTGATAAAGATGCGGCCGTGCAGATGCAGCAATGCAGTGTTGAGGACGAGGCCGGGGGAATGCAGTGAAGCGGTGATGAGGACAAGGCTGTGGTGATGCAGTGATGCAGTGATGAGGACGAGGCCATGGAGTGCCCCGGACCGGATCATCTGGGGCAGCACAAGAAGGAGCGGCCACAACACCCCAGTCTGGATCATCCGGCTAAATGCGAGCGGAAGCCCTGGACTGAATTATCCGGGGCGGAACAAGCAGGATGAGCCGCCGCCACCCAGACTGGATCATCCGCGGAAAAGTGCCGGCCCGACGCCCCGAACTGGATCCCCAAGAGCTGCACAAGGAGGACTTGCCACAACCCCCCTGACTGCATCGGTGAAATACCGCCTGACGCCCTGGAGTGGAACATCCTGGGCAGATTAAAGAATGAAGAGCAACCCACCCCTGTAGTGGATAATCCGGGGTAAAGTGGCGGCCAGTGTCCGAGAGTGGATCATGCGGGGCTGAACAAGAGGAGGCGGCCACAACCCTCAGGACTGAATCATCCGGAGAGATGTGGACAGACGCCCGGGACTGGATCACACTGGGCAGAACAAGAAGGAGCGGCCTCACCCCTGAGGACAGAGAGATTCGGGGAAATGTGTACTGTAGTCCCAGATTGGATAATCCAGGGCAGATCAAGAATGAGGAGGCGCCGTCCCCTAGACTGGATCGTCCGGGGAAAAGTGGCGGCCTGACGCCCCGGACTGATACACCTGGGGCTGAACAAGAAGGAATAGCCACAAATCCGAGGATTGGTTATCCGGAGGAATGTCGCCTGATGCCCCAGGCAGGATTGTCCGGGGCGGATCAAGTAGGAGGAGCCATGATTCCCCGGACTGGATCGTCTGGGGAAAAGTGGGGGCTGGAAGCCATGCAGTGATGAGGACAACGCTGTCCTGATGCAACTCTGCAGTGATGACGACGAGGCGAGGTTGATGCAGCGAAGCAGTGATTAGGCTAAGACCGTGGTGATGCAGCGACTCAGTGTTGTGGACAACGCCATGGTAATGCAGCGATGCAGTGATGAGGACAGGGCTGTTGTGATGCAGCGCTTGAGACATCGAGACGAGGCTGTGGTGATTCAGCGATGCAGCAAAGGAGAGGATCCCGCGGTGAAGCATTGATGCAGTGATAAGGACAAGGCCGTTGTAATGCGGTGATAAGGTGATGAGGCCGTGGCCATGGTGATGCAATGAAGCAGTGATGAGGAAGAAGCCGTGGGGATGCAGTGATGCAGTCATGAGGAGCAGGCCGTCGTAATGCAGTAATGCAGCCATAACGATGAGGCCGTGGTGATGCAGTGATGCAGCGATGAGGAAGAGCCCATCGTGATGCACTGACGCAGTGATCGGACGAGGTCATGGTGATGCAGCGATGCAATGATAAGGATGAGGCCGTGGAGTGCCACAGAGTGGATCATCCGGGGCCGAACAAGAAGGAGCAGCCACCACCCCGAGGACTGGGGATCATCAAGGGGGAATGTGACCTGTGCACATGGTGCAAATGGGGGAAAGGGACAGCAGTTGGCGGTGTCCCTATATTCCGGGAAGGGTGGCTAGGTGAACCCCCAATGTTGGAGCAGCGGTTGAAACAAAGGGTTGGTGGTAGCAGCAACCCATGCATATGGCGAGAAATAGTCCTTCGCGCCCGGGCCAAGGGTTTGCTGGCAGCGCAGTGGTGTATAAACACGCTAAGTAGGTCATGGAACGGAACCAGAGGACCATGCCAGTGACGGGGTGTGGCAAAGGGGAACGGGGGAGTAACAGATTGCGATCGGAACGGGGGAGGGTAAGGTGGTCGACATAAAGCGCCACGCAACAGCCCCGCGGGATCGGGAAACAAATCGCCATATAGAGGTGAAACATGGCCAAACCACGGGGTCCTGGGGTCAACCACAGGAAGTCAGGAATATTTCCTGGATTCCAGAACGGCCGTGAGGTGTCCACGGTTGTGGGGTTTGAGCCTCGGGTCCACGGGTCAATGACTTGAGTACGTGTCGGTTCGCGTTTGAGCTGGGCCCGGCGAATATGGAAACGGTCGCAGGCTGGCCTCCAGCCCCGGGTGGACAACAACCTGGTGCATCCCCGAGCGAAGTAGGTAGTCCAGCCTGTGAGGGATGCAGGCTGGTGGAATGTGATTGATAAAAATGCTGCCCTGCTGGCGACGGCTATCCACAATTACCCCGCCCGCAGTCACTCGAAAGGCTGTGCTAGGGGGGGGGGGGTAGGCCGCAGGAACCTTCGGAGGGGTCCGAAAGGAGCACCCGTCATGGTGGCGCCTGAAGGAAACCTACCGCCGCTGAAGCCGGCAGGGATCTTGGTTGAAGTTCCCGGCCCTGCAGTGAAACGCCACCCGTACTGATGGCGGAAAGCTCCCGTTCCTGCCAAAGGCAGCCTCCATCTAAAACAAACAACAGCATGTGAGACGAGGCTACTTTCGTGTTTCCTTCTAGTGGCGTACTTACTTCGGTAAGCAGTACAGCTCAAAGCTCTTCGACGCAGAGTTGGAGGGATTGCTGTGTCATCAGCAGAGTCGTTGGATGATGCTAGGGCCGGGATGCAGACATGGATTGGAGCCCAACAAAAATCCTTTGCTCGCTAATGTAAACGCAGCCAGCTTCCAAAAACACCTGCTAAACCTTCTAACCAGAAGAGCTCTGACGAAGCCATGAGAGGCAAAGAGAAGAAAAAGAGTACCCCAGCTCCCCTACACAGTTTTGACAATGTAGTGGTTCCAAAGCCCTACACCCAAGTACCTCTTTTACCCCTTGTACCACTCAGCCCTGTTGCCGCTGTGGAAGAGCACCCAGATGTGGATGTAACCCGACGTCTTACTTCTCCGTTTCACACGGCTACAATGCGCTTAGCGGCGTCCCCTTACTCACAGGCTTCCCAGTCTCATCCAGTGGCATCCCCCTACCCGGTCTTCCAAGGTACATGGAACAGCCGACTGCCAACTGAGGGCACCTTATTGTCTTATCCCCTTACACTCTCTAACCCTCTGACGCAAGGATCGTAAGCCCCCCTTCCGCCCAGTATGTAGTGCTGTCCTGAACTCGGATTCTTCCCCACTACGAATGACGCATATTTTCCACTTGCTCAACTACTTAACCCGGTTTCCGCACGGGTCTCACCACCCAAGAACGGGCGGGGAGACAGAGGCAAAGGGAAATGCAACCCCAGAGATGAGGGTGCATAATTGTTCATTCCGTGGTGCAAGGACAAGGGAAGCATTTCCTTGATTTGTTCTTTCCTTCGCTCGTGCGTGGTAGGGGCGATGCATGGGGTTAGAGGGACTGTATGGGCTTGTACTGCACCCATCTCCCCCTCCAAGTAGACGGAATAAGTCCCCTCTTAAGGACCAATGACAAGGAGAGTGCTCCCATCAAGGATCATGTCCTTGACAGGTGGCATGGAGGGGGCATGCCGGCCTGTACTGCACCGATCAGTTCCGGGGAAATGAATGAATTATATCTGCTTTTGGGGACCAACAACAAGAAGCGTGTTCCCATTGTGTGCCATGTTCTTGGTACTTGGCGTCAGAGGAAACATGCGGCCCGTACTGCACATATCAGGCTTCCCAGAAAAGATAAAATACGTCCTCTCTGGGGGACCAACGACAAGGGGCCCGCTTCCATGGTGTGTCATGCTCTTGGCGCGTGGGGCAAAGGGGTAATGCATGGGAGCAAATCTGGCGCCGTACTGCATCCAACCGCCCCCCACAAAGGAATGAATGCATGTCTGCTTGGGGGCCAATGACAAGGCACAGGCTCCCATCCTGTATGCTGAGAGCCCTCAGACCGCCGTCAAATCCCTCTTCTTCTGCGGGCGCGCCTTTGGCTGCTGGTGCGCAACTCCCTAACAGCCCTCGCCCCCTGACACACATTCGTCCAACGGCCTTCTTTTGTTGCACGATGATCGTGCCCTTGGCCTGCATCTGAACCACCTCCCAGCTCCTGTCAGGCTACAAACGTTTGGGTCTCTCTGAAATGACCCCCCCCGCATCCGCCACAACATCACTTGCACCACAGGCATCCTACCACCACCATCAACCCTGCGGCAAATTCTTTAGCAGCAGAAGTTTGCTGCCAATTTGGCGTGTATTCACACTACTGCGAACTCAGGGTGAATTCACGCTGCGAATTTGCAGGCCAAGCCAAAATGATCATGTGTGCGCCGTCGTTTAGGCAGATGAAAAACTGTGCTATGCTATGGTTGTTTTGGACTTTACCCAATTCAAATTATCATGATTCTGCTTCGATTTTGCTGATCACTTTCTTGTGCGGTGTCTGCGTAATAATTTTCAAAAATAAACGTTTTTTGAGTTTTGAAGGAATTGCTGTGTCCGCCTCGCTCTATGGAACACGATGTTGCCCGCCGTTCCCTCCAGCACCCAACCAATTTCTGGCCTTTGTCTTTCGACATTGGACAGTCAAAGTGCGTGCTCCCTTCCCTACCCTTTATTTCGGTACCCTCCTCACTCTTCTTACTTCCTCGCATGCAGAGAAATCCTTGGCACAAGGTTCAAAGAAGCCCAGAATTGACAATTCACTGTGACAGTCCCATGCTGATGATTATTGCTGACAATAATAATGTTAATGGATTGCCCATTGCTAGTTTTCTCTATGGTTCCCTTGTATTGGTTATCGCCTGTCTTAGATGAATTCAAGTCAAAAGATTAAACTCAAGAATGCAATGAACGAAGGGCCAATAAGGGCAACACGGGGTTCACATGTAGTTTTTCGTTTGTGGATTTGTCATTTTGCATGCTTGGTTGCCTTCTTGGCGAAATACATTGGACACAATCAAAGAAATATCTAGAAGTTAAAATTTGGAAATCTCCCTTTTGATTTATCTTTATTTTTGGCAAATCTGTCAATCGGTCTGTGAAAGCCACAGGTGAATGAAAGCAACAATGCCGAAGTGCGGGGTGATAAACATTTTTGACTTGAAATCTCTTATGGCATATGGTAGGGGGTATGAGTTCACTGGTTCCCTTCCCCATGGCATACCCATATGCAAAGAAATGAATTGGAAGATGCAAGGTAAATATTAGGTCTGCCGGCTGATTTCAAGCCAATTCCTGGGGAATTGAAATTTTAAGCTGCAAATTTGAATTTTGGGGGGGTCCACGAAAAGTTGGAAACTCGGGGCGAATTGGAATTCGTGTAGATTTGTGCGTATTTGAGCGCCCATCCGTAGACCCGCGCGTCACCATTACTATCCCCATGCGCTGCACACCCGGCCGCGCCATGGTATCACACGCAGCCGATGCACCCTGACCAGCATATCACGCAATGCAGCAAGACGTACCACCTCCGCAGCACTTAACAGCCAACAGCTCAGGGCCACCACAGTCCAGACGCTGTACGTCCCCATAGACACGCAGAGGCTCCAGCAAACACGCTATCAACACCACCGCCAAGATAAACACGTACTACCACCCCTGGTCCACAGCGCGCCCCACCAACAGTTCAAGCCCCCTATTTCACACCCCCTACCCGCGGAAGCCGTCCACCAGTAACTGCACGCTGCCGGGAAACCACACGCACATCCAGACCACGAGGCGTCCACCACCGGGCACCGCGTACCCAGCAACCGGCCGAGAAATGCAAGACGCACCCATCGCGTGCAACGCCCATCAAAGACCCGGCACAAGACCCGGTCGCCTGGCACACTGCGTCCCCGCTGGGAGGATCTGGAACCCTGATGCCGCACCACGTACCCTAACATCCGTCTGCCCCCAGAGGACACCGCCCCTACATTCCTCCCCCCATCCCTACCCCGCGCCAAGAGCATTGATGCACCACAAGGTGACGCCTACCAACCCCCAGCACCCAGAACCCCTGCCGGCGCACCTCTCTACCGGCCTGCGCTCCCGCAACGACCAGGGGACAACCCGTCAGGCAACCCATCAAACGCCAGCAGCAACCTTCCCCCCTGTGCCCACAACACTATCCTTACCACACACAGCACAACAAGAAGGCGCACTAGGCGTGCCGCCGATCACCCTCCCACTCCACAAACCCCTCACCATGCAACTGTACTCCAAAGCCGTTGAAGAGCACAAAGAAGTGCTTCCGCGCATCCGCTGAGGCAGCAGCCCGCCCATCGAGGCGGGCACTCTTGTCCAGGCAGCCATCCTGGGCAAACGCATCAGACGATTCTTGACCTGCGCCTTCCTCTACGTGGCCCAGCACGACCAACTCCCGTGCGCCACCGCAGACGGCGAACGGCCGGCACCCCCAGGAGACCGCATGTGGGTGCCGCCAATGAACTGGGCAGGACAACCTGTCGGAGACACCCAGCGATGGCGGATGGCAACCACGGGCCCTACCCGCTACTGGGAGCTTTACCTGATCCTGCCCGGATCCAACATCTGCCATGAGACATGCCTGGAATGGGAATAGACAGACATGGGCCGACCGCGTAGCCTCCCTAAGCGGCTGCAAGGATGTCCACCGGGATGTCCCCAGCTCCCGAAGCCACGAGCCGGCCCCCTCCACATAAATGACCATCCTGTGGGATGGCCGCTATACGCTGTAAGCACCACCCTCTACTAAGCCCCTTCCAACACCTGTGTTGTCCACGGCACCATCCCACTCCTCCCCGCCAACTACGCCACCCCCCCCACCCAGCCTCGGATTTACCCGAATAGGTGAGGAGGAAAGAAGAGATGGCGAAGCAATAGCACTACACAAGACACATATATGGGCCAACTCCTTAAAACCGGTTTGTTTTCTCTGTT
Organism: Eutreptiella sp. 'Long Island Sound 2002'; assembly: GCA_964036045.1. Taxonomy (NCBI): domain Eukaryota; phylum Euglenozoa; class Euglenophyceae; order Eutreptiales; family Eutreptiaceae; genus Eutreptiella; species Eutreptiella sp. 'Long Island Sound 2002'. The sequence continues at coordinate 66,539,409 of OZ038378.1, forward strand.
TTCTGCTCTTTTGGTGCCCTTTGTTACCTGTCATTGAAACGGGCACCCTCAAAATATACACAAAAATGGTATTATACATGAAAAATGAATTTTTTGACCTCAAATACCCCCTCATGGGGTTTGAACCCACACTCTACAAACCTTAGAGTTGCGTTTTACCTCTAAGCTACGACCTGTCGTCCACGATCTCAGAGAAAACCGTAGTATAATAAAAAATTGGAAAATCAGTACTCCTTACATGCTCCAACCACTATTAACCTCCCATGCTCTTAAAACCGTGGCAACCGACGACCCAAGTGTCAACTGCTTTTCACGGTGAGCGAAGAACTTAAGGGAGGGACAGGGTGGGCATATATGTGTCTTGTGTAGTGCTATTGCTTCGCCATCTCTTCTTTCCTCCTCACCTATTCGGGTAAATCCGAGCTGGCTCAGCTAGCACTACACAATCCCCATATATGGGCAACAGAACGGAAGAACTGAGCTCCCGTGAACTGAACCCTTCATAAGGATTAATTAATCGCCAGGCGTGAAGCGCGCGCCGCTTCTCCAGTCGCCAGATCAGGAGGGACCAGAATTTGCGCGATGCGCAACAGCGCTCTGGTCCTGTCGTAAAACTTTCTGAATGTATCGTAACAGGACCAATCCCCCAATGCTGCTACCACATGCGGATCCACGCCAAGATAGATTAGTGCAGTTGCTGCTGCTCCTCGTGTAGAATGCGCGGAAAACGAATCCGCCTCCAGTTCCCCCAATTCCAGTAGGTGTTTCCTTAACCAGCGAGTAGTGAGACCGTTGATGGTATCAGATGATAAAGGCTTCCGTGGCTTTCGTAGGGACACAAAAATCTCAGAACCCTCGTAATCACCAGTAGCCTCCAAATAACGCGCTAAGCAGCGCTGCGGATCAATTGACGGTGGCGTAACATTGTGAATAGGATAACGTGCATAGTATCTTCTCCCTTTGCGCTTAGCAGAAATGAACCAAGGCTGAGCAGCACGTTGGATATCCCTACGTGATCGCGCCAGATCAACGCCTCGGAACAAGGCAAAGAATCTCAAGGACAAAATGGCTTGCAAGCGCAGCTGAGCTTCCGTCTCCACAGGTTGCTGATGCATGACTTGTATAAGACGCCGTACATCATAGAAACGATGATAATGAGGAACACTGACGAACCAGTCACGTTTCAAGTTGCGTAGCATACCCTCGAAACGTAGTTGCGAAAAGCACGGGAATAAACACACTGCTGAATACGCCATACGCCCAGCACTTAAAGAATGCGTGCGTGAAAACTTTAAAAGTTGCACCGCCACCGTCATCAGTGGGATTTGACCAAAGCGCTCCACCTTCAACAGTGGAGCAAGTGCCGCGTCTTGTAACAAGAACGTACCAAACATGTGCCACGCAGAATTGTAACGTTTCAAGGTGTCCTTCCCGATTTCATTGATGATAAGCGTCGCCTCTTCGTTGGTAGCTCCTCGCAATTGATAGTATTCACGCAAACATACGCCAAGGTCAACACGAAACGTGGTTGTGTCTCCGTGCCGTCTGGCATTTGCAAACGGAACTCCGACGTGTTCACTGCGAACTTCACGTGTTTCATCAATAGGTTCCACCAAACCTCGCGCGGCCTGTACGGCAGAGCCATGAGAACCTTCACCCCTGGTGACTCCAACACTTTGTTGACCAACTGAGGTATGTGCTTGAACGGTGGGAAGACCCACCCCGGTGAAAGTAAAGTTAGATTCTGGGAGAAGACATCGATGGCGTAAGCCCCCGGCTGAGGACACGGACTGACGAACTTGCTGCACACCGCATTGGAACTCCTTGACATCCAATCGATTTCCGGCTGAATCCAACTTTTGAACTCCTCCAGGATCCAAGTCAACACGTCCGACGGGAAGGTAGCCTCCGACGGTGTCCAACGAAGCCGAGACCAAATGTCCGCCGGATTCACCGAGGTGTGCACGTAAAACGGTTGAATCTCGATGCGATTGGCTTGTGTAAAATTCCACAGTTGGAGAATCAATGCGTTGAACCGCGGCTTGCGACCTCCCCACTTGCGGAGATACCAGTAAAGGACCATTGAGTCGGTGAAAAATCGCAGCGTGGTGTCCCTCAGCGCATACGCTTGAATAGTCAGTAGGGCTCCCCTGAACTCTTTGACGTTTATGTGTTCCTCCCGATTCAGGAACCAACCGAACGCTGCTTGGGCATTCCCTTGAAGGACTCCGCCCCACGCCAGATCCGACGCGTCCGAGTACATGTCCCTGACGTGACCCATGGAAACTACGAAGGTGCGTCCCTTCCACTGGTGTAACTCGTCCGCCAGATCCATCAACTGACGTGACACGCGCTCCGGGAGCGCCACGTTTGCTTCCCAGCCAGTTTGGGCTGCCACCGCCACGTGCACCGCCAGGGCGTCGCTGAGGAGTCGGATATGGGGCATGGCGAACAACAAGGAACGGATTCTTCCAAGAACGGAGGCGCATCGCCTCACTGATGGTGTGTGACTGTGTGCCAGTCTGTTCACGTCCCGAAAAATTGCTTGTAGGCGCTTTGGAGGTACCGCGACGAATCCTTCCCTGAAGTTTAGCATAAAACCAAGCATTATAATTTCTTGAGACGGCTCCAAACATGATTTTGGGACATTGACCAATATACCCAACCGATGCAAAAGTTGTACCAAAAAACGCGTGTGTTCCAGACATTCACGGTAAGTATTGCCAATGATGAGCCAATCGTCCAAGTAGACCCAAACGAGTGCCCCGCGTTCGCGCACGGCATTTAAAATTGGTTGCATGAGGCGTTGCCATTCCCGTGGTGCAACGTTTAATCCAAACGGCAAAACGCACCACCTGTAAAATTCACCGTCGACGTAGACCCCCAAATAAGGTCGATCCCGCGGATGGATACCCATGTGAAAATAAGCGCTTTTCAGGTCAATTTTGCAAGCATACTGACCGGGTCTCAAGAACGGTAAAATGCCCCACAGAGTGACCAAACGAAAATAGGTGGTCTGTACAAACTGGTTCACGTTCTTCAAATTGGTGATAGGTCGACGGCCTCCCTCAGGATGTGCCTCGTCTGACGCTTTGTCCACTGCGAACATACTTGCACAACACTTAATGTCTTTTCGCTCGACGCGTTCCATGCAACCCTGTTGCACTGCATCCAACACGTGTTTTACCAATTCAGGGTCGGTTACCTCTGCGTGGGAAGAACGAGGACGGAAGTCGTCGGTTGGCCGATCCGGATCAAAACCGCCAACCCAATCCAGCTGCAGCCCATTGCGAATCACCGACGCCGCGTATGTGTCCTTCAACGTTCCCCATTCATGCAATTGTGCACGACAGCGCAAATAGAGTGGCATGTGGGGATGGATCGGCGGTGGCACGCACACGGCTGGTGCCAATAAATCCTCTACAGTCAAGCTACTGCTGTGGTCGTTCATCTAACTTGTCGTTACGTGGCACAAATCTTTGGGTGAAACCCTTACCTTTGCCTTTGCCTCCTTTGCCAGATCTCCGTGGATCAAAACGACCTCGTGTTGAAAACGAACGGAAAGAACTACGATGCGAGTAAGGGGAGAAACGCGTGCCTCTCAGGTCTTTTTGTAATTTGTTGCGCGACTGAAGTAGTGACATGTCATCCTTCGAGAGTAACTCTGGTGCAATCGCAGGTTGTTCAAACCGTTTATCTACTGCCACTCGCCGGGAGCTTTGGATGCTGTAGTCCAACGCACCCAACATTGCAAACAAATGTTCACATAGTACCAATGAAACAGGTGCTTCCGGAGCTACCGTTGTGTCTTCTTCGCGTGCTAAGACTACTCCCAGGACTCGCATGGCGTCTTTTACCTGTTGTTCCCAACGACGCTTCTCCGCGTCCGCTGGATGTTTGTGCGTTGGCGCGTTATTAACAGCTGCCCTATGGAACTCGTCGAACACTGGAAGGTGCTTCAACATCTTTTTTCTGCGAAACTCGTCTTGCAAAACCTTTCGCTCTTCCAGGAGTGCAGACAAGCGTGAAGGAAGCGACAGAACCTCATCGCGCCACACGAACGTGGACTCCTTGTCCGACGCGGGGCCAGCGTGGTCCTTGGGACCGCTCAAAGTTTCGCATGCCAAGAAGACGTCTTCTCGATGCGACGACGTTCCTGTTCTGCCAATGTCGTCGCCCTTTAAAGTGAGTAAGGCATCACGAACCAAGGCCATCGTGTCTTTGACAGTGGCCAGTGTTTTCTTTCCTGTAAGTTTGGAATACAGTGACGCTGCCTGCCAAGGACTGAGACCACTCATTGCGCCTTCCTTTGCCAACTGTGCTGCATGTTCCAACGACTCAGAACTCAGGTTCCACGCCGAATCCGGCAATTTCAGTACGAACTCGTGAAAATCCAGTGTCTCACTTCCTTCTGTCATTTTGTTAAAATTTTTATATCCTTAAAACAATTTGGATTGCATCAGAAATCAAAGCTCTGGGTACAGCAAATCACTAGTTGAACAACTCAGTGAGCGCGTGACCGGTTTTAAGAGCATGGGAGGTTAATAGTGGTTGGAGCATGTAAGGAGTACTGATTTTCCAATTTTTTATTATACTACGGTTTTCTCTGAGATCGTGGACGACAGGTCGTAGCTTAGAGGTAAAACGCAACTCTAAGGTTTGTAGAGTGTGGGTTCAAACCCCATGAGGGGGTATTTGAGGTCAAAAAATTCATTTTTCATGTATAATACCATTTTTGTGTATATTTTGAGGGTGCCCGTTTCAATGACAGGTAACAAAGGGCACCAAAAGAGCAGAAAACAGAGAAAACAAACCGGTTTTAAGGAGTTGGCCCATATATGGGGATTGTGTAGTGCTAGCTGAGCCAGCAAAGGACTCCGGCCCCCACAGGTACACCACACTGGACGATCCGAACAGTACCCCACATCCAGGGCCCTGAAGAGGCTGCTCTGCATCGGCAGCAGGTGTCAGGTCCTTGGCAGGGTGAATGATCCAAGCTGTCGTGGCAAAAGCCCGCCACCAATGAACATGGTAGGTGACACGTAGGTTTTTAAACGCCAAAGTGTTAGTTTATTACAAAAACCAAGAAAATGGCGGTTGACTTAATTTGCGCCTTAAATGTCATGACTACCATGCTGCAAAATGCATTTCGCTGAATCCTGTACCTGCAAAAATGAGTCGGAGCGTCCTGAACGGACCCGCAAGCCCAATACACGCAGTTTTCGTTTGCTTCCATAAAATTGGCATTTTTACGCCTTTTTTCTAACAATAATGACCTTTCTCAGGCGCTGCCGGCCCTGAAACACCTATTTTCTGGCTGTCTGTTGTTGTTCTGAGTCCATCACCTTCAAAAAAGAATACGGGGGACTGGAAACGACCACTGGATCCCAACAAACAATGTTTTTTGCCGGAAATAGGCCTTTTTAGGCCATTTTTTGGCAGAAAGGCCATTATCTGGGCGGGGGAGCACTGAAACAGCCATTTTCTTGCTTTCATTTCCTGAGTCACATTTTCGTTTGAGCCAGGCAACTGTGAAATAGGGCAAGGGGGCTTTGAAATGACTATGCGAGCCTAACAAAACTGATTTCCGCCCAAAACCCTGGCATTTTTAGGCCATTGTTTGGGCAGAAAGGCCATTTCTTTGAATGCTGCAGCCATACCCTGCGACCCATGTTCTGTTTCTCCAGTCAAAAACCAGCCGAACAGGGTCGAGGTGCCCTGCGCTGATCACCAGAGGCCAAAACACAATGTTTTTTGCCCTATCTTGGCATTTTTGGCAGTTTTTTGGCTAGGGTCCTGGCACATCCTCAATTATGATTGTGGGTGCTTTGTATCGAGGGTCCGCCGAGAGTACCTTGTGTTCCCCAAAGCAATATGTGTTGCCATTGCAAAACCTGATCTTGAACTCTTCTTGGGGCGCGAGATCTCTCTGGTAGCAGACTATACGCATCCAAAACATGTTGCATCTGTTTTGGGTGGGGTTTCCATGTGCGTTCTCATCTGCTTGGTATCGTAGCACAGACACCACAGTGCCAACTGTCGGTAAAAGAAACATTGTTTAAATATGTTTGTTGACGAACAGCTGAAGATCCTCATCAACTGAATTCCACCGAACATAACCCCTTCTTTTTGGAGGTTGTCAGCTTTGGTACCATTCCCCATTTCTCGGAGAGTTCTAAGGTAACATTTTTCTTCTTTGCCGGGGCCGTTCCAAAATCTCCACTGTGAAATTGGCGTCAGGAATCGACGATTAGATCAAGTAAATACGCAAAATCAACAGCACATAAAAGCGATGTAACCAACTGCAAAACAAGGAACACATGCAGTCTACTGAGCAGTGATGTCTGTTGATGCATGCTCCCTTGTTGGCATGGCTGAAGTGGATGGCATGGCTGGCATAGTTGGCATGGGAACAGTCAAAAATGGGCCCCTTGAAAGTCAAAAAATTGTATTACGGATGATGGAAGTATGGATGTATGAGTCGTGCACCCACCTCAACCCTCCGTCCCGTCATCCTCATCAACGCCTCCTTTATTTAGGTTCGCCTGGCTTCCAGGAGTTGTAACTCCTGCAGAGCTTCCGCCGGGATATTGGCAAGGTATTCCACTCTGGGTTTAGTATCGTACTACCGAGCGTCATCACGAGAGCGCCAGCCCCCACCCTGGCTCAGAATACTTACCAATGCCAATGTGCACCTTGGTATACACAATATTTTGCACCGAATCCCTTCTGTGTTAGATTTGTTAAATTGGAATTAAAGAGTGTCACGGGATAAGCTAACACCAGTCACACGAGCATCATACTTTGTCCTTCTCCGAGAAAAACTCTCCAAAAATGCCCATGAATGGTAAATGCGAAAACGGGGCCCCTCCAATTGCAAGAAAACTGAAAAACAGTTCCCGGATAATTGACGATGTATGAGTGGTGCACCTACCTCAGGCCCCACCTCCGTCAACCTCATCCAGGCCGCCTTCGCGTAGGTTCTTCCGGCATCGAGGCGTCGTGACTCCCGCAGAGCTTCCTCCAAAATATTGGCAAGATATCCGACTTCGGAGAGCATCCTACTACCAGGTGTCATCACGAGAGCCCCAGCTGTCACTCCAGCTCGGAAGAATGACAGATGCCAATAGGCAGCTTGGGATTGGCATTTTTTGAGACACAATCCCCTTCATGCTGGAAGTCTTCAATTGGAATCAAAGACCCTAACGCCGTCCCTCTTGTCGTCTAACTAGCCATAGGCGCAAAGAAAAACCCGTCGCGAACAGCGCATAAAACTCAAAAAAAACTTTTCTAAACCGCCGCGTCCCTTCGCCCTGCTTCCTTTCCTCTTTTTTCCTTCTCCATGCACCTACCTCTCCTCCCTCGTGCCCTCCCTCACCCCTTTCCGTCAGCTCAGGCGACCGGCCCTGGGGGAAAAGCGGTCAACCCCTTACAAACAAGACCACCATCTTCGCGGCCGCGTGGGAACACGTAAGTCAGCACAGTGATTGTGGTACTGCTGCCTGCCTGCGTGCGTGAGTTGCGTAGTGTCCAATTTTCTAGTGAGAAACCCTTCAATTTTTGGTTTTGACAACGTTTTCAAAGGACCAGAAAACCAGCAGGGGTTGGTAGCGAAGCAAAAGAGGATGACAAGAAAAACAACAACCAGCAGCCCAGACAGCTGCACCGCACAGCCAGCCAGCACAGCGCCACAAGGCAACACAGCACCGCAGGACACAGCACAGGGCGCAGAACGCCGCAGGACACAGCACCAGCACACCAGACAACGGGGAAAGGCGAAAGGACCGCCCACAGCAAAGGAGAACACACAGCACAGCCCAGCAGCACGGCACCACAAGGCAACAGGGCAACACGGCTCAGCACGACGCCACGGCACACCACGCCACGCAACAGGGCAGCACCACCACAAGACAGAACGCCCAGGGAGACAGCACCACACACAGCGGAGCACCACAGCGCAGACCAAACCAGCACAGGACAGCACGAACCACACAGCGCAGCACAGCACCGCCGACACGGGGAAAGGACACAAACACCGCCAACGAAGCAAAACGGACAGCAGGGCGCTACGGCACGGCACGACACGGCAAGACAGCACCACGGAACACAGGACAAAGCACAGAAGAGCGGAACGCACAACACACCGCAGCACACAGCAGGGCAGCAGGCCACGCGGCCAGGCAGGAGCACCCCCGACAAAGCACGCCAGAGGAGAACTACAGCAGACAACGACACCCAACAACACGCACCCAGCAACCACAGGCAACGGCACACAGCACCAGCCAGCGCAAACGCAGCAATAGGGCACCACGAGCACGAACCGACGCAAACAGCGGCCACCACGCGGCAGACGGCACAACAGAAAAACAAAGCACCGCACCCCAGGACAGAACACAAACAACGGACCACAGCAGGGGGGCCGGGCAACGGCACCAAGGGGGCAGCAGGAGGGGGGAGGGGGGGCGGGAAAACCACGGCGCGGGCCCGACGACCAAACGACGCCGCGCACCAGGACAGCACATGGCACAACAACGCGCGGCGGCGCCACGCACGACAAGACACCGCACAAAACAGCACGACAGGACAGGGCACCGCACGACACCAACAGAAAAGGGTAAGACAACCAAAAAGGGAAAACAAAACAGAGGGGAGAGGGCAAGGGGGGGGGGGGGCAGCCACAAAGCGCAGAGGTCCAGGGCACCCGGGACTGGAAACAACGGAAAGCCCGAGACAAGGGGACCCGCAAAAGAAAAACGCACAGGTCCAGGGCACGAGGGGCTGAGAAGCACAGAAGGCCAGAGACAGCCGGGGCGCAAGAAGGGAGGCGGGGAAAAAAATGGCGAACGAAAAAAGAAATGAAACAACGGAGCCACGGGCAACCCCAGCCCGGAGTGAGCCGAACAAAGAAGAAGGACAAAACGGCCAAAAGAAAAGGTGAGGCGCACCACAACGCGCCCGGGAGGCCGGACCGCCAGACCCGGCCAAGAGGAGCACGCACCAGCACACACGCGCGGGACCCGGGCATGGCGTCCTGCGACCCGCAAGGGGAGGTGTTGGCGTCCACACCAAACAGGCCCGGTGCACAGGCCGGGTCCCCCGACAAATGGCGGACAGTACGGGAAACCGGACGCGTCAGTGACCAAGTCCACACAAGACCAACCACCACAGCGCAAGCAGCCAGAGACGGAAGCCGGAGGGACCCGCCAGGGACAAACCCATAGTGGGACCCCGAGCGGGTACGATGAGGAGCCAGCCCAGCGCCCCCGCGTCGGCAGGGGCCAGCGGCAGGCACAATGAGCCTGGTTCTCGGCCGGCCTCCGCGTGCCCCCAGCAGCCACCCAGTAGAGACGGGGGCGACAGCCCTCGGAATGGGGGAAGGCACCACGGCAACGGGAAAGCCAACCAGAGCACCGAGAGCGACCGGACCAGACGAGGCGCGGCGCCCCAACGCGGGGCCCTGAGGCACGCCAGAGAGGCACACCGCCGGCGTCAATCATGGCACAAGGTCAGGTGCCAAGCAACAACGGCCACGGGGTGCCGCGAACCCGGGAAGGGCGCACAACACACGACAACTCGCAGCACGGGGAAGGTGCCAAGGACAACCGGGCCCCCACGCCCGAACGCCGCACCCACGGCTAGTGGGAAGCGGGCCCTGGCCGCAGGCCCGAAAAGGACGAGAGGTCGGGGGTGGGGGGGCGCCCGTCCCCGGACGCCCGACACCCAGGCAAGAGGCGCCCCCCCCGGGCGCCCTCGTGCCGCCCCCACAGCGGGCAAAGCCAGCTCCCAAGAGCGCGCGCTGTGAGTTTGGTGACGGGTCCCCACGCCCAAACCGACCGCAGCGAAAGCAAATGGGTAGTGGGCCCCGGCGACACGCTTGAAAGGACGAGTGGTCGGGGGTGGGAGATCTCCCGACCCTGGACGCCCCACACACAGGCGAGTTGCGCCTTCCCTGTGCGCCCTCATGCCGCCCCCACAGCGTGCAAAGCCAGCTCGCAAGAGCGCGCACTGCCGGGTTGGTGCAAGGTCCCCACGCCCGCTCCCCCCGCACCCACAGCCAGTGGGTAGTGGGCCCCGGTTGCACGCCCGAGCGGACGAGAGGTCGGGGGTGGGAGAGCGCCCGACCCCGGACGCCCCGCAACCAGGCAGGAGGCGCCCCCCCCGGGCACCCACGTGCCGCCCCCACAGTGCGCAAAGCCAGCTCGTAAGAGCGCGCGCTGTGGGGTTCGTGACGGGTCCCCGCGCCCGCAGCCCCCGCACCCACAGCCAGTGGTCAGCGGGCCCTGGCCGCACGACCGAACAGACAGGAGGTCGGGGGTGGGAGGGCGCCCGACCCCGGATGCCCCACACCGAGGCAAGAGGCGCCCCTTCCTCATGCTGCCTCGACAGCGCGGAAAGCCAGCTCACAAGAGCGCGCGCTGTGGGGTTGGTGACAGGTCCCCACGCCTGCAGCCCCCGCACCCACAGCCAGTGGGTAGTGGGCCTGAGCCGCACGCCCGAAAGGACGAGTGGTCGGGGGTGGGAGAGCGCCCCAGCCCGGAAACCCCACACCCAGGCAAGAGACGCCTCCCCCGGGAACCCTCATGCCGCCCCCACAGCGCGGAAAGCCAGCTCGCAAGAGCGCGCGCTGTGGGGTTAGTGACGCGTCTTCACGCCCATACCTCCCGCACCCACAGCCAGTGGGTAGGGGGCCACGGCCGCACGACCGAACGGACGAGTGGTCGGGGGTGGGAGAGCGCCGGACCCCAGACGCCCCACACCCAGGCAGGAGGCGCCCCCCCCGGGCACCCTCATGCCGCCCCCACAGCGCACAAAGCCAGCACGCAAGAGTGCGCGCTGTGGGGTTGGTGACCCCCGCACCCACAGCCACTGGGTAGTGGGCCCCGGCCGCACGCCCGCAAGGTTGGTTGGTCAGGAGTGGGAGAGCGCCCGACCCCGGAAGCCCCACACGCAGGCAGGAGGCGCCCCCCCTTAGGCACCCTCGTGCCGCCCCCACAGCGCGCAAAGCCAGCACGCCAGAGTGCGCGCTGTGGGGTTGGTGACGGGTCCCCACGCCCGCACCCCCCGCACCCACAACCAGTGGGTAGTGGGCCCCGGCCGCACGCCCGAACGGACGAGAGGTCGGGGGTGGGAGACCGCCGGAGCCCGGAAGCCCCACACCCAGGCAACAGGCACCCCCCCCGGGCGCCCTCGTGCCGCCCCTACAGCGTGCAAATCCAGCTCGCAAGAGCGCGCACTGCCGGGTTGGTGCCGGGTCCCCACGCCCGCACGCCCCGCACCCACAGCCAGTGGGTAGTGGGCCCCAGCCTCATGCCAGAACGGACGAGAGGTCGGGGGTGGGAGAGCGCCCGACCCGGGACGCCCCACAACCAGGCAAAAGGCGCCACCCCCGGGCCCCCACATGCCGCCCCCACAGTGCGCAAAGACAGCTGGTGAGAGCGCGCGCGGTGGGGCTGGTGACGGGTCCCCACGCCCGCAGCCCCCGCACGCACAGCCAGTGGTTAGTCGGCCCTGGCGGCATGCCCGAACGGACGGGAGGTCGGGGGTGGGAGAGCGCCCGACCCCGGACGCCCCACACCCAGGCAAGAGGCGCAACCCCCCCGGGCACCCACATGCCGCCCCCACAGGGGGCATAGCCAGCCCTCAAGAGAGCGCGCTTTGGGGTTGGTGACGGGTCCCCACGCCTGCACCCCCCGCACCCACAGCCAGTGGGTAATGGGCCTCAGCGGCACGCCCGAAAGGACGAGTGGTCGGGGGTGGGAGAGCGCCCGACCCCGGACAACCCACACCCAGGCAAGAGGCGCCTCGCCCGGGCACCCTCATGCTGCCCCCACAGCGCGCAAAGCCAGCTCGCAAGAGCGCGCGCTGTGGGGTAGGTGACGTGTCCCCACGCCCGCACCTCTCGCACCCACAGCCAGTGGGTAGTGGGCCCCAGCCGCACGCCCGAACGGACGAGAGGTCGGCGGTGGGAGAGCGCAGGACCCCGGACGCCCCACACCCAGGCAGGAGGCGCCCCCCCCGGGCACCCTCATGCCGCCCCCACAGCGCGCAAAGCCAGCACGCAAGAGTGCGCGCTGTGGGGTTGGTGATGGGTCCCTACGCCCGCACCCCCCGCAACCACAGCCAGTGGGTAGTGGGCCCCAGCCGCACGCCCGCAAGGTTGGTTGGTCGGGGCTGGGAGAGCGCCCGACCCCGGAAGCCCCACACGCAGGCAGGAGGCGCCCCCCCCAGGCACCCTCGTGCCGCCCCCACAGCGCGCAAAGGCAGCACGCAAGAGTGCGCGCTGCCGGGTTGGTGACAGGTCCCCACGCCCGCACCCCCCGCACCCACAACCAGTGGGTAGTGGGCCCCGGCCGCACGCCCGAACGGACGAGAGGTCGGGGGTGGGAGAGCGCCCAACCCCGGACGCCCCACACCCAGGCAAGAGGCGCCCCCCCCCGGCGCCCTGGTGCCGCCCCCACAGGGGGCATAGCCAGCTCGCAAGAGCGCGCACTGCCGGGTTGGTGCCGGGTCCCCACGCCCGCACGCCCCGCACCCACAGCCAGTGGGTAGTGGGCCCCGGCCGCACGCCCGAGCGGACGAGAGGTCGGGGGTTGGAGAGCGCCCGACCCCGGACAACCCACACCCAGGCAAGAGGCGCCTCGCCCGGGCACCCTCATGCTGCCCCCACAGCGCGCAAAGCCAGCTCGCAAGAGCGCGCGCTGTGGGGTAGGTGACGTGTCCCCACGCCCGCACCTCTCGCACCCACAGCCAGTGGGTAGTGGGCCCCAGCCGCACGCCCGAACGGACGAGAGGTCGGCGGTGGGAGAGCGCAGGACCCCGGACGCCCCACACCCAGGCAGGAGGCGCCCCCCCCGGGCACCCTCATGCCGCCCCCACAGCGCGCAAAGCCAGCACGCAAGAGTGCGCGCTGTGGGGTTGGTGATGGGTCCCTACGCCCGCACCCCCCGCAACCACAGCCAGTGGGTAGTGGGCCCCAGCCGCACGCCCGCAAGGTTGGTAGGTCGGGGCTGGGAGAGCGCCCGACCCCGGAAGCCCCACACGCAGGCAGGAGGCGCCCCCCCCAGGCACCCTCGTGCCGCCCCCACAGCGCGCAAAGGCAGCACGCAAGAGTGCGCGCTGCCGGGTTGGTGACAGGTCCCCACGCCCGCACCCCCCGCACCCACAACCAGTGGGTAGTGGGCCCCGGCCGCACGCCCGAACGGACGAGAGGTCGGGGGTGGGAGAGCGCCCAACCCCGGACGCCCCACACCCAGGCAAGAGGCGCCCCCCCCCCGGCGCCCTGGTGCCGCCCCCACAGGGCGCATAGCCAGCTCGCAAGAGCGCGCACTGCCGGGTTGGTGCCGGGTCCCCACGCCCGCACGCCCCGCACCCACAGCCAGTGGGTAGTGGGCCCCGGCCGCACGCCCGAGCGGACGAGAGGTCGGGGGTTGGAGAGCGCCCGACCCCGGACGCCCCACAACAAGGCAACGCGCGCCCCCCCCGGGCCCCCACATGCTGCCCCCACAGTGCGCAAAGCCAGCTCGTAAGAGCGCGCGCAGTGGGGCTGGTGACGGGTCCCCACGCCCGCAACCCCTGCACGCACAGCCAGTGGTTAGTTGGCCCCGGCCGCACGCCCGAACGGACGGGAGGTCGGGGGTGGGAGAGCGCCCGACCCCCGACGCCCCACACCCAGGCAAGAGGCGCCCCCCCCCCGGGCCCCCACATGCCGCCCCCACAGCGCGCAAAGCCAGCTCACAAGAGCGCGCGCTGCGGGGTGGTGACGAGTCCTGATGCCTGCACCCCCCGCACCCACAGCCAGTGGGTAGTGGGCCCCGACCGCACGGCCGAAAAGATGGTTGGTCGGGGCCGGGAGAGCGCCAGACCCCGGACGCCCCACACGCAGGCAGGAGGCGTCCCCCTCGGGCAGCCTCATGCCGCCCCCACAGCGCGCAAAGCCAGCTCGCAAGAGTGCGCGCTGCGGGGCTGGTGACGCTCCCCCACGCCCGCAGCCCCTGCACGCACAGCCAGTGGTTAGTCGGCCCCGGCCGCACGCCCGAAAGGACGAGTGGCCGGGGGTGGAAGAGCGCCCGACCCCGGACATCCCACACCCAGGCAAGAGGCGCCCCCCCCAGGCACCCACATGCAGCCCCCACAGCGCGCAAAGCCAGCTCGCAAGAGTGCGCACTGTGGGGTTGGTGACGGGTCCCCACGCCTGCAGCCCCCGCACCCACAGCCAATAGGTAGTGGGCCCCGACCGCACGGCCGAAAGGATGGTTGGTCGGGGCCGGGAGAGCGCCCGACCCCGGATGCCCCACACGCAGGCAGGAGGCGTCCCCCTCGGGCACCCTCATGCCACCCCCACAGCGCGGAAAGCCAGCTCGCAAGAGTGCGCGCTGCGGGGCTGGTGACGCTCCCCCACGCCCGCACCCCCCGCACCCACAACCAGTGGGTAGTGGGCTCCGGCCGCACGCCCGAACGGACAAGAGGTCGGGGGTGGGAGAGCGCCGGACCCCGGACGCCCCACACCCAGGCAAGAGGCGCCCCTCCTCGGGCACCCAAATGCACTCTCCACAATGCGCAAAGCCAGCTCGTAAGCGCGCGTGCTGTGGGGTTGGTGACGGGTCCCCACGCACGCACGCCCCGCACCCACAGCCAGTGCGTAGTGGGCCCCGGCAGCACGCGCAAACAGACCAGTGGTCGGGGGTGGGAGAGCGCCCAACCCCGGACGCCCCACACCCAGGCAAGAGGCGCCCCCCCTGGGCACCCTCATGCCGCCCCCACAGCGCCCAAAGCCAGCTCACAAGAGCGCGCGCTGTGGGGTTGGTGATGGGTTCCCACGCCCAGACCCCCCGCATCCACAGCCAGTGCGTAGTGGGCGCCAGCCGCACGCCCGAAAGGTGGAGTGGTCGGTGTGGGAGAGCGCCCGACCCCGGAGGCCCCACACCCAGGCAGAAGGCGCCCCCCCCAGGCACCCTCATGCCCCCCCCACAGCTCAAATCCAGCTCGCAAGAGCGCGCGCTGTGGGGAGTGGTCGCGGTTGGGAGAGCGCCCGACCCCGGACGCCCCACAACCAGGCAAGAGGCGCCCCACCAGGCACCCACATGCCGCCGCCACAGCGCGCAAAGGCCGCTCGCAAGAGCGCGCGCTGTGGGGTTGGTGACGGGTCCCCACGCCCGCAGCCCCCGCACCCACAGCCAGTGGGTATTGGGCCCCGGCCGCACGCCCGAAAGGACGAGTGGTCGGGGGTGGGAGAGCGCCCGACCCCGGACGCCCCACACCCAGGCCAGAGGCGCCTCCCCCCGGGCCCCCTTGTGCCGCTCCCACAGGACGCAAAGCCAGCTTGCAAGAGCGCGCGCTTTGGGGTTCGTGACGGGTCCCCACGCCCGCAGCCCCCGCACCCACAGCCAGTGGGTATTGGGCCCCGGCCGCACGCCCAAAATAACGAGTGGTCGGGGGAGGGACAGCGCCCGATGCCGGACGCCCCACACCCAGGCAAGAGGCGCCCCCCACGGGCGCCCTCGTGCCGCCCCTACAGCGCGCCAAGCCAGCACGCAAGGTCAGCTCGCAAGAGCGCGCACGGTAGGGCTGGTGACAGGTCCCCACGCCCGCACCCAAGCCACGGGGAGCGTGCAGCCCAAAGCCAGGTAGGGGGAAACGGGACCGGGCTGCCGCCCCCCAAAGCAAGCAAAACGGAGCACGGGAAGGAGGCAGGACACGAGGAGGGGCATGGACCGAGTGGAATGGCCCTACAAGCGCCAAGCACCGGGACCGCGCGAGGTCCGTGCGCCACATCAACCTGGGGAGGGGAGGGGAGGGGCGCGGACGCCGCAAGAGCGCGAGCGCACACAGACACAAAGGTCCCGGGGGGAAAACCAGAAGAGCAACCGGACCGAGCCCGCGGAACGCACAGACCGCATGGAATGGCGTACCAGCGAGCAAGGATGAGGAACACCCAGACGGGACGTCCTGCCACAGACAGCGCAGGAAGGGCGGGGCGGGCAGGGGAAAACGGGGAAGACACAACAACCTGCACCGGCCCCAACCCCCCCAAAACGGCCGCGAACGCCGCGCACACGACCAGGGCACTGCACCCGCCAAAGCAGTAGTGGCGCATTGTGCCACGCACCAGCCCCAAGGCTAGGCAGCCTCCGTGCCCGCCCACGGGAGTCCCACTGGTAGCAAGCCAGTAGCACGGGCCCGGCAGCGGCGGCACCCCAGGCGACCACGCATTAGGCGGGCAACGCGGTGGGTAAGCGCCCGCGGCCACAGCTGCGAATCGATGCACTGACCGGGGAGTAGCGAAATGGGGGAGCCGGGGAGGGACGGGGCTCGGAGCCCTGTGAACCCGGGGGACTCCGCCACCAGGCAGGAGGTGCGTCTTTGAGGCCCCCTCACTAGGACCCGGTGGAGAGGATATCACCTGGCCCAACCACGTGGGCCCCCGGGGCGGAAAAGCGTCTAGTACCTACAAAATCAAACCCCAAACCCCAAACCCCAATTGGAATCAAACAGTGTCACCCGATAGGGCTAACACTAGTAACACCAGCATTATAATCTGTGATTGTCCGAGAATAAGCTCCAAAATGGCCATTTGGTGCCCAATACAGAGTCTCCGTGGGGTATGGTTCCGTCAATTATATAGCTAAAGAGTGCAATAAAGTCATCTTACCGAATCTGCCCTGCGTTGAGACAACACGGCTACATCTTCCATGGTGCTGGGTGGTATAATGTGACCCCTTTGTGGAAAGAAGAAGGCAAAAATGCGGAAAAAGGGGTTACCTTGGTCAAAGCTCCACTCATACGATAGGTCTGCAGAACAGTGCATAGTCAGATCAAAAATTGCGCTACAATCAAGACTATTTAGCAATTCACTGCTGCTCTCTCAGTGGCAGAATTTGCAAACATTACATTACTTTGGGTTTCATTTTGCAGCGATGGGTGCAGCGGCAATTTAATACAGGTACGGTCCGCCTCTGACAAATGGAAAGCAAACCACAGTGATTTAGGCAACAAGCAATTGACGATTATTTTCAAGATTTTGTCGACAGAGCTCCTGAGACTGATGATGCAATTTGTAAAACGTGCAGTTCTGAATTTATGGACAGACCTAAATTTCAAAACTAATGTGACACTTAGCCCCCAGCAGAGCCACCCCCCCCCCACCAAAGTGCGGGGGACCTAGGCCCCGACGCCTCGTCTCCCTGCAGCTCTGCCCCTTCATGGTGGTGACCCGCCTCTTCTGGCTCTGGTGCGACAACACCTCCACACAAAACTACCCCGACCTTACCGAGCATGACATGCCCAGAATGCAGCTGCCACTTTCGGCACGATCTACCATCCCAAGCAAGCACAACCGCACGCCCTGCAGGAAACATGGTGTAAGCGCCGTTGACCCCCATATGCTCCGATCTTCACTGATCTACAGCACTTGGCTATTTTTTGCCATTTCAGAATTAGGTAGGTGGGTCATGTCAGGTCTCGCAATGCCCCCTGGTGGGTCTTACCAGGGGGCCCTTGCTCACCCACCCACGGCCCTACGTCTTGTGCTCCCACAAAGAGGCTCTCCCAGCTGGGGGAAGGGCTTACTCACCGCCAGCAGTAGCCTTCAGCGGGTTTTGCGCAGAGAGGTAGCCCTTGTTCGACCAAGGGCGCACATTCCTCTCCTTGTGGCGGATGATACGGGGGGGAGGGTCCCCTGGCACCCGGTCATCAACCTCCGGACTATGGGGTCCAAGGGCAGGAGCTTGTCATGCTCACCCCCACCTGGGCTGGTTTTAAGGGGGGGTGAGAGAACTTGAATTAGCACGTGCTACGACATTCACTTGCCGTGATTTGTACTGACGCCTCCTTACTCGGTAGAAGTTTCCCACCTACCAGGGGGGCGGGAATTTTGTGGAGTTTGTTGATGTGGTGTGGTCGGTTTCGTGCCGTAGTTTTCAATTGTGTTCCCCGGTATGGTTGCCAGCTAGTTGGGCGCTGTTTCCGATCTTACCCTTGCCTGCCTGGCTGGACGGATGTTGGCTGGCTGGCGTGCGCTCTGCTGAAGGTCGTTCTGTTGTTTCCACAGCGCCTGGGGTGGTGCACCGTAGCCTCAGGTGCCCCATGGTCATCGTGTTTTGTGGTGGTTCCTTTATACTGCCGTCACCGCCAGTGCAGCCGCAAGGTGTTAATGTAGCCATCTTCTTTGCAGAGTTACGTTGTGTGGGTTTGTTCTGTCGCGGCTGGCTGTGTTGTATTGTCCCTTGCGCAATGCTCGGTTTGTCGTGTTTGTTCACTATGTTTTTCCCCAGCCCGTGGTTGCTGTGGCTGGGTGTCGGCTGTGTCAGGCCATTATCGGCGATGTGGATGTGGGCCTTGTGCTGCTGGTTTCAGTGAATCAGGCTGACGGGTCGGCCTCCCGAGCTCCAACTGCGTGCATGGTGTTATGCTGGCGTTTGGTCTGGCGCTATGATTGGACTTGCTTGGTTGGTGCCGTATCCGTCTCCACAGTCTTGCTGTGTTAGTGTGTTGCCAATGCGCCTGGTTGGGCGTGCCGCGCTGGTGCTTGGTCCGCCGCCATGGTCGGGTGTGCTGTGCCGATACTCGGTCGTTCCCCGTGTTGTTCGCCCCCCATGGCCGTTTAGCTTGCTATTGAAGCGCCCGGTCCACCGACACCGGTGGTCAAGTTGTGCTGGTGTTTGGGTTAAATAGTCTGACGTCCTAAGCTGGTGCTGCATCCGCTGCCATGGTCAGGTGTGCTGTGCCAGTGCCATCTCACGTGAGAAGTTCCATATCCAAAACCTGCTTTGCTGTCCCTGGCCCTAGGCCTCTGCTAGATGAAGAAGCATCCGTCTCCCATACCACCGTGCTCTCTCGTCGCGTTGTTCGTTCCGCCCTTTTCACTCATTTGGTATGTAAAGTTCCGTTGCTGGCACCGCCCCTTTGGTTGGTCGCCTGCCGCGGCGCAGGCACCCGCTCCCCATGGGAGCACCGGGCTGCCAGTTCGTGGCGATTCGCTTCCTGTGCTCTGGGATCCAGCACTCGTACACCTATGCGTGACACTGCGCCCTCCATTACTCGCACCTTTGAGGTTAGTGGGGTGGGTGTACTGGTATGAGGTTACAAATATGACAGTACGGGCCCCTGCTGGTCTCTCACATGGGTTTACCTGGCTCCCTCTCCTGGGTGTAGCGGTACCTGGGTTAGCGGAATCTTTGGCCCAACTGTGCTTAGCCCTCGCCTGGCTGGCTCCCTGTGCTGGTTAGTAGGGTGTACCATAGGTGTCGGGGTGTTCTTTGCTATAACGTTCACCAGATAGCAGGTATCTTCATCAACGTTCTACTTGGCCGTGTGTGCTGACAGTAGTGACGACCTGAGGCTCGGTGCGCTAAGCACGGCTTGACATTCTCCGTCACGCCGGGTTGGAAGCCGGTGGAATTTTTCGACGGCCATTTGCTCATGTTGATACCGCGATGTGTGTTGAGCATATGTGGCGTGCGTGGGTGGCTGTGGGCTGCCTCCCGGCGCAGACGTGTGGCCGAAAGCTCTGCATTGGTGTGTCAGTGTGGTGGCTGGTCGGCCCTGCTGTTGGTTGGTCCGCAGCCCCGAACGTGTGGATGCCGTGTGTGCCTGAGGGACAGTGGGAAGTGATAGGGTTAGTGGATGGCCCTTGTTACTGTGTTTGCAGGTGCATCTGATGCCTTCAGTTGCGACTTTCGTAGATTTGCGTACACGTTTTCTCAGCTTGGGTCAGGGGGTGGGTGGTGGTTGGGCCCCAGTCGCCCTGACGATGTGCTCGGCGGTTGGTGTGTCCTCACTGCCGACTGCTCGTCTAGCGGTAGGGACATGGTGGGCAATGCCGTATTTCGGGTCATCAGTGGCGCACCCCATTGGGGTGCACGGCGTGTGTCTGTGCTGGTGAGGAATCTGTTGTGTCGGAGGAGTCACGATGATTCTCTATTGAAGAGCTCAAACAGCCCTTACGCCAGTAGCCTCGGAGGCCTCCGTTTAAAGCGGTGGGGCGCTCGTGTACCGGATCAGGGCACTGCGGAGGGCGCCGAGGATCTCGGTCACGAGGGCAGCATAGGCTGCTGGTTCTTGCGTTTTACTGTAGATGGCGGGCGGCACCTGTCCCTCCAGCCCCCTGATCTTGTCGACCGCGAAGACGGGGAACAGGCTGGGCGCAGGGTTGGTACGATACAACACGTGTAATGTGCTGCATCGCTTTGATACAGTGTGTCTAATGTACTGAATGGAATTGCGACTCAATCATGTGGTTTGAATGTGATCCGTTCATGTACTGTTTTCATGTGTGATACATTGCACAAAGCACACCGTCTTTGAATGTTGTCCTTGGAAACTATCTAAAGCTGTTTCCAACGAAGTACCTGCTTTCAAATCGCTCCATGGTTGTTTGGCTCTGAACCCTCGGCCTCCTCTCCCCGTGTTTGCGTCGTTTGTGCGTTAAAGTAGGGTTGTCTTGGACACTTGGGCTTGTTTTGCGTTGTGCTGTCATCTCTCATTCGCCATTCCCTGTTCTCCTTTTCGCAGATGACAAAACAGGCACAACGGGAAGAATCGTG
Source organism: Eutreptiella sp. 'Long Island Sound 2002' (assembly GCA_964036045.1). Classification (NCBI taxonomy): domain Eukaryota; phylum Euglenozoa; class Euglenophyceae; order Eutreptiales; family Eutreptiaceae; genus Eutreptiella; species Eutreptiella sp. 'Long Island Sound 2002'. The sequence goes on from OZ038378.1 coordinate 66,559,949, forward strand.
CAAGCCACACGATGCAATTAAACGCTTAGGGTTGTTTATAACTCGCAATAGGGTTGTTCAAACGCTTAGGTTTGTTTTGCGTTCGCTTCACTTCGGCATTCACACGATGCATGGTGAGTAAGGTAGGTAAGCCCAGGAGGACCTCTCGTTCTGGTTGCGTCAGTGTGGTTACAGTGGTATTGATCTCGCCTCCCTTCCCTGCATGCGTGCACACGATGCATTAAAGAGACAAGACAGTAGGCCACGCGCTGTGCACGCGGTATGAACCCTTGCCAGGTTACCCAGGGCTTCGCCCTACGTTCCATAAGGGAACGGGCGAAGTCCTTAAGCTTGCTTGCTTGCAACTGGGTTCAGGAACAGTGTATTGTAGTGCACACTAAGAAGCGTATGGTACGTGGAGTGTGTCTTGATTCCTCCGTCTTGAACCCAGTCCATTGGCCTCTGTTGTACAGGTGGGAGGGTCAGGGTGCACTGGTGCAGTCTGTTGAGCCGTGCTAAAATATACGGCGCTGATGACACAATCAATTGACTGCGCCTCAGCCAGGAGTGGCGAGGGCAGTTTGACTCCATCGACATCCGCGCTGTGCACGCCACCTGTGCGCCCTTCCCCTCCAAGCCCTAGCAGAGAAACGTGTTGTGACGTCCCTGTTAGGCCACAGTTGCTTAGCAGCGCTGTGTTCTCTTGTCTTCTTCACAGGAGGGTCATTAGGACCAACGACTTTATCTTCAACACCAGCCAGTAGAGCGGGCGTGTAGGAGTGGTAGTCCTGCGTGGGGGCTTGAGTCAGCAGCAGTAGCGCTCGCCCACCAGGATGGTGCCACTGTAGGGTGTGTAGAACCAGTAGTGCGTGGGCACAGGGCCACAGGGCATGCAGGCCAAGGGGACAGTGTTGGGCCCCCACACCCACACACCCGCGCCCACGGCATGAGGGTGACGGACCCCAACAGCACTCCCAGAGGGCGGGCAGTCGGGGGAGGGGGAGCGCCTGACCACAGACGCCCCTCACAATGGTGGAGCCCCCCCCCCCCGGGGACGCCCTTCCATCACCCCCACAGCGAGCAACGCCGGCCCGCAAGGGCGCATGCTGTGGGGCCGGGGCTGGGTCCCCACGCCCGCACCGACGGCACACGGGTCGCGGAGCCCCGGCTGCCCGCTCCAGAGGACGGGCGGCCGGGGGAGGGACAGCGCCTGACACCAGACGCCCCTCGCAACGGTGGCGGGCCACCCCCCCCCCGGGGATGGCCCCCCACCACCCCCGCGGCACTCAGCCCCCACGGTGCATGCAGGCCAAGGGGACAGTGTTGGGCCCCCACACCCACAAACCCCCGCCCACAGCACGTGGGTGGCGGGCCCCAACAGCCCGCCCAGTGGGCGGGCAGTCGGGGGAGGGACAGCGCCTGACCTCAGACGCCCCTCACAATGGTGGAAGGCACCCCCCCCGCGGGGACGCCCTTCCGCCACCCCCACAGCGAGCAACGCCTGCCCGCAGGGGCGCACGCTGTGGGGCCGGTGCTGGGTCCCCACGCCCGCACCGACGGCATCCGGAACACACGGGTCGCGGAACCCTGGCTGCCCGCTCAAGAGGACGGGCGGCCGGGGGAGGGACAGCGCCTGACACCAGACGCCCCTCGGAACGGTGGCAGGCCAACCCCCCCGGGGACGGCCCCCCACCACCCCCGCGGCACGCAGCTCCCGCAGGGCATGCAAGCCAAGGGGACAGTGTTGGGCCCCCACACCAACACACTCGCGCCCACAGCACATGGGTGGCGGACCCCAACAGCCCGCCCAGTTGGCGGGCAGTCGGGGGAGGCACAGCGCCTGACCTCAGACGCCCCTCACAATGGTGGATGGCACCCCCCCCGGGGACGCTCTTCCGCCAGCACCACAGCGAGCAACGCCGGTCCGCAAGGGCGGACGCTGTGGGGCCCGTGCTGGGTCCCCACGCCCGCACCGACCGCACTCGGGACACACGGGTCGCGGAACCCTGGCTGCCTGCTACAGAGGACGGGTGGCTGGGAGAGAGGGACAGCGCCTGACACCAGACGCCCCTCACAATGGTCGAAGGCACCCCCCCCTTGGGGACGCTCTTGCGCCACCCCCAAAGCAAGCAATGCTGGCCCGCAAGGGCGCACGCTGTGGGGCCGGTGCTGGGTCCCCACGCCCGCACCGACCGCACCCGGGACACACGGGTCGCGGAACCCTGGCTGCCCGCTCCAGAGGACAGGCGGCCGGGGGAGGGACAGCGCCTGACACCAGACGCCCCTCACAACGATGGCAGGCCAACCCCCCCGGGGACGGCCCCCCTCCACCCCCGCGGCACGCAGCCCCCACAGGGCAGGCAGGCCAAGGGGACAGTGTTGGGCCCCCACACCAACACACTCGCGCCCACAGCAGGTGGGTGGCGGACCCCAACAGCCCGCCCAGTGGGCGGGCAGTCGGGGGAGGGACAGCGCCTGACCTCAGACACTGCTCACAATGGTGGAAGGCACCCCCCCCCCCCCGGGGCCGCCCTTCTGCCACCCCCACAGCGAGCAACGCCGGCCCGCAAGGGCGCACGCTGTGGGGCTGGTGCTGGGTCCCCACGCCCGCACCGACCGCACCCGGGACACATGGGGCGCGGAACCCCGGCTGCCCACTCCAGAGGACGGGCGGCCGGGGGAGGGACAGCGCCTGACACCAGACACCCCTCACAACGGTGGCAGGCCAACCCCCCCGGGGACGGCCTCCAACCACCGCCGCGGCACGCAGCCCCCACAGGGCATGCAGGCCAAGGGAACAGTGTTGGGCCCCCACACCCACACATCCGCGCCCACAGCACGTGGCTGGCGGACCCCAACAGCCCACCCAAGGGGCGGGCAGTCAGGGGAGGGACAGCGCCTGACCTCAGACGCCCCTGACAATGGTGGAAGGCACCCCCCCCGGGGACGCCCTTCAGCCACCCCCACAGCGAGCAACGCCAGCCCGCAATGGGGCAGGCTGTGGGGCCGGTGCTGGGTCCCCACGCCCGCATCGACCACACCCGGGACACACGGGTCGCGGAACCCCGGCTGCCCGCTCCAGAGGGCAGGCGGCCGGGGGAGGGACAGCACCTGACACCAGACGCCCCTGACAACGGTGGCAGGCCGGCCCCCCCAGGGACGGCCCCCCACCACCCCCGCGGCACGCAGCCCCCACGGGGCATGCAGGCCAAGGGGACAGTGTTGGGCCCCCGCACCCACACAGCCGCGCCCGCAGCACGTGGGTGGCGGACCCCAACAGCCCGCCTGATGGGCGGGCAGTCGGGGGAGGGACAGCGCCTGACGTCAGACGCCCCTCACAATGGTGGAAGGCACCCCCCCGGGGACGCCTTTCCGCCAACCCCACAGCGAGCAACGCCGGCCCGCAGGGGCGCACGCTGTGGGGCCGGTGCTGGGTCCCCACGCCCGCACCGACCACACCCGGAACACAGGGGTCGCGGAACCCTGGCTGCCCGCTCCAGAGGACGGGCGGCCGAGGGAAGGGACAGCGCCTGACACCAGACGCCCCTCACAACGGTGGCAGGCCACCCCCCCTGGGGACGGCCCCCCCACCACCCCCGCGGCACGCAGCCCCCACAGGGCACGCAAGCCAAGGGGACAGTGTTGGGCCCCCACACCCACACACCCGCGCCCACAGCACGTGGGTGGCGGAACCCAACAGCCCGCCCAGTGGGCGGGCAGTCGGGGGAGGGACAGCGCCTGACCTCAGATGCCCCTCACAATGGTGGAAGGCACCCCCCCCGGGGACGCCCTTCCGCCACCCCAACAGCGAGCAACGCCGGCCCGCAAAGGCGCACGCTGTGGGGCCGGTGCTGGGTCCCCACGCCCGCACCCACCGCGACCGGAACATAAGGGTCGCGGAACCCTGGCTGCCCGCTCCAGAGGACAAGCGGCCGGGGGAGGGACAGCGCCTGACACCAGACGCCCCTCACAACGGTGGCAGGCCACCCCCCCTGGGGACGGCCCCCCCACCGGCCCCGCGGCACGCAGCCCCCACAGGGCATGCAAGCCAAGGGGACAGTGTTGCGCCCCCACACCCACACACACGCGCCCACAGCACATGGGTGGCGGACCCCAACAGCCCGCCCAGTGGGCGGGCAGTCAGGGGAGGGACAATGCCTGACCTCAGATGCCCCTCACAATGGTGGAAGGCACCCCCCCCGGGGACGCCCCTCCGCCTCCCCCACGGCAAGCAACGCCCGCCCGCAAGGGCGCACGCTGTGGGGCCGGTGCTGGGTCCCCACGCCCGCACCCACCGCGACCGGAACATAAGGGTCGCGGAACCCTGGCTGCCCGCTCCAGAGGACAAGCGGCCGGGGGAGGGACAGCGCCTGACACCAGACGCCCCTCACAACGGTGGCAGGCCACCCCCCCTGGGGACGGCCCCCCCACCGGCCCCGCGGCACGCAGCCCCCACAGGGCATGCAAGCCAAGGGGACAGTGTTGCGCCCCCACACCCACACACACGCGCCCACAGCACATGGGTGGCGGACCCCAACAGCCCGCCCAGTGGGCGGGCAGTCAGGGGAGGGACAGCGCCTGACCTCAGATGCCCCTCACAATGGTGGAAGGCACCCCCCCCGGGGACGCCCCTCCGCCTCCCCCACGGCAAGCAACGCCCGCCCGCAAGGGCGCACGCTGTGGGGCCGGTGCTGGGTCCCCACGCCTGCACCAACTGCACCCGGGACACACGGGTCGCGGAACCCTGGCTGCCCGCTCCAGAGGACGGGCGGCCGGGGGAGGGACAGCGCCTGACACCAGACGCCCCTCACAACGGTGGCAGGCCACCCCCCCCGGGGACGGCCCCCCAACATCCCCGCGGCACGCAGCCCCTACAGGGCATGCAGGCCAAGGGGACAGTGTTGGCCCCCCACACCAACACACCCGCGCCCACAGCACGTCGGTGGCGGACCCCAACAGCCCGCCCAGTGGGCGGGTAGTCGGGGGAGGGACAGCGCCTGACCTCAGACGCCCCTCACAATGGTGGAAGGCACCCCCCCTGGGGAGGCCCTTCCGCCACCCCCACAGCGAGCAACGCTGCCCCGCAGGGGCGCACGCTGTTGGCCCGGTGCTGGGTCCCCACGCCAGCACCGACCGCACCCGGGACACACGGGTCGCGGAACCCTGGCTGCCCGCTCCAGAGGACGGGCGGCCGGGGGAGGGACAGCGCCTGACACCAGACGCCCCTCACAACGGTGGCAGGCCAACCCCCCCGGGGACGGCCCCCCACCATCCCCGCGGCACGCAGCCCCCACAGGGCGTGCAGGCCAAGGGGACAGTGTTGGCCCCCCCAACCCACACGCCCGCGCCCACAACACGAGGGTAGCGGACCCCAACAGCCGCCCAGTAGGCGGGCAGTTGGGGGAAGGGGAGCGCCTGACGTCAGACGCCCCTCGCAACGGTGGAAGGCAGCCCCCCCAGAGACGTTCTTCTGCCACCCCCACAGCGAGCAACGCTGGCCCGCAAGGGCGCACGCTGTGGGGCCGGTGCTGGGTCCCCACGCCCGCACCGACCGCACCCGGGACACACGGGTCGCGGGACCCCGGCTGCCCGCCCCAGAGGACGGGGGGCAGGGGGAGAGACAGCGCCTGACACCAGACGCCCCTCACAACAGTGGCAGGCCACCCCCCCCCCCCGGAGACGGCCCCCCACCACCCCCGCGGCACGCAGCCCCGCAGGGCGCACAGGCAAAGCCAGGTAGGGAGGAACCGGGACCAGACCTCCCCCCCCCGAGCACGCCAGACGGAGCAAGGGACCGGGGCAGGAAACGCGGAGGGGCACAGACCATGTGGAACAGCCCTACCAGCGCCCAGTGCCAGGACCGCGCGAGGTGCACACGCCACACCACCCAGGAGGGGGGGGAGCGGACGCCACGGGAGCGCGAGCGCACAAACACGCAAAGGGCACGCGGGGACTACCAGAAGAACAACTGGACCAAGCTCGCAGAACGCACAGACCGCGTGGAATGGCATACCAGCGAGCGAGGGTAAGGGACACCCGGATGGGAAGGGGGAAACGGGAGAGACACAGCACCAGGTACCGGCCAGAGCCCCCCGAACAGGCCGCAAGCGCCACCCACACAGGGACGGGGCACTGCACCCGCCAAGGCAGTAGTGGCGCACTGCGCCACGCCCCAAACCCTAGGCAAGGCAGCCTCCGCGCCAGCTTATCCCACTGGCGACAAGCCAGTAGCACGGGCCCGGCGGCGCCAGGGCCCCGGGCGCCCACGCATTAGGGGGGCGACGCGGTGGGTAAGCGCCCGCAGCCACGGCTGCGAATTGATGCACTGACCGGGGAAGCCGGGGAGGGACGGGGCTCCGAGCCCTGTGAACCCGGGGGACTCCGCCACCAGGCAGGAGATGCGTCTTGGAGGGCCCCCCACTAGGACCCGGTTGGGAGGATATCACCTGGCCTGACCAGGTGGCCCCCCGGGGCCGAAGGGCGTCTAGTACCCGCAAAATCAAACCTCAAACCTCAAACCCTGGCCTCCTCTTTGTTTTGGAACCCTTGACTTTATGGGTTTTCTGAAAACACAGCTTTTTGTGACTTGACCAGAAATTAAAATTTTCATACACCAACAACAATCTCGCAACCAAGCATTCTTGTATGGCTCAGTCCCCTTACCGCTTCAGTGTTAGCGCCTGCACTGAAATACTGTATAAATGCACGCAAGTCTTTTCAGTTGATTCACACTGTTGTTTGATTTTTCAAAGGATTCACATTATCTTCCAAATCCAAAGCATTAGGCGAAAGAAAGAATGCGCCAGAAGCAGTGCTCACCTCTGGTGCTGTGGTGTGGTGCGGTGTGGTGTGCTGCGGTTTCTTGGTGTGGTATGGTTTGGTGCTGTGGTGTCCTTTGATGCTGTGGTGTTTTGTGGTCTTGTGTGGTGTGGTGTGGTTTGGTGTGGTGTGCCAAAGGCGCTCTTACCAGGTGGCAAAAGGCCGGGATGTCTACCCAAGGGCAAAGGTAAAGGGGCTGGGCTGTGTGTGTTGTGCGCTCGCGGTGCGTGTGTAGCGGAGAGAGAGGGGTTCCAGAAAAAATCTTGTTGGCACTCCTGTGGTAGCTGCCGTTCTTCCAGGAGCCCCTGCTGCACGCCCTCCCTCTCTGCTTGCTGGTGTAGACGTAGCTCCTACAAGGCCCAAACCATTGTGCTGCCTGGGCCCTAGCGGGCTTCAGCAACGCGGCGTGCTCCTTGGCGTGTGCGTACCAGACGCTAATGGACTCCTATACGTCGTGGATGAACTCCGTACCCAGTTAGTAAGAAAACGTCATTGCCTTGTCTTTCTTGGAGGGCTTGATCCAGGCCAAGCCCCCTTAAAACCTTTTTGTTGATGCTAAGACTAACTTAAGTATTTTCGTCTCTCTTTTGAAGCCTAAAGTACACTTCCTCAAAGTAACTAGGGTTGTAACCCTAGTCCCCCATCAGGTTCACCCCTAACACTCAACTGAGCAGAGGTAACTTCCTTCACGGAAGATATACCGAAATAAAATACCCCAAGACCCCTATACTCAATTGTTTCTACCACTTATTGTGGTTCTACTTTTTAACTGTTTCTGAATTCAGTTGCTTGGCCAAGTCACATTCTGTGTCTGGCCTGACACCTATGCCCCACATTCCTAACCAGCACCATTTCACCCAAAAGAGTGCACATGAAGTGCTTGATGCTATCTTGGAGGCCAGAGTCAGTCCAGTTTTCATATAAAATCTTTTGTATTATCCATTTGTGATTGAATGTTTGTGTTTATACCTGCTTTGTCTATCTGCAGCCCTTCTGTGTTACACTGGATGTCAAACTATTCATTGATTCGATCCACATCCTGTTCTTGCTCTACTTGCTCCTTTGGTTTTGGGATTTTTCCATCAAAAGCCTGCAGGATTTCATCAAAATCTATAGGGCACTAATCATAGACATCTTTCAGGTAGCAGAGGTAAACCCTGAGAACCTTTCCAACCGACTCTGAGCAGAAGCACAAGAAAAACACACTGAACATGTCCTACCAAACCTGGCCGATCAGAAGTGTACAACTCCAACTATCTCACCCAGTGAGTGAACCGCCACTCAGAGCAGCATCTGGGTCTCAGGAAGATCCAGAGCACAGAGGGGCGGAACTAAATACGCCCAGAATAATCCCATTAACCATGGAAAGCTTAGCGGTCCATGGTGAAGACAGCCTGCAAAGGCTCCGCAGGCGTGTCGAAGCTTCCATCGCCCGGTCGGCTTGTCCAGCCTCTACTTCTTCCGAACTTGGAGTTGGTCCTGAAGAACAAGAGGACCTACGAGGGAGGATGGACGAGTTCATGCTCCATGAAGAGTACCACCTGTCCACCGTAGAAGTAGATGGAGAACTACCTCTTGATGCCCTCGGGTCGCCGCCCTAAACTCGGATGGGCTCCTTCCTCTATTCCGGGCCATCTACAGACATAGCGGACACAGCATCACTACCGAGTCGACTGAGAGTACACGAACATCCAGACCTGCCGATAATGGATCCACCTCGCCCAGAGCCCACCCATGGGGCTCTGGATCGTATGGGCGAACTATTGGCCAAACTTCTATCCGGATCGGAAGACCCGGATGTGACAGCTCTGTTGGAGGCTGTCAAGGCTAAATTGGGTATCACTGAACCCTTACCCAAGCCACCGCCACTCTCAACTTCACCCGGATTGAGCACGTTGGCTGATGATCTCAAAAGATCAAGGGTGTCCAGGTTGCTACCTAAGGTAACTTGCCCGAGCCCTTTTCATCCACGCCCCAGGACAGTCCTTTTTCCTGAACTACAGGAAGTGCCGGTGACGGAGACTGAGAAGAGAGGTCTGTCAGCCCTGGCACCTCTTGCCGGCGTATCACCTTCTGGCCTAGCTCCGGGGGGTGGGAAGACGGGCAGACCTATTGCCCAGGCGAACATCCAGCTGGAACTGCCGGAGTTCGACCCCAAAAATCCGCCCGAATTGGCAGAGGAATTTGCTGAGTTCCTTTTGCTGACTGGCCAATCCCATGTGGATGTGACCACCGAATGCTCACTGCTGAAATGCTCATGCAAAAGGAAATTTTTGCAAAAACAGGTGAAACAGATTGTGAAAACCTGTTCCACCTGGGCAGAGGTACTCCAAAGACTGGAGAAGACATTTCCAGTCTATGAGACTGACCTCAGTGTACGCACACATATAGTGGAGCTACCTATGCTCCCTGAGTTTCCTTCCGCTGCGCGAGTTTCTGAATACGTGTGCAACCTGGAGTCTCTGTTTTCACGAATGAAAGTGGGCTCCTACGGAGCCACTGAGCCCCACCTGTGGCTCATGAATAAGATCCCCCAACGTATGTGGGATGATTGCCGCTCTACCTCTGAGAGGAAGAGTCGGACCCACTCGTACGATGAACTGGTGGACCTTCTGATTGAGCTAGCTCTTGAGAGGGAGAATGATTCCCACATGGAGAAATTCCTCAAGCAGCAATTGGGTCGAGGGGGTAACCCTACCTTCGAACGTGGCGAAGGGAAAGGGCCTAAAAATCACACTAACGCCAACCAGGGAGGTGGTAAAGGAAGGGGTCACCTACGTGCCATGAATGAGGTGAAACCTGATGCAGGTACACCCCCTCTGTTCTACTGAAAACCTGTCAATGACAAGGAAGGGCCTTGTGATGCCCCTGACTGTGATCACCGCAGTAGCTGTATGCTGCAGATGAAACGACAGCAGCATACCAAGGATGGGAAACCTGTGACCCATCAGGATCATTTCAGGCGTACCATCACCTGTGGTTATTGTGGCAAACGACGTCACTACGAAGACGAATGTCACATAAAGAAACGCGAGAGTGATAAACTCAAGCCGCAGGAGGCTGAACGCCAGAAGACCCAAACACCCACCAAAAACCCTCAGAATGGGGATAAAGGGGGTAAAGGAGGTGGCAAGGGGGGTGGCAAAGGTGGACCCCCTAACCCCCAGAGGCGCTCATCAGCGCCCGTTGCTACACCCCCTCTTGCTGCTACAGCCCCTCCTGCCGCAGGTGGCCCCAAGAAGCACCAATAGGGGGATAACGCTACCCCTGAGGGGAATAACTCCAAGAAAAGGCAACTGGCCTGGATGGCCAGGTCCCTCATAGTTGCAGGGGTGGATGTCAAGTTCCCTGATGAGGAGTAGAGGGGCGGCTCCGAAGAGGAGGACTTGGTTTTCTGGATCCTCGTGAAAATCAGGGATCAAGTTCTTCGAGCGGTGCTTGACACCGGTGCAACACGTTCCATAGTGGCCCGGCGCCTGCTAAGGACTTTCAAGAAAACTAAGACCGTGACCATAAGAGTAGGGGATGGGCGTACCATCCATTCCTTGGGGGGGGTCGATGTGACTATATGCCTGGGCGAAGAAACCGTGACCCAACACTGCAGAGTGCTGGACACCGACTCCCTTGACGTCGTCATTGGTACAGACTTCCTACGATGAAACCCCGAGGTAAGAATGCTGTCTCTCCAGCGCCCCTATTCTCTGCACTGCGACTTTGGCAGTGGGCTGTTCTCCGTACCTTTGGAGCTGTTAGGACGAAAAGAGTCTGGGCTGCGCTACGCATCCAAGACTAACTATCGTACTGAAACCTACCAATTGGCCCGTCACAATCTTGAAAATGGACTGGCGGCCCTTCAGGTAAACCTGGATGAGATCCAGGCGGAATTGTTTGCGAGCCAACAACAGCACATCATGCAGTTGTACTGCTCGAAACAATTGAACAATGCTTTCCGTTTTCTTTGGAGAGCAATGGGCCTAGCGTCTGCTATCCTCCCTTCTCCCTGCTCACGAAGGTTCTAACCAAAATCGCCTATGAGGGAGGACGGGTTGTCATGAGCACCCCTGACTGGGGCTGCTCTGGTGAACATGCTTACTGGCGCCGTATGCTAGATCGAATGACCGTGGAAGAAGTGCAACTCCCTGACGGCTCCATCTATGTGCCTGAGGACTCAGACACAGCTATGCAGGCCCCTGAGTGGACCAGTTTCCTGTCCATCGTTGATGGATCTCTCAATCCTGTACCCCTGTGTGACCTAGACCAGGTGCTACTGGAACAGGTCATGGCCGAAAATCGTTGCCTGACCCTTTCTGATCTCAAAAATCGATCGCCCGAGCACCTATCTGCCACACTTACAGGGTGTGAATCTCCCGATGGCCATCTGGAACCTGCAGCTTGACGACCAACTGTCTGAGATCGCCAGCACTATTCCTCCTTTTGATCCCAGCTGTGTTGACCTAAAACACAGTGCCTTCTTAGCCCAGCTGTTGCTGGAGGAGGTAGATCTAGAGTCAACCTCTGAGCCCGCTTCCCTCGTTGGGAAGCCAGTGCTACACATGCAGCCTATGCACACAGGTGAACCCGTGGCCCGGATTGCTGATGCTCTGGCGCGGCCTGCTTCTAATAACATGCCATTGTCTGAGCATGACACTCAGGAACTCCGGCGGGTGTTCTACCTGAAGGCCGAAGGTATTGAGCGCCAAGAGCGGCTGCAACACCTCAGACAGACCTGGAAGTCCTCCATCTGGTCTGAGGAGGACGATGATTCCTATACGCTGCCTGATCCTGAGATACTGCTAGTGTATTCTCTGCACTATGTGCAGCAATGTTCCCCTGAATGGGACGATGGTTCTGTGCCTGCCGAAACTGCTGATTGGCAGAAAAAGAAAGAACATGGAAAGAGCAACCTCCATGCTGAGGAGGATTTCCTGCAGAAACCTGAGAGTCTTAACCTTGACCTCCGACTGAAGAAACTGCTGATAACCTATGAGGAGGTATTCGGCGCCTTGCCGCGCCCCCTCTCTTGTAAAAAACTGGTCCGGATGGACCTGAAACTGAAACCTGAAATTGAAAAGACGCGAGTGGGGTGTCATCCCTATCCCCCTCCACAGGAACAGGTTGAAGAAATCGAGCGCCAGATCCAGGAATGTATTGATGCTGGCCTCGTTGAAGAATATAAGAGGGGGGACTACCCCCATCACTGCAGTCCCTGTTTCCTGGTTGCCAAACCAGGGTCGACTGCCCTACGACAGGTTGTTGACTATGGTGAGGTCAACAAGAAAACCCAGAACCACTCAGGGAGTATTCCTAACATGGAATATACCCTGGAGGGTATTGCCAAATGCAAGTACAAGACCAAAATGGAAAAACGCTCTGGTTTCTGGCAGGTGGACCTAACCTCCGCAGCTCAGGAGCTGCTGGTATTTATAACCCCTAGGGGCCGTGTCTTTAAGTGGAAGGATATGCCTTTCGGGGTGGCTAATGCCCCAGCGCTCTTCCAAGAGCTTATGAACAAAATTTTGTACATACTGGGGCGCAGGCCTCTAGTACAGGAGTTGATTTCTCGGGGTGCAGAAATGGAGGCCCACATCGACGACGTGAGTTTGGGTACTAATACCCAAGAGGACCATGTCCTTCTCCTTCGTGAATTTTTCATTGTTTGTCAAGAAAACCATCTCCGAGTCAAACTCGAAAAATGTGAGTTTATGAAAGAGGAGATGGAATATTTGGGTTTCGACGTGGGGTATGGTTGGTGGAAACCAGCCGCGTCTAAGATGCAGCCCCTACAGGACATGCAGATTCGCGATGACCCCAAGAAGGGTCTACACGATGTGAGGAGGTTTGTCGGCGCCTGTAATTTCTATCGGTGTCACATCCACAATTTTACTTACTCCTCTGCCCCCCTCACTGACCTAATCAAGAAAACTACTCCCTGGAGGTGGACCGCCAGAGAGGAAGAGTGTTTCCAGGAGTTGAAGAAGAACATTGCCTCCTCCAACTGCCTGGGACTACCCCGCCCTAATGGCGAGATAGTCCTGATCACTGATGCCAGTGGCGTAGGAGGGGATGGTACGATCTACAAATGGCAGGAGCTTAACCCCGCTGAACTAACCCACTGCCATTATCGTGCCACTTGACTGAACCGTGATGGTTCGTTGAAACATGACTATCCTACCAGTGAGTGGCGGCTGGTGCCACTAGGACACTGGAATTGGAAATGGAACCAAGCGCGTTCCAATTACAGCACCTCTAACCAGGAACTCCTGGCCGGTATGTTGGTGCTTTCGTCACAATCCCGACTCCTGGGATCTAACCCTATTGTCTGGCTGCGTGACCAGAAACCCTTGAAGTCTTTTCAGAAGGGCCCATGACCAGAGAAAGCAACGCTAAAGCGGTGGTGGACTTACCTGAGCCAGTTCAGGCTGACAGTTCATTATATCCCCGGAAGAAAAAATGAACTGTCTGACTATATATCGCGCAACAACTTCGATGCGCTTATAGGTGGGAGCTCTGAGGCGCTCGCCAGAGAGGCTTTCCGGCGTATAGATGTCCAGCTTGACCTGTCCATGCGCACTGCTGGAATCCTGGAGGGTTGGATTCCAACAGACTATCAGTCAGAGTATGAGCAAATTCTCCAAACCCTCAGCACTGGTCTCGAACCCCGTCTCATTGACCGGCACCAGTGGTATAAAAAAAATCAGTACCTCTTCTACCAGGACCGAATTGTGGTGCCTGAGGCACGACTGGATGGGTGCCTACAGTGGTCCCATCTCAGTTCTGGTCACACTGGCGCTAATCGCTTCAGTGGACTTCTTCCGTGAGTGTTTCTACTCTAGTCTAACCCTGACTGAACTGAGGTCGCGTATGCAGACCATTGTGGATGCTTGTGGCTGCCATGCCAGCAAGCAGAGCGACAGTAGGGATAGGGGCCTGATTTCCAGCTTACCCATACCCTATTGTGCTAACTCTCTTCTCTACGTGGATTTCATCCACGGCCTACCACGCTTCGGCGGCTATCATAGTTGCCTAGTGGTCACCTGTGGCCTATCTCGCTTCAACCGTGTGTTCCCTTGCAATAAGAAAATCACAGGTGAGCAGACTGTGAAACTGTTGGTGAAACAATGGTTCGAACCCTATGGAGCACCTAAGCAGGTGCACTCTGATGAGGATGTACGCATCCGCAGTGACACTGGGTGGTACAAACGAGTGCTGAATGCCCTCAACGTGGAGGTAACCACAGGTGTGCCCTATACCCACACGTCTAACCCTCTCTGTGAGAGACAGGTAGGTAGGTAGGTATCTTCGGGAGCTCGGGATGCCTCCTTTGACATTGCAGGAAGAAGGTCGTACCAAGGGGACGTCCTGTCCCTTTCACTGCCCTATGTCAGGTGCCTCTTGAGCCGCTCCCGCATGTGCTTGGGAAGGCATTGTCGCGGCCACCCGGTCCATGTGTCCCAGGTGGGAGGGTGTCCCCACATGTGTCCATGGGTAGGGCCACATGCCCCCTCCTTTGGGCGGCAGCTCTGGGGTGCTGCCCAGCCGTGTGGAGTATCTCTCACCACAAGGGGTATTGCTCCCGCTTGTCTACGGTACGACCGCCTCACCCTTGTGGCTTGAGTTGCGGGGCCACTCTGCTTGGCAGGTGACCCCCTCCTGGACTGTGTACCGGCTCGCCTGTCACCGGTTGCTTCCATGGCTCCGGGTGACGTTTGCCATGGTCCCCGATGCAGCCTGGCCGGGCTCAGACCAGTGGCCTTGGAGTACCGCTCCTGCCACTGGCCCGGTGGGTCGGCTGGGTCGCCCCAGTGCGTCTGACCCACGGGGTATTGGTTCTTTCCTGTCCCTCGGCCGCCCTACGTGTGTGCAGTGTCCTGGGCCGCTGGGCTCCTGTTCACCGGTGTGCCCGCGCGGTTTGCTGTGGTGCGTCTGCGGTGTCCTGGGCCAGCTGGCTCCTGTTCACCGGTGTGCTCGCTCGGTGTGTTGTGTTGCATGTGCGGTGTCCTGGGCCACTGGGCTCCTGCTCACCGGTGTGCGTGCTGTGTGCGGTGCGCGTGTGCCATGGGTGGTTGTGTCCCTCTTCTTCCCCCCCTAATTTTCGTTTTTTTTTTTTGGGAAAAAGAAAAGAAAAAACAAAAAAGAGAAAAACTGGGGCGCGCGTACACTGCAGGCACAGGCACGGGCAGCTGGTGCGGCAGTGCAATAGCGTTGTGTCCTCTGGCGTGTGTCGTCGGTGCTGTGGTGGCGGTCGCGCCCCAGGGGTGCGGCTCGCGCGTCCTGATGTACACGGGTTTGGGTCAGGGTCGGTTTGGTGAGGTGTCTCTTTGCTTCTGGAGCTGGCTGGTTAGGCAGCTGTGTGGGCTGTGGGTGTGGGCTGTGGTTACGTTGTTCCCTCGGCGGGTTTGGTCAGGAGTCAAGGGTTAGCTGGGTTCTGGCTCGGTTAGGCGGTTGCGCGGGGCCGGGCGTGTGGGTAGCGGCGTCCTTGGGGTCGTGCGCCCGAGGCGAGTGCGGGGTGGGGCGTGTGGGCCGGCCGGTGGCCGGTGGCCTCACTGGGAGTCCCACACGGAGGGGTCGACGGGCGTGCCGGGGGCGTACACAGTGTGCAGGTTGGGCAGCAGCGGGCGCACGTGCAGGGCGTCGGCGTGCCCGATGAGGACCTCACTGAGGACCGAGGGGTTGGCGGCAAGCAGTATGCGATGCCCGGGAGGGGAGGCGGCGAGGAGCGGGAGGATGTCCGCGGCCCGCAACGTGGGGGCGAACACGACGTGGGCCGGGTGCGGCCCCGGGAGCGGTGCCGGGGGGAGCAGGACCACAGGACGGCGGTCTACTGTGAGGTGCCAAGTGGCGCGATGGTGGAGGAGCCGGACTAGGGCGATGCTGTGGCGCTGTGTGGGGGGCTGGGTGCTGGGCGGCGTGGGGACGTGCGGCGGGAGGGGGGGGGGGCGGGGCGGTGGCGTGGGAGGGGGCACGGCGGAGGAGTGACGCCAGCGACGTGTGTGTCGTGCTGAGGGTGGAGAGGAGCATACGGTAGCGGGCCTGGGTTCGGCGCCTTTGGGGCTTAGTGGTGCTCGTTGTCGTGTGCGTTGGCTTCCTTCGGCGTCCGGTTCGTTTGGTGACTTCTGGGCGGGGCCTGGCGTGGCGCCCCGTGGTGGTGGTTTGCTGGGTAACGGGGTTAGATGGCGGCGCCGCTGGCCGGGGGGTCAGGCGCGTCGTGTTGTGTGGCGCGCAGGGCTCCTGGGGTGCTGTGGGTGTCGCCGGTGTCGGTGCGCTGACGCTTGTGGGGTGGTGAGGGGGTGTGTGCGTGCGGGGCTGGGCTTTGGGTGATGTCCCACAGGCGGATGCCGTCTCGCTGCGTTTCCTGGAGGGTCTCCTGCAGGCGCCTGAGGACATACGGGTGGTCCTGGGGCGCGGGGAGGTTGCGGGGTTGGACTCCCAGGGGGTGGAGCGCATCGGCCAGCATGGCTTCCCATGCGGCCTGCGGCATCCACCCCCCCGCTGGCCGGAGGCGGCAGTTCTCACCCTATTGTGCTAACTCTCTCCTCCACTTGGATTTCATCCACGGCCTACCACGCTTCGGCGGCTATCATAGTTGCCTAGTGGTCACCTGTGGCCTATCTCGCTTCACCCGTGTGTTCCCTTGCAATAAGAAAATCACAGGTGAGCAGACTGTGAAACTGTTGGTAAGCAGGTGCACTCTGATGAGGATGTACACATCCGCAGTGACACTGGGTGGTACAAACGAGTGCTGAATGCCCTCAACGTGGAGGTAACCACAGGTGTGCCCTATACCCACACGTCTAACCCTCTCTGTGAGAGACAGTACCGTGTGGTGGAGCAAAACCTAAGAATCCTGATGAAACAGGAGCGTACCAAGGACTTGCTACGCCTAGTGCCCTGGGCAGTGCTGACCATGGACTCACAGCGGAGCTCCTCTACGGGTATCACCCCCCACGAACTGTTCCATGGAGGACGACCTGCATGGTTCTTCAAAACCCCCTTTCCTGAAGACTTCAAGAGCCCGTTGAGAGATTGGCTGGAACACAAGCAGTCCCTGGCTAACCAGGCTGGGACTAACCTGAGACACATTCGTGACCGTGAACTGATTTGACGGAACCGCCTACGGCGACCTGCCAGCTTCAAGGTTGGTGACCTTGTTTTGGTTCACCATTCACGCCTACCCTCCTGGCCAAGTAACTGCCTACAGGACCCTTATTTTGGACCCTATCGTATCATCAGGATAGATGGATCCAAGATCCATGTCAGGTGCAGTCCACGTCTAGGGGGTGAACTGCTGTGTGCACCCAAACAGTTGAGGCACTATCACTCCCCTTCCGATTTGTCTTCGGACGAGTGGCGCCTCAGCAACAGTGAAGTCGAGCGTATAGACCTAGAGAAGGCTGCCAGTCCAGAGGAGGCAGACGAACTCGAAGAGATGACGGCCGATGAGATGGCAGTCGATGATTACTACTCGGTTGCAGGTATTGCTCGCCACGGGTATAAACAGGGCTGGAAATTCCTAACCCTGTGGGATGGCTATGGGTTATCTGAGGCAACCTGGGAACCTATGTCAGCCTTCATACAACCAGATCGGAGTATCAACCCCATCTTCCGCTCCTATCTTGTTGAGAACAACGGAGGGCAGCTATTAAACCGTACTGAGACTCTTTCCAAGCGTAAAAGGAAAAGCTAATTTCCCTGTGTCAGTCTACTAACAGTGTTCTGAGCACTGCACCGACCCAGTCTGTGGCCTGCAGACCCATGCCTATGGTTTCCAGTGTGGACCGGGTGGCCACTTATCAGGCTTGCAGCCACCCAGCGAGTGTATGCCTTGTTGACCATGTGCTGCATGGGGAGTGCCCTGATGTAATGAACTTGGGGAGCCAACGAAGAACGGTGGCTTACTACACCAGGGGGGAATGACAAGCAAGGTGTTATGAGGGAAGGTGTGCCTTCCCTCCTTGGGGACAAGCGAGCCCACAGTTAGGACCCCTGACTGGTCCAGATCTGTGGGGTTCTACCCTTCCTTACAGGGTTTACCATACCCCTAAGTGTGCTACGTATGTCTGTGTGTGTCTCACTTCTCTCCTCGGCGTGGCTCCGAACTCAATGGGCCTCGCTGATGTCGGACCGAAGTTCCTAGTCAGTTCGGTACCACTCCTATGGCGCCCAATTTCTGTGCTGGCGCCTATCCTTGGGGGAAGACGGCAAGGGCCCTACCTACTAGAGGGGAGGGGTCGCCAAGTGTGCTAAGGGCATACAGAACGCCCATTTTTGCTAAGGGCGGAAAGCTAACGCACTCTCCTGCCCACGTGGAAAGGCACGCGGGAGAGGAGGCACCACTACGGTACACTCACTAACGCCAGCACCGGCCTTCGAAGGCAGGGTGAGCACTCATCACCTGCACTCAACTCCTGCCAGGCCTGCTGACCCTAACACCTACACACGCTACTTGGTGTTGCTGTCAATGAGGTCTCGGGTCCTATTGACCCTCCTGTGAGAAAGCAAGAGAACACAGCGCTACTAAGCGGCTGTGGCGTAACAGGGACGCCACTACGCGTTTCCCTGTCAGGGCTTGGAGGGAGGGAGTGCTCAGCCTGCGTGCACAGCGTGGATGGCGGTGCAGTCGGACTGCACTCACCACTCCTGGTTGAGCTGCATTTATTTGTTTTTGTGATCCGCGCAGCATATTTTAGCGCTGCCGAGAGGGACTGCACCAATCGCCCTTACCTTTCCACCTGTAAAGCAAAGGCCAATGACTGAGGTTCAAGACTGAGGAACTAAGACAGCCTCCACGTGTTATACGCTTCTCAGGCTGCCCTATAATACGCTGTTCCTGAACCTCAGTACAAGCACGCAAGCTTAATAAACTCCGGCCGTTCTCTTCAAGAACGTAGGGTGGAGCCCCTGGGTAACCTAAACAAGGTTTACCGTGCGCACTTCGCGTGGCCTACCCTTTGATGCGTCATATGCATGCACAGGTATGCACCATCACTCCATCCTGTTG
The DNA here is from genome assembly GCA_964036045.1 of Eutreptiella sp. 'Long Island Sound 2002'. Taxonomy (NCBI): domain Eukaryota; phylum Euglenozoa; class Euglenophyceae; order Eutreptiales; family Eutreptiaceae; genus Eutreptiella; species Eutreptiella sp. 'Long Island Sound 2002'. The sequence goes on from OZ038378.1 coordinate 66,578,745, forward strand.
TTTATACCTAATTTAACCCAACATAACCAATCACAAGCGTGACTCAACCAGGAGCTGAGCTCCTCCTGGGCTTACCTACCTTACTCACCAGGTATCATGTGAATGCCGAGGAGAACACGAGCGCAAAACAACTCTACGCGCTTAAACAAACCTACAGCAAATTATAAACCACCCTAAGCGATTAATGCACTATGTGTCATGCACGCTTCCGTTGTCTTGTTTCCTGCAGAAAGAGGGAGAAAGTGGCGCACTGCACAGCGCAAAACAAGCCTAAGCGTTTTAAGCAACCCTACTTTAGCGCTACGGCTACACACGAGCAAACAAACGGTAGCAAGCACTTTCTTTTCTTACCTGTGAAGAGAGAACAAGGGTGGATTGGGCTACAGGGAAAGCGCCACAGCGTGTGAATGCATATTCTAACCCTACGTGCGCGCTGCGCGCTCCATTCGCATCGCATACCTTTCATTCCTGTTTTGACCTGTGCAGAGCAGGGGAGAAGAGAACCCGAACCCACAACAAACACAGCGTTGACAACCCTAACGTTTTGACGAAGCAACCAGCACGAACGCAATGACACTGGCATACCTGGGAGGTGGGCTGTCCACCTGCTCTGTGGTGTGGGTTGAGTTTGAATACTTTTCCCTAAAGTTTATAAAGTTTTTGATGCAACTGTGCAAAAATTTCCTTTAGAGCTTTAAAAACTACGGCTCATACCTTCTTTCTCAAAAGCCGTCTACGCTTGCGCAACCTTGTTTTTGAAGTCCGCTTCCGTTGCGTCTTTCTGCGACTTTGAGTTGGCCAGCGGCAGGAGCGGTACTCCAAGGCCACTGGTCTGAGCCCGGCCAGGCTGCAACGGGGACCATGGCAAACGTCACCCGGAGCCATGGAGGCAACCGGTGACAGGCGAGCCGGTACACAGTCCAGGAGGGGGTCGCCTGTCAGGCAGAGTGGCCCCGCAACTGAAACCACAAGGGTGAGGCGGTCGTACCGTAGACAAGCGGGAGCAATACCCCGTGTGGTGAGAGATACTCAACACGGCTGGGCAGCCCCCAGAGCTGCCGCCCAAAGGAGGGGGCATGTGGCCCTACTCATAGACACATGTGGGGACACCCTCCCACCTGGGACACATGGACCGGGTGGTCGCGACAATGCCTTCCCAAGCACATGCGAAAGCGGCTCAAGAGGCACCTGACATAGGGCAGTGGGAGGGACAGGACGTCCCCTTGGTAGGACCTTCTTCCTGCTTTGTCAAAGGAGGCATCCCGAGCTGCCGAAGATACCTACCTACCTACCTACCTTTGAGTTTTGGTGTGTAAAAATGACGATTTCCCGCGTGGTTTCGTCGATTTTTAGCGATTTGACTTGTTAATATGCTACCTTTCGCTAAACCGCAGGAATCACTCCCTGTTGGTTACATTTTCTAATTTTTTCAGCTCCTGGAGACTTGTGTCCTCCATTGGGAGTATTGCTCTGCCTTGGCCCTTGGTCAGGACGTTTACTAAAACGCTGTTTATGCAGCGATAGCCGTCCGCATTAGAGCGTTCGACTGTACCCTGGTGGGCAAGCATATGTGCTCTAGGGAGGGAGTCCTGGGTTCAAACCCCACTACCCCCAAAATTTTACCAAAAGCTTTCGTCGCACGCTGGCGACTTTTGAGGAATGCCCCATCGAAGGGACATCATTCACGGTACATTACACTGTTTTTCAAGGGTACCTACTGTGTGATAGGCTTCTATGAACTGATCAGAATTTTATTAGTAAGTTTAATGCATTTTCTGGGGTAACTTTGGGATTTTTTGAGCCTTTTTCCTTGGTCCTACTAGCTTAGCTAACTAGTACTCCAGGGGGGAGTAAAAAAAGTCACCGCCTTGTCTTTCTTGGAGGGCTGGATCCAGGCCAAGCCCCCTTAAAACCCTTTTGTTGATGCTGAGACTAACTTCAGTATTTTTATCTCTCTTTTGAAGCCTAAAGTACACTTTCTCAAAGTAACTAGGGTTGTTCAAAGTAACTAGGGTTGTAACCCTAGTCCCCCATGGAGTTCACCCCTACCACTCAACTGAGCGGATGTATCTTCCTTCATGAAGGATATACCGAAAAAAAATAGGCATTTCATGCCATTATCAAAAGTTTTCGTCGCACGCTGGCAACTTTTAGGGAATGCCCCATCGAAGGGACATCAATCACGGTACATTACACTGTTTCTCAAGGGTACCTACTGTGTGATAGGCTTCTATGAACTGATCAGAATTTAATTGGTAAGTTTAATGCATTTTCTGGGGTAATTGTGGGAATTTTTGAGCCTTTTTCCTTGGTCCTACTAGCTTAGCTAACTAGTACCCCGAGGGGGAGTAACAAAACATCACTGCCTTGTCTTTCTTGGAGGGCTTGATCCAGGCCAAGCCCCCTTAAAACCCTTTTGTTAATGCTAAGACTAACTTCAGTATTTTTATCTCTCTTTTGAAGCCTAAAGTACACTTTCTCAAGGTAACTAGGGTTGTAACCCTAGTCCCCCTTGAAGTTCACCCCTACCACTCAACTGAGCGGAGGTATCTTCCTTCATGGAGGATATACCGAAATAAAATAGGCATTTCATGCTTTAGGCCTTGGAGGTTAAGCCTAGTGGTCTCCCACCCCAAGACCCCTATACTCAATTGTTTCTACCACGTATTGTGGTTCTACGTTTTAACTGTTTCTGAACTCAGTTGCTTGGCCAAGTCACATTCTGTGTCTGGCCTGACACCTATGCCCCACATTCCTAACCAGCACCATGTCACCCACAAGAGTGCACATGAAGTGCTTGAAGCTATCTTGGAGGCTAGAGTCAGTCCAGGTTTCATATAAAATCTTTTGTTTTATCCATTTGTGATTGAACCTCTGTGTTTATACCTGCTTTGTCTATCTGAAGCCCTTCTGTGTTACACTGGATTTCAAACCATTCATTGATTCGATCCACATCCTGTTCTTGCTCTACTTGCTCCTTTGGTTTTGGGATTTCACCATCAAAAGCCTGCAGGATTTCATCAACATCTATAGGGCACTAATCAAGGACATCTCTCTCAGTTTGTGGGGCCCCGTGCACTCCGAGCGGGCCTGTTGCATTGAGCGGGCTCAGACAGCCGCTGCTGGGTGCTCTAGCACTGCCAGGTCCCACAGCTGGAGGCACACTGAGGTTGCTGCTCGCACATCTTCCGGTCGAGCCAAGCAGCGAGCCGCCGGCGGGCCGGCCCCCAGTCATCGGGCCTAGGCTGAGCAGGCCCGAAAGTGGGGCGCCGTCTCCGGCTGCGCCCCACAGACGAGGCAGGTCGTGTCCAGCACCAAGTTCCGGTGGGAGGACCGGTGGGGCGGGACAGTCATCGTAAGGATGTTGTCCAAACGGTGCCCCCTGATGTGGTGCTCCTGGTCCTTGTTGACCCAGTCCAGGGGGAGCCCTCTCCCGGCATATAGTTCATTCCCCCCAGCGCCACAAAGCCGGCTTGCGCCGGTATTGCGGTCCGGCCCTGCAACCAGTCGCTCAGGTTTTTCTGAAGCATGGCGGTCCCCCGCCGAAAGAACGAAATCACTGCTCACACTGCGAGATTCCTTGAAGGACGGCCGCTAAGTAGATTTCCCCATGCTTTATAACCCTGAGGTGCTGAGCACTAAGGGAATGAAACCAAAGGCTCAGGCTTTTATTGTACATGGATGTACGCAGAAGGAAACATAAAAGTGGCTTGTGCCCGCTGTGGTCAATGCAGCATGTGTGGATGTTCAGTGAATTTGCTTCAGTCAAAAATGGTCAGAAAAAGCTTGGTGGTGAACTGTTCATTTGGTTAATACTGATCAGCTTCTGGCTGGTGTTCCTGTGTGTAATTGTAAAGGGTTTATGTGAAGAGTAGAGAGGAAGAAAAAGGGGTGGGGAAACACCAAAAAAAAGAAATAGTCACCCTGCCCTGCAAAGCAAGCACTGGACCGGTCATTTCTGACCTTAAAGCAGCGGTAAAAGAGATCAGCCATAGGCGATGTGTGCTGTCCTGCAGGTTGGTGGTTTGAACGAATAACGCATTTCCAGGCGTCAAGGGCAGCGTCTTTGTTTGGATGGCTGAGGGTGTATTCCACATTTCATAGTCGTTTTTGTTCCCTTATGGGCTTCCAGTCAGAGAGGTGTGGAAGGGCTCGGTCGGAATTATCTGTATTGACAGATTGGGAGTCCCAAAAATCGTCCATGAATTGAGGAGTCGGTGTCTCCTTCGAGGCTTGGAAGGGATGCGCGTTGGTCACTACTGGTGTCCCTTGAGTCTTCACGATAATCAGAGTCTTCGGAGTCCTGTGTGTCCGCGAGCTCGCGGTCATTTTCAGGGCTCGCCTGGGCCGGCGTAATCACTGTTTGAAGAGTTGTCCGTGTGGGCGAGCTCCATGGCTTTATTCTGATCCTTGTTCATCGGTTTGATTCCTTCGCTGGGGGCAGGGTCGGCGTGCGTGTCAGCAGCATCGTGATTGTTTGCCTGAGGGACGTTCGTACCGAGGGTGTCAGTAGTTCCGTGTTTTGGAAATAGATCGCTGCTGGGGACTTGAGTGTGAGCCATACCTTGCGCCTCCGAACCAGATATGATGCATAGGTAATTCTGTCGACTCCCGGGCGTGAAGCAGTTGAAGTCTGCAGAATGGAACAAGGTTGAACTAGGCTGGCTTCTGTGGTTTGTTGTTTGCGGATGTCTCTACAGCGCTGGCACCTTGCTGGTGCATGAAGTCCACAGGCGAGAAACGGTTGAATCGTGTTGTCGCTGGTCATAAACATAGTTCTGCAGTCACGGCATGCCTTTTTCTCTCCTTCCATGGTACTGCTGCATTGATCCGGCTCGGCGTTCTTTCGCTGGTGGTGGTTTTTCTTTGCAACGATCCATTCTCCAATAGATTCTTGAGATCCGTCACTGATTATTTCGCATTGCGATCCGGCTTGTTCCTGCGGTTCGTCTTGTAGAAAGGAGGCTTTGGCATTTTCAATGACCGGTCCAGTGTGCTGAGCAGGGTCAAAGGGGACAGTACCTGATGGAATGTTCGGGCGTTGGATCTTTTCTCTCAAGTGTTGGGCATCTGGTGCCTCTTTCTGGTGGTGTCACTGCAAGAACCTACACATGGTACACACGGACACATGATATGGATCTTCAGAACGAGTTGATTAAGCCTGTTTTGAGTTTTCGGGTCTGTCGATGGTGCATGTGTTGCTAACGAAAGAGCGTGTTCCGTCATGTTTGAACCAGCATGTTTTGCCGAATTGACATCCATTGTTGTAAGGACATGGGATCCGTTGTCCCATGGACTTTGAGAGTAGCTTGTTAACATAAATCAATATGGAAAAGTGATAATGGGCTGGCAGAATGCGGATTGAGGCCATAATGGCTGTTAATGCAGATGACGTTTCTGCGTGATTGTCCATTAGCGTTGAGCTTAACGAAATCGAAGGAAATCCTTTTAGGAAGATTCATCTTCAGTTCTTTCGGAATTCCGTTGAATTGGTGTGGAATTCTGTAACATTGCGATGACGAGCGCGATGACCTGCCATACCAGCTGCTCAGCGTTGTTGGGGAGAGCTGACACTGGTCGCGGTACGGCACCAGGGGAGGAAAGAGTAAGGGCGCCAGAAGAGCCACGTTGGGTCCACCTGTGGCGGCTCCTAGGTGGCCGCGTCCACACTGATGTTGAGGTCTGTGATCCAATGTGACGGTGTGGTCAGCACATGGATGGCCGACTTCCGAGAGAAGCGCTGCCCCTCCAGGACGGTTGTGTGGAGGTGGTGGATACCATCTCCACAGTGGCCCCCGCTCCTGGTACGTGCGGGGGGCTCCCACTGGCGCTTCCGAGTCCAGTACCAGCCAGTACTCTCCCCGCTGTTGCGCTAGCCCGCAGACGTACTAGAGGAGTATCATTGCCTCCTATTATTAGGAAGTGCCCACTGCCGTCGCCACACGTGCCTGGTAGGCCGTGGGCCCTCTCTGGGCGATTCCGGCCATCCTGAGACCCCCTGGTGTGGCCCCCCCGTCCACTGCCACGACAGTTCCGCGGTGTGTAGCCGAAGCGAGTAGGTCAAGGAACCAGATTCCTGGCTGGTCCTTGGGGACCAGTACATTTGGGGAGACGTATGCAATGGATGCAGATCACGTGCGCTTGGGTCCTGTCCCAGAACGAAATGAGAAGATAGGTAAAACACAACGAAACGTTTTTCTGAATAGCTGAAAATAAAGCTAATTAGCATAAAAAATGCTTAGGCCAAAAAGCGCGCTGCAAAATGCGTAAAAACCTGAAGAAGGATTTTTCGACGTGAAATAGGTGAATAGTTAGCGCCGTAAACACCGTAACGCTCGTAGGACCTTAACGTCGTCCCTCTCACCGTCCAACTGGCCGTAGGCGCAAAGAGAAGTGCGTAAAACTCGAAATTTGTTTCTAAGCTGCCAGATCCCTTCACCCTGCTTCCCTCCCTTTTCTTTCCTTCTCAATGCACCTATCTCCCCTCCCTCGTGCACCCCCTCACTCCTTTTCGTCAGCTTAGGCGACCGGCCCTGGGGGAAAAGGGGTGGACCCCTTGCAAGCAAGACCATCATCTTCGCGGCCGCGTGGCAACACGTAAGTCAGAAATTTAACCTTGGTATTGCTGCTTGCCTGCTTGCGTGAGTTGCGTAGTGTTTAATTTTCTACGGAGAAACATTTTAATTTTTGGTTTTCAGAACGTCTTCAAAGGCACGGAAAGACGGCAGTGGTTTTTAGCAAAGGAAAAGAGGACAAAGGGAAAACCAAACACCAGCAGCGCAGACAACCGCACAGCACAGCCAGCCAGCACAACACCGCAAGGCAGCACAGCACCGCAGGACACAGCACAGGTCGCAGGACACCACAGGACAACGCACGGCACAGCGGAACACCACAACACACCAGAGCAGCAGCACCACACCGCAGAACGCCCAGGGAGACACAACAACACACAGCGACGCGCCACAGCACAAGGCACCAACAACAGCGCAGACCAAACCAGCACCGAATAACACGACGCGCAGCGCAACACAGCACTGCACACACAGGGAAAAGACACAAACCAACACCACCAGCAAAGGTAAACGGACAGCAGGGCGCCAGAGCACAGCACCACACGGCAACAAAGAACGACAGATCACAGGACACAGCACAGGGGAGCAGGGCACCACAACAAACCACGGCACACAGCAGGGCAGCAAGCCACGCGGCCAGGCGGGAGCACCCGCAACAACACACGCCAGCGGGAAAAAACGGCAAGCAACCAGACACAGCAGCGAACAGCCAGCAACCACAGGCAACACCACACAGCACCAGCCAGCGCGAACGAAACGGCACGGCACCACAGCACACCAGAGCGGCGCACAAAGGGCAGCACACCAGAGCAACACAGCACCGCAGCCGTGGACAGAACACAACCACAGGCCACGACAAAGGACCAGGAGACGGCGACAGGGGGCAGCAGCGCGGAGCAAGGACCAAGCCCAATACCGGGACCCCACACAGCACCAGGCACAACACAAGACACACCACCACACCGCAACGCGACGGTCAACAACACAGCCAGAACGGGCACAACCAGGGGGCACCCGACGACACAGCAACACACGCCAGGGCACCCCATAGCCCAGGACACACAAGCCAGCCCGACAACCGCACAACCGGCACACCAGGACAGTGAAAAAAAAACACAAAAAGGCAGAAGCGGAAAAAGGAAAGGAGAAAACAAGAGGAACCACGGGAGGGGCGGGGGGAGGACCACGCGGAGGGACCACAGAGCGCCGAGGCCCACGGCACCCCGGGCCGGGAGCCAACGAACGCAAGAGACAAGGGGGTGCAAAAGAAAGAGAGAAAAAAAGAGGGGGGGGGGGCAGAGGAGCACAAGACGCCCAGGCCCAAGGCACCCCAGGCCCGAAGACACGGAACGCCGGAGACAGCAGGGGCGCAGGAAGGGAAGGGAAAAACAAAAAGAAAAACCCAACACGAACCACAAACAGGGCAACCCAAGCCCGCAGGGGGCCGAGCAAACAAGAGCGCACCATGACCGGCCACAAGAAAAGGTGAGGCGCACCAAAGCGCGCCCGTGAGGCTGGCCCGCCGGACCCGGCCAAGTAGAGTCCGCACACACACACGCGCGGGACCCGGGCGTGGCGTCCTCCGACCCGAAAGGGAAGCTGTCGGCGTCCACACGAAACAGCCCCGGTGAACCGGCCGAGTCCCGTGTCGAAAGACGGACGGTACGGGAAACCGGACGCGTCAGTGATTGGGTCCACACAGGCCCAACCACCGCAGCGCACGGAGCCCCAGACCGAAGCCAGAGGGACCCGCCAGGGACAACCCCATCGCGGGGCCCGAAGCGGGTACAACGCGGGGCGCCCCGCAGCGCCCTTGCCTCGGCAGGGGCCAGCGGCAGGCACAATGAGATGGTTCTCGGCCGGCCTCCACGTGCCCCGCGCAGCCACCCAGTAAAGCCGGGGGTGACAGCCCCCGGAGTGGGGGAAGGCACCAAGGCGACGAGAAAGCCGACTGGAGCACTGAGAGCGACCGGACCAGACGAGGCGCGACGCACCATCGCGAAGCCATGAGGCACGCCGGAGAGGCACGCTACCGGCCACAACCACGGCACAAGGACAGGTGCGGGAGCCACAACGGCCACCGGGTGCCGCAAAACCGGGACGCGCGCATGACACACGACAAACCGCGGCACGAGAGGAGGTGCCAAGGAGAGCCAGGCCCCGACGCCCGCAGGCCCCGCACCCACAGCCAGTGGGTAATGGGCCCCGGTCGCACGCCCCTAAGGACGAGCAGTCGGGGCTTGGGGAGCGCCCGACTCCCGACGCCCCACACACAGGCAAGAGGCGCCGCCCCCGGGCGCTCTCGTGCCGCCCCGACAGCGCACAAAGCGTGCTTGCAAGAGCGCGCGCTGTGGGCTTGGTGACAGGTCCCCAAGCCCGCGTCCCAAAGGACGAGCGGTCGGAGGTTGGAGGGCGCACGACCCCGGACGCCCCACACACAGGCAAGAGGCACCCCCCGCCCGGACGCCCTCGTGCCGCCCTCACAGCGCGCAGAGCCAGCACGCAAGAGCGCGCGCTGTGGGTTTGATGACAGGTCCTCCCACAGCACCCACCGCACCCACAGCCAGTGGGTAGTGGGCCCTGGGAGCACGCCCCAAAGAAGGGGCGGTCGGGGGTGGGAGAGCGCCCGACCCCGGACGCCCCACACCCAAGCAAGGCCCCCCCCCCCCCGGACGCCCTGGTGCCGCCCCCACAGCACGAAAAGCTAGCTCGCAAGAGCGCGCTCTGTGGAGTTGGTGGCGGGCCCCCACGCCCCCGGCCCCCGCACCCACACCCAGTGAGTGAGAAGTTGGCCCTGGCCGCACGCCCCAAGGGACGAGCGGTCGGGGGTGGGAGAGCGCCCAACCCCGGACGCCCCACGCCCAGGCAAGAGGTGCCCCCCCCCCCCTGGCGCCCTCGTGTCGCCCCCACAGCGCGCAAAGCCAGCTCGCAAGAGCACGCATTGTGGGGTTGGTGATGGGTGCCCACACTCGCACCCCCCGCACCGACAGCTAGTGGGTATTGGGCCCAGGCGGCGCGCCCAAAAGACGAGTGGTCGGGGGTGGGAGAGCGCCCGACCCCTGGACGCCCCACACCAAAGCAAGAGGCGCCCCCCCCCTGGGCGCCCTCGTGCTGCCCCCACTGCGATCAAGGCCCGCTTGCAAGAGCGCGCTCTGTGGGGTTGGTGGCGGGCCCCTACGCCCCCAAACTCCGCACCCGCAGTCAGTGAGTGGGTAATTGGCCCTGGCCGCACGCTCCAAAGGACAAGCGGTCGGGGTTGGGAGAGCGCCCGACCCCGGATGCCCCACGCCAAGGCAAGAGGCGCCCCCCCCGGGCGCCCTCGTGCCGCCCCCACAGCGCGCCAAGCCAGCTCGCAAGAGCGCGCGCTGTGGGTTGGTGACAGGTCCCCACGCCCACACCGCCCGCACCCACAGCCATTGGGTAGTGGGCCCCGGCCGCACGCCCCAAAGGACGAGCGGTCTGGGGTGGAAGAGCACCCTACCCCGGACGCCCCACGCCCAGGCAAGAGGCGTCCAACCCAGACGCCCTTGTGTCGCCCTCACAGTGCACAAAGCCAGCTGGCAAGAGTGCGCGCAGTCGGGTTGGTCATGGGTCTCCACGCCCACACACCCCATACCCAGAGCCAGTGGGTAGTGGGCCCCGGCCGGACGTCCCAAAGGACGAGCGGTCGGGGATGGCAGAGCGCCCAACCCAGGAATCTCCACACGCAGGCAAGAGCCGCCCGCCCCGGGCGCCCTCCTGCCGCCCCCACAGCACGCAAAGCCAGCTCGCAAGAGCGCGCGCTGTGGGTTTGGTGACGGGTCCCCACGCCCGCACCCCTCGCACCCATAGCCAGTGGGTAGTGGGCCCCGGCCGCACGCCCCAAAGGACGAGCTGTCTGGGATGGAAGAGCGCCCGACCCCGGACGGCCCACGCCCAGGCAAGAGGTGCCCCCCCCTGGCGCCCTCTGGCCGCCTGCACAGCGGACAACGCCAGCTCGCAAGAGTGCGCGCTGTGGGGTTGGTGACGGGTCCCCACACCCGCACCCTCCGCGTCCGCAGCCAGTTGGTAGTGGACCCAGGCAGCACGCCCCAAACCACAAGCGGTCGGGGGTGGGAGAGCGCCCGACCACGGACACCCCACACCAAGGCAAGAGGCGCCCCCTCCGGGTGCCCTCGTGCGGCCTTCACAGCGTGCAAGGCAGATCGCAAGAGCGCGCGCTGGCGGGTTGGTGACCGGTCCCCAAGCCCGCATCCTCCGCACCCGCAGCCAGTGGGTAGTGGGCCCCGGCCGTACGCCCCATAAGACGAGCGGTCAGGGGCCAGAGAGCGCCCGACCCCAGACGCCCCACACTCAGGCAACAGGCGCCCCCCCCGGGCGCCCTCGTGCCGCTGCAACAGCGCGCAAAGCCAGCTCGCAAGAGAGCGCGCTGGGGATTTGCTGACAGGTCCCCACGCCCACACCCCTGGCACCCACAGCCAATCGGTAGTGGGCCCCGGCCGCAAGCCCCAAAGGATGGGCGGTCGGCGTTGAGAGAGCGCCCGACCCCGGACGCCCCACAGCCAGGCAAGGGGCGCCCCCCCCAGGCGCCCTCTTCACGCCCCCACAGCGCCCAAATCCAAGTCGCAAGAGCGCGAGCTGTGGCTTTGGTGACGGGTCCCCACGCCCGCACCCCCTGCACCCACAGCCAGTGGGCGGTGGGCCCCGGCAGCACGCCCCAAAGGACGAGCGTTCAGGGGTGGGAGACCGCCCGACCCCGGACGCCCCACACCCAAGGGGCCCTCGTGCCGCCCCCACAGCACGAAAAGCTAGCTCGCAAGAACACTCGTTGTGGGGTCGGTGACGGGTCCCCACGCCCGAAACTCTCGCACCGACAGCTAGTGGGTAGTGGGCCCTGGCAGCAGGCCTCAAGGGACGAGCGGTCGGGGGTGGGAGAGCGCCCTACCCCGGACGCCCCACACCCAAGGGGCCCTCGTGCTGCCCCTACAGCGCGCAAAGCCAGCTCGCAAGAGCGCGCTCTGTGGGGTTGGTGGTCGGCTCCTACGCCCCTAAACTCCGCACCCACAGTCAGTGAGTGGGTAATTGGCCTTGGCCGCACGCCCCAAAGGACGAGCGGTCGGGGGTGGGAGAGCGCCCAACCCCACACCCAGGCAAGAGACGCCCCCGCCGGGCGCCCTAGTGCCGCCCCCACAGCATGCAAGGCCAGCTCGCAAGAGCGCGCGCTGTGGGTTGGTGACAGCTCCCCACGCCCATACCCCCCGCACCCACAGCCATTGGGTAGTGGGCCCCAGCCGCACGCCCGAAAACAGAGCGGTCCGGGGTTGGAGAGCGCCCTACCCCAGACGCCCCACGCCCAGGCAAGAGGCGTCCACCCCGGGCGGGGCCCTACAGCGCACAAAGCCAGCTGGCAAGAGTGCGCGCTGTGGGGTTGGTGATGGGTCCCCACGCCCACACACCCCACACCCAGAGCCAGTGGGTAGTGGGCCCTGGCTGGACGCCCCGAAGGAATAGCGGTCGGGGGTGGCAGAACGCCCCACCGCGGAGTCTCCACAGCGAGGCAAGAGCCGCGCCCCCGTGCGCCCTCTTGCCACCCACAGCACGCAAAGCCAGCTCGCAAGAGCGCACGCTGTGGGTTTGGTGACAGGTCCCCGCGCCCGCATCCCCCGCACCCACAGCCATTGGGTAGTGGGCTCCAGTGGCACGCCTCAAATGACAAGCAGTCGGGGGTGGGAGAGCGCCTGACCCAGGACGCCCCACGCCCAGGCACGAGTTGCCCGCTCCGGCGCCCTCGTGTCGCCTCCACGGCACGCAAAGCCAGCTCAGAAGAGTGCGCCTTGTGGGGTTGGTGACGGGTCCCCATGCCCACACCCCCCACACCCACAGCCAGTGGGTAGTGGACCCCGGCAGCACGCCCCAAGGACAAGCCGTCGGGGGTCGGAGAGCGCCCGACCCCGGACGCCCCACAGCGCGCAAAGCCGGCTGGCAAGAAGGGCACACTACCCCAAGCCAGGGGGGGGGGGACCGGAACGGGCCGCCCCCCCCCCACAAGCAAGCCAAACGGAGCACGGGACCGAGGCAGGACATGCAGAGGGGCACGGACCGCGTGAAATGGCCCCACCAGTGCCCAGCACCGGGACCGTGCGAGGTGTGCGCGCCACATCGACCCAGGGAGAGGGAGGGGGCCGACGCTGCGAGAGCGCGAGCGCGCACACACACAAAAGACAAGCGGGGAGTACCAAAATGGCAACCGGACCGAGCCCGCGGAATGTACAGAACGCATGGAATGACGTACCAGCGAGCGAGGATAAGGGACACCCGGACGGGACGGCCCGCCACACACAGCGCGGGAAATGCGGGGCGGGAAGGGAGAAACGGGGAGGACACGAAACCCAGCACCGGCCCCAACCCCCCCAACCGGCCGCGAGCGCTGCACACACAGGACTAGGGCACTGCACCTGCCAAGGCAGTAGTGTCCCACCGCGCCACGCACCAGCCCCACGGCTAGGCCGCTTCTGCGGCAGCCCAAGAGGGTGCCACTGGCGACCAGCCAGTAGCACGGGCCCGGCGGCGCCGGCACCCCGGGCGAGCGCGCATTATGAGGGCAACCCGTGGGTAAGCGCCTGCAGCTATGGCTGCTAAGCGATGCACTGACCGGGGGGTGGCGAGAAGGGGAAGCCAGGGAGGGACAGGGCTCCGAGTCCCGTGAAGCTGTGGGACTCCGCCACCAGACAGGAGGTGTGTCACGAAGGGCCCCTCACTAGGACCCGGTGGGGAGGATATCACCTGGCCCGACCAGGTGGCCCCCCGGGGCCGAAAGGCGTCTAGTATCCGCAAAATCAAACCTCAAACCTCAAACCTCCAACCAGTACATTTCGGGGTCGCTGGCCCGGCCGTGTGGCGCCAGGAGGGCCAGGTCCCCATGGCTTTCCCTGAGGTGGGTGTGCAGGGCTTAAGGGAGCTCCGTGGGCACCGTTCGAGCCATATGGAGGGAGTTATAGAGGGGCCCCTTGCTCGGGTGCCCCAGGCACTTGTGCGCTACACACTTTACTGGGTACTTGAAGCACCCCAAGGCGGCTGGGGCTATGGCTATCAACGGGGGGGTCGGGGTTGTTAGTTGATGTTCGTTGGTTTGTTGTGTACTGGTACAGTTGCGGTGTTCTGTTGTGTTTGTGGGTATGGTGGCCGCCGGCGTGGCACACCATGGTGTCCCTATCCCGTTGAACGCCGTTTCTGTTTCGACCCCTGCATGCCAGGCTCATTTGGTGTTGGCCGGCCTGCGTGTGGTCAGTTGATGGTCGGGTTGTTGATTCTGCAGCAATTTCGTTGGTGCACCGTTGTGTTAGCCGCCTTATGGTTGGCTTGTTCGCAGTTGGTTCCTCTGCGCTGCAGCCGGTGTTTGCGCAGCCGCGTGTTGTTCGTGTAGACGTCTTGGCTGTTTTGGTGTTGATTGGTTGTGTCGTGGTCGGCCTATGTGCGTCTCCTCCTGTTTAGCTGCAGGTTGTCTTGGGCCGTCCTGTAGATGACGTGTTTTGGGTTGCGTTCCCCGTGCGTAGGCCTTTGTGTCCGCAGCCGGTTGCATGCAGTCGCTTTTGTGTTGGTCTTGTTGTTGCCGGCCTGTAGGATGTGATGTTGTCTGTGCTGCAACCGGGGTGTGCTCAGCTCGCTGTTCTTGTTCACCGTCGTCTCAGCTGCAACTGGCCAGCTTTTCCGGGTCTGAGCTGAGACCCTCATTGGCTTCACCGGCTACGTTTGGTTGCTGTAGGGTGTCTCCCACACAGCTTGTTTCGCGTGGGGTGTTTTTTGCTGTGCCTTGCCCGTGGTCGACGTGTTTGGGTGTGGGGTTGTTTTGTTGGTTTGAAGTCGTGTGCGCCGCCTGATGGTCTGCTTGTCCTGCTGTCTGGGGTGTTCGGCCGTGGTCGCCGTTAGGGTTTTGTTCGCTCTAATCGCGTTCGGCCAGGACGGACGGGACGGCCTCCCGAGCGCGTGTAGTATGCCACCTGTTGGTGCTCCTGGTTGCAATGCTGCTGCCAGGTGGGCCCCTATGGTGGGGGTGTGTGCTGGCACATGGCCGCTTCCATGGTCGGGCATGCGTTGCCTGTCCGGTACCCGCTGCCATGGTCGCTGTGCTGTATTGGTGCCGGGCCAGCAGCCATGGTTGGCCTTGCCGTGGTGGTGTGTGCCCTGCCGTCATTGTTGGCGGGCGTCGCAAACCATGGTGTCCCCAACCCGTTGAATGCCATTTCTGTTTCAACCCCTGCATGCCTTGCTGATCTGGTGTTGGCCGGCCTGCTTTTGGTCTGTTGATGACCGAGTCGTTGTTCCTGCAGCGGTTGCGTTGGTGCACAGTTGTGTTAGCCGCCTTATGGTCAGCTTGTTCACCGTTGGTTCCTTCGCGCTGCAGCCGGCGCTTGCGGGGCCTGATGTTGTTCCTGTAGACGCCTCGGCTGTTTTGGTGTTGGTTGGCTCTGCCGTGGTCGGCCTATGTTTGTCTCGTCCTTTTTGGCTGCCCGTTGTCCTGAGCCGTCGTGTAGACGACGTGTTCTGAGTTGCGCTTCCCGTGCGTATGCCCGCGTGTGGGCAGCCGGTTGCAAGGAGTCGCTGTTATCTTGGTCTTGTTCTGGCTGTCTTCTAGGATGTGGTGTTCGTTGTGCTCCAGCCCGGGTGTGCCCGGCGCGTTGTGTTGGGTCACCGTCCTCTGGGGTTGAGCTGTGGCCCGCATGGGCTTTGCCGGGTACGTTCGCATGTTGTAGGTTGTCCTCCACACGACCTGTTTCCCGTCGGGTGTGTTTTGCTGTTGCTCGCCCGTGCTCGGCCTGTTTGGGTGTGGAGTTATTATGTTGTCTCTTGTGCTATGCCTTGCTGGTTTTGTTGGTCTGCTGTCGTCCGCCTGCCTAATGGTCCGCTTTTCTTGCTGCTGGGTGTGTTGCTGGCCGTTTGGGATTCAGTCGTTCTGGTCGCATTCGCCCAGGACGGACGGGCCCGACTCCCAAGCGCGTGTTCTGTGCCACTTGTTGGTGCTCCTGGTTGCGGTGCTGTGGCTGGGCCCGCCTTTATGGTGGGGTGTGTGTGCTGGTGCGTGGCATGCCTCCATGGTCAGGCGAGCGTTGCTTGTCCGTTACCCGCCGCCATGGTCGGGTGTGCTGTGTTGGTGCCGGGCGATCCGCCATGCTGGGGCGTGCTGTGCGACTGCGTGCCCCGTTGCCATTGTCGGGCATGTGTGCTTTTGCGTGGCAAACCTCGATGGTCGGGCGTGCATTGCTGCTGTGTGACCCTCCGCCATGGTCAGGTCTACTCTATGGACGCTGGGCCGGGCGCCATGGTCCGGCCTGGGGCCCAGGTGCGTGACGGGCCGCCATGGACGGGTGTGCGGTGCTGTTGCATGACCCAGCACCATGTTAGGGCGTGCTGTGTTGGTGCCAGGTCCGCCGCCGTTGTCGGATGTGCTGTGCTGGTGTGTGACCGCCCGCCATGATTGGGCGTGCGGTGCTGTTACGTGACCTGCCGCCAAGCTCAGCTGTGCTGTTTAGGTGTTGGGCCGCCGCCATGGTTGGGCCTGCTGTGCTGGTGCGTGACCCGCCTCCATGGGTGGTTGTGTGGTGCTGGTGCGTGACCCGTCGCCATGGTCGGGCGTGCTGTGGTGGTGCTGAGCCCACCTCTGACCTTGGGTCTTAAGTGCACATATTTCACAAAACCCCTTTCCCACCCCCAAAACGTACTACTTAAGACACCAACCGGCCTTGAACAATTTAAAGCTCTGGTCGGGCGTGGGTGCTTGCGTTTGGTCCCTTGCCTGTCTATGGCTGGTGGGATGCCGACGCCGTTGCAGTTGCCACTAAATCTTCGCTTGTCCCGTCAAAAAAGGCTGGTCCGACACTCCGTGCCCTGGATGCAATCCTGCATCTTGCATTACATGGAGCCTTCCAGCCTCGTTGTTTGCGCGGTCCTGCTTGGTGTTATGGTATGTACAGCGCCGTGGCTGGCAAGGCCCCTACGGTCGGTGTCCCGCTACGGTGCACTCCCATGCTCTCCTCGGCAGCCCTTGGGAGCCATGCATATATGGTGATGCCGATCCCGTGCCTGTGCCGGCAGGTGAGCCTCTCCTGTCCAGCTGGTGCAGGGCTCAGACATGTCAGCCTGCAACGTGTCGTGCTCCCTGTTGCTCACGCCCCTCCGTCCTGCAGTCCAGGTCGGGTTCGCCGTTGTGTGTGTCCCCGCATTAGGGCGATTTGCATTAGGGCGCCTTAGGGCGGTTCGCGGGTGCTAGGTGCAGGGTTGCGGGGTACGGTGTTGTTCTGGTCATTGTCTTGGCTCGATGCTGTATAGGGCTCCCGTTCCCCAGGTTTAATGTTCCCTCCACATCGTGCCCCTGTAAATAACATTCTCGGAGGGTATGTGTGCTAGCGGTGGCAATTTCGTGAGGCGCAGCGTCCTTTGCCCGGCGTAGCATTCCTGGGTGCCGTCGGGAGGAGCCGGCGGGCTGGCGCGCCCTCCGGATGTTTGGGCACATGTGTGCTTAGTAGGGTGCCCTGCGTCCTCCTGGCACACGCTGCGCCAAAAAAGAGACCGCTCTCGAGGCCAGATATGTTGGCATCAGCGTGCCTGGTGGTGCCATGTGCTTGCCTGCTTCGGTGTGGCACCGATTGTAAGCTTGTGATGCATCTTGGGGATCCCCAGGGACCGGGCCTCAGCAGTCGTGCATTGTGCCCGTGGACTTTGCCGGGACCCGGTGTCGAGCTCCCGGTCCGGCTTCCGGGAGCGCATTGGTCCGCCAGACTTCGTCTCGCAGTGGCGGTAACATTCGGGCAAGCAGAAGGAGTGGTCCATTCAGGAGACACGCTGGACGGAGTGGTGCAGTGGTTGGAGGTGTGCCCTCTTGTCCCTCGGGTCCCCGTTATGTTGTTGCGCGGATACTGGGTTTACCAAGGCTGGCCTGTGTCTGTGAGCGCTTGTTGCGCGGCGACCGGTGCAGGCTTCTGAGGTCATGCGTTGTGCGCTGCAGGGGACCTTGGACTCGCAATGCACGTGGCTTGTGCTGGTTGACTTTGCCGGGAACCGGTGTCGAGCTCCCGGTCTGGCTTCTAGGAGCGCATTGGCTCGCCAGACTCCGTCCCGCAGTGGCGGTAGCATTCGGGCCAGAGGAGAGAGTGCTCCATTCAAGGGTCACACTGGAAGGAGTGCTGCCGTGGTTAGCGGGGTGCCCTTCGTCCCTCTGGTCCCCGTTATGTCGTGGGCGAATACTCGGTTCACCAAGGCTGGCCTGTGTTTGTGAGCGCTTTTTGCGCGGCACGCTCAGCTTGGCTTAGCGTTCATGTCCTTGCCGGGTCATAGGCCGTCCGTCTGGTGTCTGTGGCTGGTATGTGCCGCACTGTTCGATGGTTGAGGCCCGGACCCCCGCTGAACTCCGCGATGTGGCAGCTCCCGCATATATCGTCGGCGCGGTCTGTCTTCGCGGAGGTTGGTGGCGGTCGTCTCTGGCGTCCCATAGGCATGTGCCATACCATAACATTCCGCGCCCTGCCGGGCAGCAGGTGGGGAGGAGTGGATGCTGGTTGGGTTGAAGCCGCCCGGATGGTGCGGTGTCACCCCCCCTCCCTTGTGGACGCGCGGTGGTGGGGGTGGCGGTTTCGTCCGCGCGCTGCCCGACTGGCGCGTTATGTAGGGGCTCTGTGGAGTTTAGTGTTGTATGCTAGCAGTCATGATCATCCGCGCTTCAGAGCAAGAAGGGGGTCCCCAAGTCGTGGCCCCTTGTTGGTTGAGGCATCGGGGCCTTCTCCAGATGCAAGACGAGCGTGCTGCGGAATGCGTTGAACAGCTCATTCAAGAGGGCTGCATACGCTGCTCGTTTTTTTTTGTAATGCGCGATCTGAGTCCAACCAAATTTTCCAAATCAGGAGAGGGTCCGGCAATCATACCATCCTTAACCTCATCCCAGGTGTAGGGTCCGGAGTTGGAGGGGCATCGCAACAAACAGGGGGACCTTCGAAGGTGGCAGCAGCCCAAAGCAGGTTTCCCATCTCACAAGAAACCAGAACACAGTTGGTAGGGGCATGTATATACCTTTGTGCTCGTGTGGGAGGGTGCAGGCAGGGGTTGTTTGGGTTCCGGGGTGCCAACGCCCATCCGGGAGTTATGTCTCTGTGCCACTGCCTGGTCAGTCGCACAGTGCTAGAGGCTCGGAGAATAAACAGACAGGGGGTGGCTCGCCACAAGCACCGCTGACCCCAGTGGGCAGTCAGCCCAAACAGGGGGGAGTCCCCTGCGAAAAAGACCAAGAGGAGGTACTTGGGAGGGGGAGAGAGTTCTGAAGGAGAATGGTGAAAGGGGATCTTGCTTCCGCCTCCGCATGGATGGTTGGCAGCATCTGTCCCCTCACCAGTGCCCGGACCTGGTTGATGGCGAAGGCGGGGCTCAGGTTCGACGTGGGGGCGTGTTTGCCGGTTCGTGGGACGGGATGACCTCCGCCTGCTGCTGGCCGTCCATTTGAAACCGCAGCTGCACCCAACTGCTCCCTGGTGTGCCGCCCTGCGCAGCTTGGCCTAGCGCGAGAGGCAGCAGAGGGCTTGCCCTGGGTGCAGACTGCCGGCCCTGCCTGACACCATGGCCGTCAGGAGGTCTTGGGGTTGGTGCGGGGGTAAAGTGGTGGGGCTGTTAGGCAGGGCCGTGTCTCTGGGGAGCATGAAATTGAAGGCCTCCAAGTTTCAACGCCTCGCCTGCGGCTGCGCGGTAGTCTTCACCTGGTAGTATTGCCTGTCCTCCAATACAACCATGGAGATGACACTGCGGCTGCCGCCTCCCAGGGTTCCCGCGTGCGACGTCTCCGGCCCTGCAGTATAAAGCTCCATCATCGCCCGGAGGTTGCGTCCCCTCTCCAGGGCCATACAGCTTTTGCAGGCCGCCAGCCTGTTGTACGGCGGGATCTTGAGGTTCTTGTCCCTCAGCTGTGGCGGGGCTCCCTCCTGGCCCCGGTGGCCACCGTTAATCGGGCAATGAGCGTGTGCGCCCAGGCGGGCTGCGGGACCCACACCTGCCCCTGGTCCAGCTGGTGGAGGTGGAACCACCAGATGCATACATCAACGAGGTCCTCTGGGACACGCCCCCCGGGGTTGAGGAACGCTTGGAGTAGCCACTGTTAGACGCTGGTGACAGCATGCGGCAAGGGGTCCACAGAGAAACGCCCCTTGGGCAGCAGGTCCTGGGACTGCTGCCAAAGGGCGTCCACCAGGGCGTGTGGGGGCGTGCTGTGATAAACTTTGTAGGACCCCCGCAGTTCCTCCTGCTTCAGGGTGCCCGTGTCTCTCGGTTGTGCCGGACTGGGCGGTGGCCACTGCATCCCTGTCCTTGGCCGCAAGGGTGCCAGGCGAACATGTCCCCTATGAGGTTTTGTCGCTTGGTCCTGTGGGCGTGTCCCCGTTGGAGGGTCATTGTAGGGTGAGCGCCGAGCTGGGGCTTGCAGTAGGAGGCGGGGTGGCGGCAGGGTCCACTGGACCATAGTTCTCCGTCATTTCGTCATCCGCCTCTTGCTCTGTGCCTTCCTGCCTAACTTGTTGGTGCTGTGGCGCCGTGCCTGTGGACCATTCCCGCATTGCGGCCAATGGTGAAGAACTCCAATGCGTGTCGGCTGGTCTGCTTGGATGGTTGATTCCTGCACTCAGGGTCAGGATCATCGGTCAGGCCCTGCGCAGACATGTTCCATTGCAGTTTCATTGGTTGTACTGGCCGCCGCCCCGTAGCTCCCCCTGTGCTGCTTGTCGCGTTGCGTCCTGCTGTGCACGCCAGGCCTCCTACCTGGGTTGTTGGCCTGCCTTGGGGTCGTTGTCACGGGGCTTGCAGGGAGGCTTCCAGTTCATCGGGGCCGCGCCTTTGCCTCCATGTAGTGTTCCTGAGGTGTGGCTGTCGCTCTGGTGCAACGCTTTCCGGTTGTGCGTGGGAGGGGGCGGTGGATGAACTTGACGCAATGTCCGCCGTCGGCCGGGCGTGCGCGCGGAGCACCGCCAGTCAAAGGTGGGGATTTGCCGCCATTCTGTCCCCGGACTCTCTGGCCGACGCCGGGGGTTGGCTGTGGGCGACATCCGCCAGCGCTGTCATCCGCTGGACCTGCCGCAGTCTCCTTCCGCATCATCGTGGAAGACTACTTATTGTGCCGCAGGGGCTGGTGTGGGACTCTGCCGCTGCGTGCCTGTCGACCCCCAGGTGCTCGGGGCCGTTCCGGTGTCCGGGGGGTTTGCCATCCAGTACCCCTTCCCTGGGTTGCGGGCTGCCGCTGCGCGGCGGCAGTTGCGCGAAGGGCTGTAGGGGGCTCTGTTGTGCTCTGTAGGGGGGGCTCACGTCCGACGGTAACCCTGGTTGGTGCCGCCAGGGGCTGGGGGGCAGTACGGATCAGGGCACCGCGGCGGGGGCTGAAGATATCGCTCACCAGGTCCGGATCTGCTGCTCATGCTTCTGTCTTGTTGTAGATCGCGGGGGGCACCTGTCCCTCGAGCCCCCCGATCTTTTGGAAATGCGAAGACTCAGAACAGATTAGGCGCAGGGTTCGTCTGATACAGTCAGTGTAATGTACCGTATTGTTTCGACACGGTACATGTAATGTAATTCATAGAATTGCGATCAGGGCATGTGGTTTGAATGTAATCCGTTCATGTACTGTTTTCATGTTTGATAACTTTGCACTGAAGCAGACAGTTTTTGAATGTTGTCGTTGAAAACTTTTCGAAGCTTCCAACTGAAATACCTTCTTTGAAAACGCTCCAGGGTTTGTTTGGTTTTGAACCCTTGGCCTCCTTTTTGTTTTCCAACTGTTGGCTTTATGGTCTTTCTGAAAAAAATGTAAATGCTCTTCCGGGTGAATGAAAATGGCCCGAGGTGCAACCTTGCAGGGATGCAACTTGGATTTTGGTTCTGGTGACCGAGGGGACCCCAAAGGAGGAGAGGGCAGCGAGAACACTAGACACGTCCTTGGTCATCTCGCGCAGAGAAAAATCCCAGTCTATGTAGAAGGCTAAGGCGGATGGACATAAATACATCTGAGTGATCTGGCTAAAAAGAATTACATAAATCCGATTTAGAATTAAATTACGGCCGAGCTTTTTTCAATCAAAATACCTTCTTTGAAAACGCTCCATGTTTGTTTGGTTTTGAACCCTTGGCCTCCTCTTTGTTTTCCAACTGTTGGCTTTATGGTTTTTCTGAAAAAAATGTATGCGCTGCTGCGGGTGAATGAAAATTGCCCGAGGTGCAACCTTGCAGGGATGCGACGCGGTTTTTGGTTCTGGTGACCGAGGGGACCCCATAAGAGGGGGGGGCAGCGAGAACACTAGACACGTCCATGGTAATATGGCCCAGATAAAATACCCAGTCTATGTAGAAAACTAAGGCGGGTGAACATAAATACATCTGAGTGATCTGGCTGAACAGACTTACATAAATCCGATTTAGAAATAAATTACGGCCGAGTTGGGTCGCGCACGCGCACCAGCGGCAAATGGCCTTTCGGGGTAAATGCTCAGAATGCGGCGAATTCACAATGAATGGACGAGGGCGCTGAACCCCGCATGTCAGAATTATATAGTTCAGTCCCTGGGAATGGTCTGGGGACCGGCGGTAGCACCGAAGTATGTTCAATGGCCAAAAGGTAGCCAATCTGCGGCAGATCTGTGAATGGGGTTAGCCGCACTTACACCCCCCCTACAAACCCACACTGGGGTGTGTCCCTACGTCAACGACGATTGCAGTGTGGGTACGTCCAAGAATAAAATAAAAATGTGCCCTCGATGAGGGCAAATCTGCTCAATCAGATCTAATTTTGGCTGAATTGGCACCAAATTGGGATGGATGAAACTGGAATGAAGCACAACGGGGGGTGACGAATGGTCCAACTGACAGGGGAACATACCGTTAAAGCTAGGAACCACGTAAATCTATCTGTAAGCGATACCAAACCGTGCTTTGTTTGATAATGAGGTAGATTAATGGAAGATTGAATGGGGGGATGATCAACATGAAGTGAAATATCTGGCGCTCTGAGCGGCTTTTCCCTCGCGGGCACGCCACAGCGTCCTCCACGTAAACTACATTGTGTTAGTCCCGCGTTTCTTGTTCTGAAACGTACAGCATGAGCTACAAATTTGATGTATCTGGCAGATTTTCACAAAAAACAACAAGGTTGAGTCTCAATTCGAACTGAGACGGAAGGAATGAATCAGTTGCAGTGAAGAGAAACAAGGGCAAAGGTAGTCCACAGGTCCTAAGTGAACAGAAAAACATCAGCGTCAACAAGCCCAGGCTAAGCCGTAAACAGATCTTGCAGGAATGAGAGGAGATGACAAAACATTTAACCTAAATTATCCTACAATGAGCAAATCTCTGCGGATAAAGGCAAAATGATGCGAAATGTCTGGAACCGAAACAACTACTGCCTTCTTCTAGACTTGGGTAATGTATAATGACGTTCGTTCAGCTCAATTGTGCTTTCTGGCCCGTTTGTTCGCCAGCATCCAACATATTCCATGAAAATGATGCTCTGATCATGATGCATCATGATGGGACATTTTGGTTCTCAATACTTGGCATGTAAATGCCGAAGAATAGCAACAGGCGCTTTACAGATAGTATATAACTGAAAGGCACCTTTATGTACAGTGGCGGCGGTGTTCATTGACTTGGACAAAGACAATCTTTTGACTTAGTCCCACACCACATTGGAATTCACCATCTTTGACCTGAAACTGAGGGATGCAGCTCACATTGGTGTGTGTCAAAAATTCACCGAAGCTTAAGGCCCTCACAGGTTGCTGTTAGAAGTCCCTAGGGTGTCTGGCTGAAGGTTGTCTGAACAATTGACGTCGGGGGTTCGTGCAACAATGGCAGAGTGAGGCACAAACCTGAGGAATTCAGGGTACATTCCAGGATCCTGTACCTGAATCTCGACTTTGGCTTCAGCATCAAGACAGATAAAGGTACGATATGAGTTCCCGGCGTCGCAACTGGTGCGGCCAGAACTACAGGGGGTAGCTGTAGGGGTGAAAGTCGCTGCGCAGCGTTTTTGGATGTACAATTGCTTCCATCAGCACGAGTAGCCCAATTTTCGAAGGTGCACAGACCAACAGCGGCAAGACTACCCTGAATGTGCCTGAGTTAAGCCTCACTTTCGGTTTAATCTGGACACGGCAACACACTCCGTGGGCTCCCGTACCTCTTCCGAGCCTTGTCTGCCTAACGGAGACCAACAAAAAGTTGATTGAGGTCAGATTATAAAACATTCTCAATTCTCCACATCAAGTCGTAATCAGCAAGAATGAACAGTGGATTAGGCAGAATGCAGTTTCTTCAGGCCATCAGAACACTCACATTGTAATAGGTGGTCGACGGGCCGAGGCTGGAGCTTTGGAAGGAGTTCGACATGCAAGGGTTTCGAACCTATACCCTTGAGCCCTAGCGACCAGTGCAATGACGCCCTGGACTAGACCACTGTTAGCCAATTTAGGGCGCCCGCGACCCAAGTCTTGGGATGGCTTCCTCAATTCCGTCAGGCACGAATGCATGTGACCACCAACCTGTCTGGTCGGGCACGCGTAGGGCGCTGTGAATCAGGGGCAGAACTCGAAGCTCGGTCCTCATTAGGCTCCTGGGCTGGCCTGACCCCAGCAAGGGGGATGGACGGATAAACCTTGGAATGTGACGAATGAGGGTGATAAAATGCTGGATATCGATGTATCACAGGTCCTTTTCTGTCATCCCGAACCTGTCTGTCTACTTCAGACAGACAACCTGTCAAAAGTACACCAATTCCGGGGTGTTTCTTGAGGAACTCCATGAACCCTTTCGTGTATCCTTGAACGCAAGGATGAGCTGGTTCCCAGTCGTTGTGACTGGAATCAAAGCCCCACAACTCACACAAAAACTTCCATTCGCCTTTTTGGTCACATTGTGCCTCGAGAATCTTCTGGAATTGGTACTCCCTCGCTTCGATGACTCAATCGGATAAGAATTTCGACGTCCAAAAGTGAGGTTTAACTCCCCGTTTGGAGGAAGGCATTTCTCTCTTCAGGCCATTGCCAGAAGCTTCGATTTCCCTGTTGACAGCCACACGGATCTCCCACCCTTTTTCTCCTAGACGGGCTGTAACAGCAAATGGCCCTCCCACAAGGGAAGAAGCTTATCATCTCCGTCCAGAGGGGTTTCAGATTTTTGAAGCCACATCAGATTGTCAACTTCAAACTTGTGTGGGTTTTTTCGGCCCTTATTCTGGACCCAGAGTCAGTCAGCCTGATGCTTGTCAATTAATTTAGAGACAGTCTTTTCTGCCCTTCGGATTTCATTCATATACAGCGAGGCATCTTTGCAGGGGAAAGGATTATTCAACGGCATGTTCCACCAACTGTTTCTTCGTTCAAAGACAATTTCATTTTGAGAAGAGCCATGGTACAAAGGCGTGTTGTGGTAACGACAAAGCAAGACGAAAAACGTTTCAAGCCAACGGAACCCCTTCTCACTGGCGCGTTCTGCACGCAGCATATTTATAAGTGAGCGGCCGGCTCTTTTGCCTGGCAGCACTTGATGTGAGTGGATTTTACACCTGAGGTGATTGATTCCAAGGCGGGTACATATCTCTCTCCATGATTCGGAGGTGTACTCTCTATCTGAGTCCGCAATCACCTCGGATCGGACGTCTTAACCTCCCATCCATGTCTGCGCGGACAATTTGGCGGCAGCTTTGCCAGTCATCAACTCGATGTTACAAGGCAACACCTGAATGTAGCTGGAATGACGGCACTGAATAATGAGCACTCCATTGACTTTTTTGTTAGTACAATGGCACTCTTTGTCATCGAGTTCACCGAGATAGAAGAAATTACAGGTAACTCTGTTGAAGAGGTGCTCCGGAATAGGATGTCGCTTCAGAGGGCCGTGCTTCTTGGCACTGGGAGGCGTTGAGACAGCACATTGGGCACATCCGGCCGGTACTCTCATGCAATGAGTGGAGAGCCTTGAGCCAAATAACCTATGCTTGATCATGGACCATAATGTACGGCCATGTGCTCGGGCGGACTCTCATTTGTGCCACCAGTTTATCACTCAAGGGGCGAGGGCGTCTGGTACACACAATTTACCCTCCATCCGAAGTTTCCCCCCGTGCAAAGAATATTCGCAATCGATTCCATCGTTCTGAGCATCTTTGGATCTTAAGTTCTCAAAGACCTCTCTAACCATGGAATCAGTCATATAATCATTGGTCCAGTCACGGATGATGAGAGGATTTTATGGCAGGGGTGGGCATTTGGCCGGATCTGGACGTTTAATGCGCTGAATCAACCAAAATGTACTTACAGGTGCGGTGTACTTAGTCCGTTTCACACTCCCGGAGTAAGGATCCGTGGCGTTCTCCGCAACATTCAGTGATTTGGTAATAATCTCATGAGCATGCGCCGGATCTGAGAAGGCCGTGACGTCATGACACGGTAATGCATGCTGTTTAACAGTGCATTGCATGCATTCACGTGGAATGCGCTTCTTTTCTTCTTGATCCCACTCGATTATGGCGTGGCGGTCCTGCTCGGTACCATGGATGTTGGTAATTTGCAGCCCGTCCAAAGCGGGATAAGCCCATCGGCTCAGACCATATGCTACCGTGTTGTATTTTTCAGGTAAATAAAAAACATCGAGGTCAAACAGACTGAGAAATTTGTGCCATCTGGCCCGTCGACGAGCTGGGCCGAAAACTGTACGGATGTGTTCCGTGGCCCCATGTTCAAAAGACCGATGATCCGTCAGGGCCTCCACTCGATTGGTGCCAACCCACGATTGATACTTTTTCGGAGCGCAGAGTATGGTGTACGTTTCTTGCTCATGCTGCGACCATTGCATCTGGCGTGGGGCTAGCTTCTGAGTTTTATGCAAGAGGGTAATGATCGCCGGTGGCTTCATCCACCTGTTCAAGGACGGCTCCGATCGCGTAGCTGGATGCGTCGGTTCTTATGTAGAAGGGTTTGTTGATTTTCGGCACGTGCAACGTGCCGAGTTCGCAGAGGGCCGCCTTCAAGTGATGGAAACCCTCGTCGTATTCATTGGTCCACTTAACACGCACCTCTGCAAGTGTCTTGCCGGCATCTTGCCCTACGTTCAGTAATTCAATGAGGGGGCGGCAAATTTGGCATAATTCAGCACAAATCTGTGGTAAAAATTGCAACAACCCGGGGATCCTCTCAATTCCTTAATAGTCTCAGGGCTTCCACCTCTTCATAGCAACGAGCTTCCCTGAACTGGGTCGGCGTGTACCGTTCTTGAGAGGAGAACCACTAAATTCGACGGATTTTAATAATAATTTTCCCTTCTTCGGCCAAGAAGTCAGCTGATTGGCATCAATTGATGCCAATCAATAGAATGTCCATTAATTGGTTCAGCCCGTTTTTCATGTAGGGCCACCAGCTCCTCTTCGGTCAGTCCCTTCCCTTCTGTCGCAATGATTACATCCTCTATGAACACACTGACGAAGGCACGGAGCTCAGGAGGAGCTGTAAAAAACACGTCCCCCACCAGTCTCTGAAAGAATGAGGTCACATTCTTCAGTCCGATGGGAACAATCGTCCCCTGGACCGGACCACATGGGGTGCACATACAAGTCAGAGGCCCGCTGTCCTTCATCAATGAGATTTGGTAAAAGCCGTGACGGAGGTCCGGCACAGAAACAAAACTACCTAATGCCCTCTCCTCCTCAATGAGGGGAAGGGGGTGTGAATCCGCCTTGGTTTCAGCGTTTAGGTTGCAAAAATCAACAACCATTTGCCAACAATCTATGGTGTTTTGTTCTGCAGGTCGTGGGTTTGGAACTGTAAATGGTGAACAGCACCACTCACTGGTCATGCAACCGTCAAGCCAACCAAAATCCCTGAGATTGCTTTCGATTATTCTTTTGAGCATGTCATGTTTCTGTCCGTGGTTCTCATAGGGGCGCTCTTTCTTCTCCTTGTACCCCTCAGGAAGCTTGATGAAGGCTTCACCAAACTGCCCACGGACAAGGCAATTTTTGACTAACTTACCAAAAAGGGCTGTGTCCTTCCGTTCCTCGAAAGTCTTTTCTCTCTTCTCGGAACACACTCGGATTTTGCGGAGCGATTAAAAATTTTTCTTCGCCCGTGCACTGAAGATTCTTTTCCATGTCGATCGTATTGGGCAATAGGGAGACCAGGCAGATGCAATTGACGATGGATCACCTTCGGCATCGTACGGAGAAAAATCGGAAGACATACATCCATCATCAATTCCACACTCAACCTCAGATTCTGACCCAACACAACAATGATTCCCAGAATAAGCAGAATCAGAGTCAGGAAGCCCTCCATCCACCAGGAATGTGAGGGAACTCCAGGAGCGCTGTCGCATGGGACCTGTGTCGTCCCTGGCGTACAGCTTAATCTTCCCCCGAAGTTCAATGTAATCTACACAAATGTCCTGCAATTTCTCAAACCACAGCTTGTCCTCCGACAATGGTACAACTAATATCGCCTGAGTTTCATCCTGTTTGATTTTGTGGATGACCTGCTGGATTAAATGAAACGGAATATTAATGCATAACTTTCTGTCCAAATTTTGGGGTCCAAGCCTCCCGAAAATAACCATCAACCGGTTCTCATGGTTAGCAGAGGCATCATACTGTGCAAAAATAGGAATGGTGTCCGTAAAAGAATTCACAAATGGCATCGCGCCATTTGTCGACAACTCTGTAGGATGAAGAGTGCCAGGATGAAGGGCGTCGTGGCTGAGAGTCTCTACGAAGACATTCTAACAGCCGAGAGTACTCAACACTCCCATTCAGTTCAGCGATGGTGACTTCTTCTTCAGATTCTGGAGTAACCTTTTGTTTCAAAGTCTCTTCAGCACGTTTAAACCGTGCGTGCAAAAAAAGCGAAAATCAGGAAGCTTCAAGGGACCTGACTACAGCAAAAAACAAAGCCTATGACCTACGGGCGCCACCTTATTCTTGCGAAGCCAACGATTGCCAAAGTAACCATCATACTACATTGGGCACGATAGAAGTAGGCATCCTTAAGGACAACTTCCTCAACTTTGCCGGCCTCCAACAGGTCCTGAGCGACCAAATCGGTTGATATATAACCATGGCCCTGTCCGCCTGAAAGAGAATGTCCAGAAATTCCTTGTAGTCTAGCAGGATGAGGCGAATCAAACACGCAGTTGTCGGGTAAAAAGGAATTCGATTGGGAATCTACCTCCGCACCATTGTCACACAAGCGAGTGGTGAGGTGAAAATTGCCTTTGCAGTCACAAACCCACAGTTTTGTGACAAACTGTTGGGCCCCGTGCTTGGACTGTACACCCGCCTCGTCCACTGCAGGAAGAGGATCTGTTGCACTATCTAGGGGAAGGGAGACCAGAGACCCTACATCAAGTAAGTGTTGAGAAGGAATCGGGGGATCGTGCCTGAGATTGCCTTGGGAGGGGTGATTTTTGTGGCCTTCTGACCTCCCACATCAACCTGGTGGATGCAGCGGGATTCAACAATCCACTCCTCATGAAGGGGATCCTATGCTGTGGTCAAGGCATTTTTAACGCAATCCTTGTCTGCATCTGACACCTTATCTGCACCAGGACTCCTGATCGCACAATGATAGCCCCTTCCACAGCCACATCCCGGATGAGGGACCTCCACTGCTGCCACGCCCCTTGACCTTGCCTGAAGAAGCCCGAGATGAGTTTCCCTTACCCTTGCCCTAGGATCCATGGACATTTCCTTTGTTTCCGCGGGATTGAGAGTTTGGGCTCGATTTCAACCTCCACCGCCGGGGGCGCCATTTGTATTTTTTTGAAGACCGGGCTGCCCAACGTAACCGGATGAAGTCCGATTTCCTTGGCCTTGGGAACTGCTCGGGCCTCCAGGATTCTTGGTTCCAGCAGAGGGGGTTTGATTCCCTTTTTCAGCCTTCTCTCCATGCACCTGAGGGTGACTACTGACAATTTCCCCAATAATCTGGTGATTGTCGGCTGGCCACCGGTGATTATCCGTAGACTGTGACTTTGCTGGGTTACTAGAACCGAGCAAGAGGCAGATGCCACACTCATGCTGGACACGTTTTGTGTCATTCACCTTTTTGTTGCTCCTATTGGTGCCACCTTGGGTGTTTTGCTGGGATTTCATACCAACTCCAAGGCCCTCATGAAACGTTTGGTTGGCGGCATCAGCAACCCGCTCAACCTCTTCCCAGAGTTCCTTCGGGGTGTACAAAAACATTCAGTTTTTTGCCCTAAGGCGCTGCCCATGGAAGCTTACTCCCCTGTTGAGAATTTGGACACACAAGTCCAGAACCCCCTGTTCATGAACGTTGATTTTTCAGGTTTCTTCAGTGAACTTTACCTTCAAAAAACGACGTGGGGGAACGTTTTTGAAGTGCTTCCCGAACCCAAATTTTTTTGGCGAAGGCATCAAAGCCTTCCAGCTCCGCCCAGGAGGTCTTGACCTCTTCTTCGGACTGTTTGTTCCCAAGGGTGGCGGCAGTTTCAGAGGGGGTATTATCAACAATTTAGTCTTTGAACTCAGCATTGGAGAAATTTTCTCCCGAATGATCAGCCTCCTCGACCAGATTCCAGAAGCGTTCCAGAACCTCATCGCGGATTAACTGCGAATATGAGGGGGAATTGTTAAGCATCTGTTGGTAATGGTCCCCTGGCAGTCGGAATCCGGGTACCTCCAGCTGTTCCGACACCTGATCAAAGGTAACGGGGGAACTTGTCTCTTCACGATCCCTCCAAGTCTGAAGCCAGGTGTTGGCCGGCAGTCCCTCAAGGCAGTTCAGGAGGGCCATCAGGAAATAATCCTCGTGGATTTTTTGAGTTCTAACCAATAGCCGGTACTCTCGTTCGAAATGAGGCCAATGTCTGGGGTTCCCATTGTACTTCGGTTGCTTGGCAACCTGACGCAATCTCAGAGAGGTAGGATTCAGAAGGGATTCCAGCCCAACACCGGCTGTAATGGCAGACACGTTTGCGGCAATCATTAGCCATAACTTACCAGCCCCGGCGAGGGTCTTGGCGAAAAAAAGCTGGGCTAAGGCGTTGGAATCAGCAGCAGCAGGGGTAGTGCGGGAGGCATTTCGCCTAGCATTTTGTGCCTTTCACCTATGATTTTACGCGCCACGCAGAAGGTTGCGCCGCACTCAAATGTTTTACAAGTTATTTGGGATTTTGCCAACTATGTCGCGATTCCAACGGAAGCAATCAGTCACAGCCCCTTTTTTCATTTCCTAGAACGTCTCCCTGTCGTAACATTGTTCTTCAGATATCAAGATGTGAACTTCTCAAACGGCCCCCACGCTACTTGTGCCCCCGGATGCTTCTCAGCGACTCAGGAGCCTCAGACTCCTTTTGTCCTCCATCGGTGCATCAAACAACGTTCCCTTGCTTTGAACTCTAGCCTCCTCTCAGGCCACAGCCCACTACATGTGCAGTTCTGGGCCTCCGGGGTAGAAAAAGGTGGGGGCCGGGCCGCAAACCACACTGAAAAGGTCATTTCCTGTGATTTCGAGGGTTGTGGCCTCCTGAAAGCCCTGACGCTGTTAGAATGCACCGTAACTTTTTGCACGGAGCTTTTTTGCGAAAGCTCTGAGGCTCCCAGGGCACAACAGCGCGCTGCACCCCCTTCCACATCGTTCAACTCCTAAGCCGCAGGATTACCACACACCTCTACCCCTCCAGGATAGAACTAGCCATCGCGTCGTGGGACACCCTGGACAAGCCCCCCCGACAACCCGCCATCCACATCTTCAAAGCGGACGCCCAATGGTGGGCCTCCACTGGGCACACGGAGTCCTCATGGCGGCCCGGGCCTACACCCCAGAAAAAGACCCGGAAGACCCCCCACGAGGCCGGCAGCGACTCCTCCAGGCCACCTCCCTCACAGGCCGCGGAGGCGCCCCGTGGAAAGCCCTCCACGCGGCAATTTACTGGGCTCAAGGATCCCCGAACGGCCCAGACACACCGGAACCCACGGAGGCCTGGGTCAAGCAGGCCTGCATATGATTTTACAATGTCGCCAGATCCCAAAATCAGTTGCCGCACTATCTCAGAAACCACCGCGGTCGCAATTTTGCCGCCGCCGCAATCATTTGTGGCTCACTTTGCAAGATTTGTGCCAATTATGTGCGCAGTAAAGCCAATCTCAGCAGCGCCATCCGCCAATCGCAATCAGATCCTGCTCCTGTAAGCAAATGACGGTCATCCCATCAACCATTAGGGACATATTCCCAAATACGGCCGTTTGGGGCCTTTTTCGGCACTTTTTCACGAAGAAAGTGGCATAAGTGGATTTTTGGGGATGTCTCGTGAGATTTCAAGTTGGTCAAGGTTCTCCTGAAGGTTAGCTTGGCTTTGAGAAACCACCGTATGTGACCCCCAATGGTGGTGAACCAACATAATTGAGTGGCGGGTGCCAAAATTGCCCCAAACCAGCCATATTTGCCCGGTTTAACTTGTGATTCTCGCATAAGTAGATTTAGGGGTGGTAACATGAGATTTCAAATTGCTCACGCTTGTTGCTAAGGTTAGTTTGGCCTTAGCAAAACACGATATGTGACCCTACATCCTCTTGCATCACCACATATCAACGACGGGTACCAAAATTGTCTCAAAACAGGCATATTTGCCCTTGTTAACGTCTAATTCTAGTATAAGCAGATTTAGGGGAAGTGTCAGGAGATTTCAAAGTGCTCAACCTTGTTCCGAAGGTTAGTTGGCCCTTAGCAAACCACCATTTGTGACCTTAAATGCCTCTTCCTCAATATAAATGAATGGCGGGTGCCAAAGTTGCCTCAAAACAGCCAAATTTGCAGCATGTAACGTGTAATTCTCGTATAAAGAGATTTAGGGGAGGTATCATGAGATTTCAAATTGCTCAACCTCGTTCCTAAGGTTAGTTCGGCCTTGGCAAACCACCATATGTGACCCTAAATGCTCTTGGCTCATGATCAACGAGCGGTGGGTGCCAAAATTGCGTCCAAACAGCCATATTTGCCCTCTTTAACGCGTAATTCTAGTATAGGTAGAGTTAGAGGAGAGGTCATGAGATTTCAAGTTGTTCAACCTTATCCCTAAGGTTGGTTCGGGCCTGGTGACCACAAATTATGACCCCAAAAGGTCTTTGCTCGGAGGCTAAATGGTCGGAGGGTACCAAAATTGATTCAAACCAGCCACATTTCCAACCCATAATAATTGACATAATTGAGGAAGTTTGAGAACATTGCCTGGCTTTGTGTTTGCGCTGCCATTGCTTCATTGCCCACATCGCACTCATGTCATGTTGATATCTCATGCGGTTTCAAATTGGATTGTTGCCCATGTCATGTGTCTCGTCATGCGAAGATGAAACATCGCAATTTGCACTGCGCCGGGTGATTCCCCCCGTTGTCTTGGGGTTTTCACTGATGGTGCAAATGTTGATGTGTATGTCCCCCACGGTTGTGTTAGTA
Organism: Eutreptiella sp. 'Long Island Sound 2002'; assembly: GCA_964036045.1. Taxonomy (NCBI): domain Eukaryota; phylum Euglenozoa; class Euglenophyceae; order Eutreptiales; family Eutreptiaceae; genus Eutreptiella; species Eutreptiella sp. 'Long Island Sound 2002'. Next base: position 66,611,767 of record OZ038378.1, read on the forward strand.
TCTGCTTGACACTACCCACAACCCGGCGATCACATCAGCTAGATTCCATTCTTCGTGTTGGTCAATACATTGGCAAGAAGAACCCCAATCAGCTACGGATGCGTATTGACTGTCTGGGACTAATTGAGGTTCTCAAAGATGCACGAGATGGGCACCTAGATGGCAATCGCTATCGCTTGGTCCACTACCCTGACTGGAATTGCTTGGGATCCGTGCTTGCAACTGAAGCACCGGGTCACCAAAATGCATGTATCGCGTGTCCGGTGTCCTGCGATGATTGCAAGCGATATGGCTTCGATACACAAGCGGAGCGATCGTTACGTTACCATGACATCCCGCTACGATCCTTCTTGGATCTCTTGGAAAGCTTACTACACGTCGGGTATCATGTCTCTCATTGTGTGAAAGACGTGGTAATCAACATGGGTCTTCATGGAATGAATTTCCGGCTTCAAGACCACAATCCCGCACTAGTGCCAGAGTTGAGGTCCATCTTCATGGCACATACAAAGGAAAAAAGTATGTGCCACCATTTGATCGAGGTCCCGGCCAAAACCCAGATTGTTGGAGGCCACCATGTAACGAGATACCTCACTTGTTGCGTGGCAAGCTGTTTCGGAGGAGGTCTGTGCTCTACTACCGAAACGTACCAATGGCGTGCGGGTTGTGTTTCCGGACCACATGCCAATGGCTGCTGTTGCAGAGCCTCTGCAGTACTATTTATGAGAGTTACGACCTCTCTGCCAGCAACTGATATCCTTCTCACCAAAGGCTGTACACAGCCGTGACCGGGATTGTCGGCGCCTACAGATGCTCTTCTCGGCATTGCACATGCCCATTGAGCGCCTTACAGTGCAATCCCATAACTTCCTATACCACTACCACCAGGGCCTATTAAGGCATGGCAACTTGCAAATGTTGTCCACTGAAGGGGGCGAACATACCCACCAAGATGTGAAGGATGTAGGCGGGCTCCGCCGTAGTAATCCCTCATGGAAACGCCCGATAGGACTGGTGGCATTGCTACAAGCCCAAGCCCTCAAGCTAGCCTTGTGGGCCGAGGAACCCGAAGGGGCGCAAAGTGACATTACCGAGGTGCATATTTGTGTTGTTGTTGCTTGGTGCTGTCGCACACCCATTTGCCATCTTTCATGAAAAATCGGTCAAAAATGGCCGTTTTTTGTTCAAAAATTGAAGTTTTTGGCTTCAGCCAAGCAGTTAAAGACCCCCCCCCTATTTTGAGGTTGCTTGTTCCAGAAAAGCAGGCTTCAGAGGTACACAGATCACGGAAAATCCATTTACAGAATCCGTATGCACCAAAATGTGCCATTTTTCATGAAAAAATGGCCAAAAATGGCTTTTTTTTGGTCAAAAATTAAGATTTTTGGCTTCAGACAAGCATTCGAAGACCCCCTTCCTATTTTGAGGGTGCTGGATGCAGGAGTGTACATGAGAGAGGCACACAGATCACGAAACCTCCATTTACAGCATGCGTATGCACCAAATTTGGCCATTTTAAATGAAAAACCGGACAAAAATGGCCGTTTTTTGGTCCAAAATCGAGATTTTTGGCTTCAGATAAGCAGTTAAAGACCCCTCCCCCTATTTTGAGGATGCTGGATCCGAAGAAGCAGGTCTTAGAGGCACACAGCTCAGAAAAACTCCATTTACAGAATCCGTATGCACCAAAATTTGCCATTTTTCATGAAAGAATGGCCAGAAATGGCCTTTTTTTGTCAAAAATTGATTTTTTTGGCTTCAGACAAGGATTTGAAGACCCCCTTCCTATTTTGAGGGTGCTGGCTGCGAAACAACAGGTTGGGGAGGCGGACGGATCACAAAAACAGCATGCCTATGGACCAAAATTTGCCACTTTTCATGAAAAGACGGCCAAAAAAGGACGTTTTCTGGTCAAAAGTTGAGTTTCCTTTGCCTCAGATAAGCAGTTGAAGACCCCTCCACATTTTGAGGCTGCTGGATGTGGAAAAGCAGGTTGTAGAGGCATATAGATCACACAAATAACATTTACAGTATCCGTATGCAACAAAATGTGCCGTTTCTCATGTAAAAATTGCAAAAAAAATGGCCGTTTTCTGGTCAAAAATTGAGTTTTTTTGCCTCAGAAAAACAGTTGAAGACCCCCTCCCCCCTATTTTGAGGATGCTGGATGCGGAGAAGCAGGTTTCACAGGCAAACAGATCACAAAAACACAGTTTGCAGCATGCCTATGCAGCAAAATGAGCCATTTTTCATGGAAAATGGCCAAAAATGCCCGTATTTTGGTGAAAAGATGAGTTTTTCAGCCTCAGATAAGCAGTTGAAGATCCCCCCCCTGCTATTTTGAGGGTGCTGGATGCAAAGAGGCATGTTATATGGACACACAGCCGTTTCAAACACAATTTACAATATGCTGAACGACTGAAAAGGGTGGTTTTTTTTATGCTGCAGGTTTCGGAATTTTTGGACGTCATTAAATCCTATGTGCAAGGCGATGAGGAACTACCACCTCCACCACCCTTTCCACAACAGCCCGGCCGCACTGCCATGGCCAACCGCCCCGCCGGAGACCGTACGCAAGCTCGCCGACCTCAGCCGCAGCCACGCGAAAGCAACCATGCAAACGCCAGCAGAACCCCCGCTGAGAAGTCCAGGCCAGCAGGCTAGGCACCCCTTCTTCCAACCCCACGCCCCCACAGCCCGACCACCTCGAATCCCACCCAAGCGAGCGAGACGGAAAAGGGGCGCACCCGCCCCCAACCAAGCCAGAAAAGACGACAGGGCAACAACCTCCCAACCCCCCGCACCCCCCCCGACCCTCCCCCCGACCCCGGACCAAGCATTATCATCATTCTCCATCCGACCACTACCACCACCCCACCCGGACCGAGGATCCTCATCACCGTCCCTCACGGCACCAGCACCGCCCCAACCCAAAGCGTACCCAGATCTCAAAAAGGACGCGGAGGTCCAGCAGCCCTTCCGCAACGACCACACAGGCAACTGGATCTGGTGTGAGGGCACAATCCAGTACCGCCTCCGCGACCTGGACCCCAACGATGGGGTGCAAATCCGGGTGATCTGTCACCGCCAAAAGGAGCTAGACCAAGGCAACAGCGCCCCGGACAAGCCAGAAGGCCACCCCTTGGAGCTCAACAGCGCCAACCCCATCCGGATCCTCACTGCCGAGAACAAGGCCCACAGAGGCACCAAATACACCGGAGAACTCCCCCCTGAGTGGAGCCAGGGCTTTCCTCAAATGCGCCTACCGAAGCGCCCATCGCCAGGCAAAAAATTCCCCTTCCCCAATCCCCTTCCCTGACGGGGCAAGGGCGCAAGACTCCAAAGCCCCGGCCCGCCCCCACCGAGGCCACCGTCAACCTACTCGACGTCAACCACCTGGCCATCACATACTCCAAGGACGCCACAGCTGCCCTCCAGGAGCTCTTGATGGCACAGGAGGCAGAGTGGGTTCCCCACCTCCGGACCTTCCAGGAGCAAGGCCTACAAGGTGACGACCCTCCAGAAACCACCCCCATATATACCCCGGACCAGAAAGCGTACAAATGCTACTGGCACAAGGGGACCCCCCTATACGCCCGAGCCGGCATCCACGTCCACCTCGTCCACCACCTCAGCATCCCAGGGAGACTCGGCGTCTATGAGGTCGTCGGGGACGGATGGCAACTCAACGTCAGCAACGCCCACGTCCCCTTCGGCGACGCCACGGAACCCTTTCTCCAAGCCCTGGCCGAAGCATACCGCCAGATGGCCATGCTCGCCCCCATTATCATCATCGGCGACATGAACGCTGCCACCACCCCGGCCGACCGAGGGGGGCAGGCCACACCCCAGGACCAAGCAGTCTGCGACACCATCGAAATGCTCGGCCTCGTGGACCTGAAGGCCAACCTCGAAGGCCAACCATCCCACTTCCCCTAGCAAACAAAGGCCGCCGCCTCCCGCATCGACATATGCTATGGCAACCCCACCACTATCATCCGGGCCGAGGCCCAATACGGGCCCCTCTTGCTGGGACCCACAGGCCATAGCCCCCTGCATATCCGCCCTACGGTCCCCAACCTTCCCCCCAGCTCCCCAGAGGATGTTGACCAAGGTCTTCAACCCCCCCTGAGGATGCCCCCACTGCACGACAAACAGGCCTGGTCCCAATATCACAGGGCCATAGACCGCGCCCGGCGCATCCAACCGGAGCCCGCCGACCTGCTCACAGCCATGGGCACAGCCGCTGTTGCTCGCGGTTTCCAGCAGCACCCCCACACTGAGGACGACCGACCGCCCACGGCCCTGGGGGACATGCTCCATGACCTCTGGCATGTGAAGCAACAACTGGCAATCCTCCTCTACACCAACACCCCCCCGACCTGCCGCCACATCCACCACTGCAGGACGCAGATAGCCCGCATCAGGGCAGACCTGCAGCAGTGGGACATCCACCGGCAACAGCACATCGCCGAAGAGCACGAACAGTATGCGCAACATGAACTCCCCTACAAGGCCATCCGTCACCTCAACGACGCCATGACCGACACCAGCCAACGCACCATCACGACAGCCAGGCAGGAGGACAGCTCTCTCACCAACGACGCAGCCACCGTGCTCCAAACCACCCAAGACAGCTTCCTCCAACAACACACGCCCACCCAAGACACATTGGACACGCACACCAAGGGCAAAGTCGGCCGCACTCCTCGGGTCTTCAACCACGCTCAGAGAAGGCAACTGGAAAAGCGCCCCTTCACCATCAACGAAGTCCGGAGGGCCATCCACAGTCTCCGGCAACACAAAGCTCCCGGCTACAACGGCCTCCCTGCAGAGGCATACTACAACCTCCCCGCCCACCTCCTCCGCATCCTCGCCCACCGCCTTTGAGACATCGTCACGGGGCAAAACCCCCTGCCACCAGACTGGGCAAACATTGTCCGCCCCCTCTACAAATTCGGGGACTGGGCCAGCCCGGACAACTGGTGCCCCATAGTCTGTTCAGTCATGGAGGTCAAAATCGTCTGGACCATCCTCCTGCGCGAGATCCGCCCCTACCTGGACCCCAACATACCTGCCAGCCTCTGGGGGGCCATCCCAAGCCGGTCCCCACACGAGGCCATCTTCTTCCGAGACACCGTCGCCGACATGGACCCGGTAGACCTCATCATCGCCTCCCTCGACGACAAGAGAGCCTTCCTGAACACCCCCTGGCTCCTTCTGGAGGCGGTGTGGAAACACATGGGCCTCCCCTTCTACAACTTCGCCTCCGGCTACATCCGAACCCGCAAGCACACAGTCCGCACTGGAGCAGGCCTCACCCCCTTCCTGGAGCCAGGCAGCGGGATCCCGCAAGGAGGAGCGGAAAGCCCCTTCCTGTACCTCCTCGTGACATTCCCTCTGGCCCTCACAATGGAACAGAGATACCCGGCCTACGCACCCTACCCCCTCCTATCCCCCCTGGTGGGCTTCGCGGACGACACCAACCTCACGGTCGCACACACCCCACACGAACCCCACACTGCAGACCCCAGACCAACAGTCGACCAGCAAGCCAACGACTTAATGGACCTGACGACCTCCTACCTCTCCCGCAACAACCTCATTGCACACCCCACAAAGTTGGTGGCCATGATAAACGGGTCTGCTGCACCCCACAGCCTAGGGCCACAAGGACCCCCCGTGCAAATCGTGACAGCCACCAACCGCCTGGGAGTGGTGCAGGCCGCCAACCCTGAGGACACCACCCTCCCTCCCATGTTGCAGTCACACCTAGCCCATCTCCCCAGATATGCGTCCCTGACCACCCCGGCCCTCTCCCTATCCCCCAGAGCCTGGCGTACTACCTCACCGGGGTCTTGCACGCCTCCATAGGCTTCCAGGCACGCCACCTGACACATCCCACCACCGCCCTTTAGCCGGCCACACGCGCCGTCACCAAGGCATGGGCAGCACACGGGGCCTGGCCCACCTCCATACCCACTCGCGCCATCGAGGCGGCATGGCCCCACTATGGGGACACAATAGGGGACGAGGTGAAAGCGGCCTACACCAGACATACGGCCCTCCTCCTTCACCGCATGACCCAGAACCACTCACCGGAGGTCCGCGAAGTCGCCACAATCCGCCTCCAATCCGCACAACGGGCCCGCAACACATGCCCATGCTGGATACTCCACCAAACAGGCATGCCCACCAATATGAACACGCGCTGTGGAACCACCTGCACCTCCCTTCCCCGCAACACGGCATTCTCACCAACCACGGGTGCCCGGAGGAAGGGCCCCTGGCGGTCCTCTGCGGGGACCTCCACCATCACCCCAAAGGCACCATCAACACCATAGACCTCCTCGTGACCTCCATCACCGTAGTATACGTCACCCTCCCCCAAATGCGGGTCCTTCACCACAGCGGGGCACACCACACCCTCTTCCTACAACTTCCCGAATGGCCGCAATACCGCCACTTCTACCAGTACCTCACGCAGACGGCACGAGCAGCCGGACACACTCTGCCAGGAAGCAAAGACATGCAAGCAGCCTACCGGGACTTCAGAGGCAGCACCCCCGACCAATCCCAGCGACACTGCCCTACGCACCCACCAGCTTGAAACACGACCCCGTCCCCCCGGTGGCGGACCCAGTCCCACCGCTAACCCTACTACTGGCCCGAAATGAAGCCAAACCCACGCAGACCACCGTCATCCACCACGGGGCAAAATGGCGCATGCTGAAGCACCACATGACGGCCCAAGACCTACCGAAGATTCCCCACGACTCCCAGAGCATGCCACGCACATGTTGGGCCTTTGACCCCGAGGCACCCGCCACGCCGTGGCCCATATTGCACCTCATAGCACGCCACCACACCCACGCCAGAACCCATCACCCACCACAAGCCTACACATGGGTAGCCCCATGGTTCCACCGCACCGACACGAACCCCACGGTGGCGTGGAACCCCGACGGCACACCACAATGGCTGTTCACCACAACGCCCACCTGGCCCCGCCCCGACCCGGCAGGGGTTGCCATCCGTTACAGCATGTACGAACCATCCAGAACGGGCAAGCACGAGCATCCCTACTATCCGCTCCACCACTCCTGCCACACACCGGAGCACCGAACACAAACCCTCACCGCGACCTTAACCCGGACTGAGCCTGGATTCTCCACTACATCTACTGCTGCCTCGCACAAGGGCAGCCAGAACAGGGACTCATAGCCCTGTCCCCCAAGCGAAACACATCATCTCCAAAGGAGTAGGGGTGTACGCCACCCCAATCTTGCAGCGCACAACCCCGGTGGCCCACCTCACCACGGGCCTCGCCATATACGCCTACCCGCCCATAAACCCATGCCTCCTCCCACAACCCTCACTGGCAGACCTAATTCACCGACGCCTCAGGCGAATCCGCCCTCACGCCCATCACCGGGGGGGCCACCCTGCAGCAAACCCACACCGAGGGACACTACCACATGGACCACCACACGGGCCACACCACCTACGGTGCCTCGTCCCATGGGGAACTGGGAGCCATGGCCGACGCCAGCGCCGAGATCACGGCCCACCTACCCGCCAACCTCCCGCACATCGTCCGGGTCTGGTTCGTGGTGGAGGCCACTGTCGACCCACACCTACACCTCCGCATATCAAGACAACCACTCCACAAGGCCACCGCAACGAGCCTCGGCACCCAAGCACTGCTACTCTGGAAATCCCTTCGCAGCCTCCCCCCCTACGTCCAACTTCACATCCCCCCCCCCCCGCGTCGCGGTCCCTTCTGGGGGAGGGGGGGCGCCCCCTCGGCTCCGGGGGGGCGGAGGGTTGCTCCTCTGGCTCCCAAGCTGGGGGGAGGGAGCGGGGGGGGGGGGTTGGGGGGCCGCCCCCCCGCCCCCCCGCCCCGTCGGGCGTCGGCGTTCAATCTGTTGTCTCCGGCGTGCCCCCCCGGGGTATACTCATGCTGTGGGGGTTGCCGGGCAGCCGCGGGCGTCGGGCGCGGTCCGTCCAGCCGCCAACGGGTCAGTGCGGCGGGGGGGGGGGGAAGGGGGGGGGAACCCCCACGCCCTGGTTCACGCCCCCGTCTTCCCCGGGCCGGCCTCTGAAAGGGCCGCTCCGTTTGCGCCGTCCTGGGCGCCGCCGGTCCGCCGTAGGCCGGCAGCGGGCAGGGCGTGCGGGCGCCTGCCTCGGCCGTGGTGCCCCCGCACCCGGGGTGCAGCGGCCTCTTCGGGGGGGGTGCGGGGCCGCCGTTTCTTCGGTCTGCCTCCGTCTGCTCTTGGGCCTGAGAGGGAGGGAGGGGGGGGAGTGGGGGGGGGCCTCTGGTCCCCTGGCGCCGCCCCCTGATGGCCGAGGGGGGGGCGGCATGGCAGTCCCGGCCCCGGGGGCCAGCCATCGGCTGGGGGGTCGCACCCTTCCTCCGACCCCCTCTACCTAGAGCCGGACCCTCGTGCAGGCCCTCGCTGGGGCCCCTCGTCCCGCCCGCCGTCGTCGCAGGGCGCTGGCCGGCCGGGGGCGGCCGTGAGGGTCAGCGGTCAGCGGTTAGCGGGCTGCGGGGCAGTAGGTTCCCCCCCGCGCTCGTTGTCTCCGCCCTCCCTCCCGCGGGAGGTGGCGCGCGCTCCTTTGTCACGCCGTACCGTCAGGGGGGGCGTGGGTCAGGGGGCCCAGCTCCCCCCCCCCACTTTCTCGCGTCCGCCGTCTGGGCCGTCACCTGCGCCGCCGCTTGTGTGGGGGCTGGGGCTGTGGCGGCGGCGGGTTGCGCCTGGGGTAGCGCCAGTGGGCGAGGGCGCTGCGCAAGGCCCGGGGGAGCCAGTTGTTGGCGTCCGCATCCGTGATGCGGAGTACCGCTCCCCCTTCCAGCAAGGCCGGCCACGTCGGCCCCCTGTCGGGCCACGCCGCCCGGATCACTGAGCTGAGGACCCTCTCGTGGTCCTCTGGGGCTGCCCACCCCCCCGGGGGCACCTCTCGGTTTTCTCCGTCCCTCCAGAGGAGAACAGCATCGAAGGGCCGGTTCCTCAATCCCCTGGTGGTCCCCTGGTTGGCCCAGCACAACCACCCGTACACCTCCCCCACCACGGGGAGGGCCTCATCGCCCAGAGGGTCCGGGACCGTGCCCCAGTCCCGGTCCCAGGGCCCGTCCCCCTCTGCCCCTCGCGCCGGCTTTTCCCGCTGCTCCTGTGCCTGCGGCGCCGATGCCGCACCCCGCCTCCCCCCCGCCGAGGCCATCCGCGCCGGCTCTGCTCTCGGCGCGGGGGGGGCTGGCTGGTGCTGGGGTTGTGGGGGTCGGGGGGGGATGAGCTCGCCGGCGCCAGGGTCGACGGTGTAGACATGGTGGTGGTGGTGGTGGTGGTGGTGGGTGTGGTGCGCCGGCATCTGTTGGATGCCGGGGGGGATGCACCTCACCGGCTGCACGTCCGGCTACGGGGGCGCCCCGCCCCCCGCCCCCCTCTCTTCGGCCCGCCCTCCCCCCCGGGCTCCCATGCCCCGTCCCGTCTGTCATCTGGGGCCCGTGGCGCCCTTGCCCTTGCCCTTGGGCCCCCTTCCGGCCCCCTGCCCGTGCCATGGGTCCTGCCCCCTGTCCCCCACGCCCTGGCCTGCCCGCTCCCCCACCGTCCCTGGCCCCCCTCCCTGCACCTCGGCGCCCTGCCTGCGCCCCTGCTCGCCCTCCCCGTGCCCTGGCCCCTTCTCGGCCCCCTGCCCTGAGTCGCGCCGTCCGCTGCCTGCGCTCTGTCCCCCTCCGCTGCTGCGCCCTTGCTCCCTGCCGCGCGTGCCCAGGCCCGCTCCTTGCGCGCGCTCCTGGGCACTTCCCCTGTCGCCTCCTGTCCCCCGCTCCGCGCCCCCGTGGCTGGCACGCAGCTCTGCCTGCGCGCCGTCCCCTCCTTCCTGGATCACGCGCCGGGCGTCCCGCTGTCTTCGCAGCTGCGGCAGCGTGACGGCCAGCGGCGAGCGCTGGGGCGCCGGGGGGCGGACGTGCAGCGTCCGCCCCGGGCGGAAGGGCTTGGGGGGAAACGGCTTGGGGGGACTGGTGTGGGTGTGGGTGGGGTTGGCGTGGGCGCGATACTTCGCGCTCTCCCTGCCCACTGCTGCTGCTGCGGCGGCCGTCCGTGAGGCGCCCGTGGCCCGTGCGGGGTCCTACCCCCGCTTTCGCGGCGTGCTGGGGGCCACGGCATGGCCGGCCGAGGCGGTGGCGCGGCTCGCCGGGGCCGCGGTCGCAACCCCTCGCGCGCCCTCCTCGCTCCCTCCTGCGGCTGCGGCAGCCCTCGGCGATGCGCCAGGTTCCTGCGCCGGGGCTACCCCCCGTGTCGGCGGCGTGCCGGGGGCCGCGGTCGGGGCCGCGGCAAGGCTCGCTGGGGCTGCAGACTCCGCTTCCCGCGCGTCTGGGGCCCCTCCTGGGGCGGAACGACAGGGCTTGCTGCTTGGACGGCGGGGGCGGTCACCTCGGCTGGCTCAGGCTCCCGGGCCGGCGGCGGCGGCCTGACCAGCACCGCCGCGTTCGCCAGCCTCCGCTCCTCGCGCTCCGCCGGGTCTCCCCCGTCCCGTCCGGGTGTTCTGCTTGGGAATTTTGGGTGCTTTGCCTGCTGTCGCTCTGGTCTCCGTGTTTGTGTGTGTGTGTGTGTGTGCGATCGTTTGGTGTTCCTCCATGTTCAGCGCCGCTATTGTGGGGCATTTTCTGGGGCTGGGTGGGCGAAGGGTCAGGTTGGGGTGCGTGTGGTTGTTCTCAGTTTCTTCGGCTGTCGTTCGGGTTGCCCTCTAAGGCTTCTTTGACTCCTTCATGGTTGTAGTTTACTCCTTGTGCCTCTCCGGATCACAGGGACGTGTGTCGAATGGTTGGGCCCCTCTGCGTGCCTTTCTCCTTAGGCCCGCGGTCCCCTCCGCGTCCCTGCGTGCCTGGCGCCCACTTCCCGGTCGCTCCGGGTCCGAGATTTGGTTGTTCATGTTGGTCCCCCTGCGGAGGACCCTCATGGTTGTTTTGGCTGCCAGGAAGCTGTGTGCACGGGCCCCTCCAGGTCCACGTGGCTGGGTTTGTTGGCGTATTTCAGGCTGGTGGGCCATCCTGGATTATCTAGGGCTGAATGAGGTAGCACCAGCTGTGCGGTACCTGGACCGGCCCGTGCCGCCCCGCACACGACATTCTCGTGTTTTTCTGCACGCCTTCTTTGGGTCCCCCTTGTTTGGTTCTCTGAACCGCTCCAGGTTGTTAGGGGGCTGGTGCATGACGGGCTGCCCTGCAGCCTCCAGGTAACCTCCACCGCAGCGTGTTGTGCGAACGGGCCCTTCTGGGTCTATGCGTCGGGGTTTGCTAGTGTGTAGGGCCTAGCCGGGCACCCTACGGTATCCCGGGGCGTGATGAGCTAGCATGAGCTGTGGGGTGTGTCAATCAGCCCGTGTTGCCCGGGGTACGGCCTGTTTATGTAGGTCTCCTCGCCACACGGCTTGGTGCCCGTACCCGTCAAGTTTACTGGACGGCTGCTGCATGATTGGCCCCCCTCCTGGTAGTGCAGATGTCTGGTTGTTGGCCTTGTCCTGCTCGATCTTCCTGCCGTAGTTTCCCCCATGTCCGCTGCCCCGTCTGTAGTGTGTGTCGTCTGTGTGCGCCTGCTCCGCGCTAGCTGTGTTTCGTGTGCGTGCCGGTGCGTGCTTGTGTTTGATGTGCGTGTCGGTGCATGCCTTGCCTGTTGGCAGCTTGTTTGTGTCTGCGCGCTAGTGTGCCTTGGGGGATGACGGTGTGCGTGTGTGTGCTTCGCTCGTTGTGGGCCTGTGCTTGGCTGTGCGTGGTGTTGTGTGCTACCTAACCCGGACGGCAACTTTGGCGGTCCTGTGTATGGCGGGTGTTCTGATGGATTTGTCTCCTTGGTACACCGTTGCCGTGCTGTTAACTGGTGTTTGTGGATGCGTGTTTTGGCTTGGTACGCCGCTGCTGCGGTAGTAGTGGTGGTATGGTGTCCAGGTTGTGGGTCTTGCGTGTGGCGGTTGGCTTAGCAGCTTGTTACGCCAGTGCCGTCGTTGGTCGTGTTGTGTGGTGGTTGTGGGTGCCTGGTGTAGGGAGTTGCGGCTTGGTACGCTGATGCCATGGTTTCTGTATTCTGGCGTTATGGTTGTAGGTGTGTGTTGTGTGGTGCGGTGGCTCGCACAGCCCCCAGCGTGGTGTTGTGTGGTGTGCGTGAGTGGGTGCGTTGCCTTGCTACGGCGGTGTTGCGGTTGTGGCGGCCGTTCTTATGTCTTGCTCGTGGGTGTCTGATGAACGGGTGGCGGATTGGTTACCTGCTGCCGTGGCTGGTTGCATTCTACGGGGGTTGTGGGTGTTTGGTGTGGTGTGGTGGTCGCGGGTGCATGGTGTGTGGCGTGGTGGCTTGGGGCCGTGGCTACGGTGTTGTGATGTTGCTCTAGCTGTGTGGTGCGGCGGCTGGATACACCAATGCCGTGATTGGTAATTTTTTTCGGGTGGTTGTGGGTGTTTACTCCGTAGTGTGGCACCTTGGTTCGCCGATGCCCTGCTTCTGGTGTTGTGTATTTTGCGTTGTCCCTGATGTGGTGGTTTGGTACGCCAGTGCTGCGTTGCATCGTGGTTGCCGGTGCTTGGTGTGTGGCGTGGCGGCTTGGTACGCCAGTGCCGTGGTGTAGTGTGGTGTTGGTGGGTGCGGCTGACAGCTTCGTACACCGGTGCTACGGTTGTAGTGGTTGGCTGGTGTTTTGGTTTTGGGTCTGTGGTGTGTTGCTTTGCGGCTTCCTACGTGGCTTATTTATTTTTGGTGTTATGATCTATGATGTGTGGTGCTGTAGTTTGGTGCGCCTCTGCCGTGGTTGGTGGTACTATGTGGTGTTTGTGGGTGTGTGGTGTGTATTGTGCTGGCTAGCTGCGCTTATCAGACTACTGAAATGTAATGCAGGAAAGAAGAGGCTGCAAGACGGAGGCACAGCACAAGACATATACTGAGCACTGCTCTTGCAACCAGTTCTGCCACTAGTATACCCTGCTTTTTATGTACACTAGTCCCTTATATTCTAAAATGCATTTGTACCATGTAACATCGTTGAAAATTGCCATACGGACCTCAGCAGGGAGTCTGGCGCCCTTGAAAGGGGGTATATAGCCTGCATATATAGTTTAGCAATGTTTTGCCAATAATGGGAATTGACCCCATCCAACACAATGTCAAGCTAATGCTTTACCACTATACTAACTAGTCGATCTCCTTGGCGCTCTAGACCCCGCAGAAAGCCGCCTTTCCAGATATATCCAAAAATTTAAGACATGCCTTAACTGCCCTCACCTGTTTCCCTATGCTCAAAGGGGTGCACCATGAATTCAATGTAGCATATAGTACAATGTTACCCCACTAACACTTGAACCTCTTTGATACATATTTGCCCCCCCCCCCCACATACAGGGTGTGGAGGGTGGGCAGATTGTGTCTTGTGCTGTGCCTCCGTCTCGCCACCTCTTCCTTCCTCTACATTACAATTTGGTAACTCTCAGGAGGCTGCACTCCAGCACAGCACAATGTCCACACTGAGCTCCCATAGCGTAAGCCAGCAAATGAAAACCCTACCCTAGCAAGTTTCTGTTATTGAATAACAGTCAATCGTTGCACTCCTGTTCTGCAGGGACAAGCGCCTGTGGTGGTCTAGACACGGTCGCACACGAGGAGGCTCGGCTTCAGCACAGCACAATCCCCATACTGAGCACTACTCAAAACTACCGGTTTACTTCACAAGTGTATTCTACATTTCCCTTGATGATACACTTGTCCCATGATGTTGTTTTGCCTATATCTCTACACTGAGGCCCCAACCAAGGAAACGGCCATCAGCGATGGATCCGGCACCCTCAAATTATGGGGGTATAGCCTCTTATAAGAATATTTGGGTTTTCAACAATTTTGGGGTTTGAACCTAGGTCCCCCGAATACAATGCAAAGCCTTTAACCACTAAGGCAACTGGCCAATCTGCCTAAATGCCTGACATAAAGTAGATTAACCAAAATCAAAATCAGTTCACACTCACTGACTAACTGCCAATAACTGGCTCCCTATGCTCAAAAAAACCGGTTTGCTTCAAGAATTGATATAATTCAGAGCGACTTGATTTTTTTAGTGGCTATTTCAATTTTAAATTCCAGATTGCAGTTTCACCACAATGGATACTCAAGACATTATTGATTTCATTACAAAATTGCCAGAGTCGATGCTACAGATAACAGACATGCAAGTCGTACTGGATCCAATGGAAGAGATGGATGCGAACGCATTATCAGAGTGGCAAGCGACAAAAGCATACGGCAAATTGACTGGTCACAAAACAGAATGCGTCGCGAAAGAATTCTTGCCTCTGTTACACAATGCCCTACGTTTAATGCACTCTGGGAAACCCAAGAGGGCGATGGCCTTGGCAATCAAGGAAGACGTCTTCCTGATATCGTCGGCGTTGGAGGAGGCACTGAAACGCCCCGGGTCTGCGGAACAGTCCTTCGTGTGGCAGGATAAAACGCAGACGACGCCAGTGATCGTCAAGCGTCTTCTTTCGGAAGCGCCCACGTTAGTGGACCCTGCAAAGAGGTCCCACATTACGCGGAAATCGGACGTACACCAGTTTTCAACACTCCAATACGCCGAGAACTGGAGGCAGAGAAGGTGCGCTGGGACAACCACGTGCGCGAGTGTTTGCGTATGCTTACCACACTGCAACTAGTTTCGGAAGATCCAGAGTCTGTCCAGGAAATCGACCCGGTGACTCTGTTACATCACACCATCGCTTCATTGGGGGCGCTATCTTTGTCGATCACGCAATCCAGGCGTGTGGCAGTGGATAAGCTTCTCGAGGTCGATAAACCAGGTTCAACACCCTTTTTTGCAGAGACAGAACTGAAATTGTTGAAACACAAAGATACCTTGAACAGTAGATTGCGCGGCAGATCGTCATACTCTTCTTTCCAGCAAACGAGAAGTCTTTTCGGTAAAGGTCACACGTTTCGGTCTGAAAAGGGCAAAGGCAAAAATAAAGGAAAGGGTAAAGACTTCGATAGACCCTTCGACACGGAGCGTGTTGAAGAATAATGACATCCGTCAACGAGCTACTTATGTCGCACGTGGTGGTACGTGGTGTGGACACTTCCGTCCCACCACAAAAGCGTGTGCAGGCCGCATGGCGCGAGTGGGAAGCTCTTGGAGACTCGTATGTTGCCCGCATAGCTCGCAATGGGCTACAACTCGATTCGATTCCTGGTTTTGACCCGTTACATCCGGATGACAATTACAGAACTTTTTCGCTGTCGCCTTACACACGTGACGATCTAGATGACGATGAAGTCTTGCAGCAGGAGATAGACAAGTTGATTCTGGCTGGTCATGTCAGCGAAATTGAACCTGAAGACGCGAAATGTGTCACTTCTATTTTCTTGGTGGTGAAAAGGCCGGACCGGGAGAATCTACAGGGGTCATCACGACCGTGCACAAATTTGAAACCGCTCAATCGTTTCATACATGTTACGTATTGCAAACTGGATTTGAAGTCGGCCTATTTTGATATGCCGATCGCGAAACGTGATGCGCATTGGCTAGCATTCAGACACCGAGGCCATGTTTCCAGGTGGGACTGCTTACCTTTCGGTTTGAACATCGCTCCAAGGGAATGGCAAAGAATGATGCTGCCGGTTGTGAGCCACTTGCGGAGGAAATGTGTTTTACTTTGGGTTTATTTAGACGATTTCCTGATTATCGCTCCAACGATAGAGGACTGTGTGTTGCATACCCAATGGCTGGCCGATCTTCTGTGTAGGCTCGGGGTACAGATCCACATCGTCAAGTCCGTCTTGACGCAAACACGCGTCTTGGTCTTTTTGGGTTTCTTACTGGACCTGCAAGACGCGACAGTACGCATACCACCACACAAGCTCAAGTCTCTGCTCCACGATTTCGCCTCGCCCCCTCTTCCTTCCTCTGCGTTACATTTTGGTAAGTTCGATTATAAAAGCGTCTGAACGTGTCAAAGGAACGTTACTCGCCCAATTCACAGACAATATGAGGACCTACCCGTAGAACAATAAACGCTGTAGCTGCCGCACTGGGAGCAGAATGTGCTGTAGATCATGCAGGCGACCTGACTGTAAAATGGGCGTAGTCAGATAGTTCACTGTTGACGCCGAATAGGCTTACAAGGTTTAGATACAGACATTAGCACCTCGAAGCCTTCATAATCGGACGTGAAACCAATATAATATCGTATCCACAACTGAGGACCGAACTGCTGTCGCTGCATGCCAGGAAAAGGATAGCGGTCATATGTTGGCAGCCCTTCCACCGTCAAGAAAAAAAAAACACTTCTCCCCTCTGATCGAGTGTCTGCTTGGTGCGCTGGAGATCCCCGTCTCTGAACAAGGCGAAGAAGCGCAGACACAGAATGAGACACGTCCTGATCTCCATTTCCAAAGCAGCTTGCTGTTTGCGAGGTGCTCCAACAACTTAGGGACATCGTAATATACCACGTACTTGGGAACGGAGTAGTTCCAATGCTGCTGAAAAGTTCGTAGAAGAGGGTCAACACTAAGACACTGCGTGCCAGGAAAAAGCAGCAACGTAGCGTACACAGCTCACCCATGCACCAGAGATGTAGTTTCGACGAAGTCCAACAGCCAATAAGCCATTGTGTGCACAGAAACAGAATCCCAATCAGTTATGGCGCGGAGCTCTGTCTTGGATTGTACATAGACACGAATCTTTAACAAGAAATTGTTGTATCTCTTAAAGGTATCCACCCCGACTGAACTCAGATGCGTCTGGATCTCTTCTGCGGTGCGTGCACACGCTCACAACTAGTGTTGTAAAGGCACGGGCAAACCACAACATGCCGTGCTGTTATCCTCACCGAGCTCCGTAGCTGAAAGACCACGTTGTATAACAGGTATTACAGGTTTGCCATCATCTAGAACTGATGCCACCAATGCCGATGGGGATCGATTGGTACTACCAGTATCACTTCGTATCTTTCCGCTTGTTCTAGAGATTTGAGCACGCAAGGAATGAGCCGCCACGGCGCATTGCAATACTCCGGAGAAATCATGCATGCCCAATGCGTGAACAGGTCCACTCTCCATGCACCTTGTTGAGGACAATCTAAAACGTATTTTTTCACATTGTGTGCTTTTCGCATATGCCATCTAGTCTATTGGTGTATCTAGCCACGAAAATGTCCTGCAGAGTATTGCCATGGTACTTGGGTCCGTAAGCGCATCCGCCAACGTGGTGTTTTGTCTGCTCCAAATGTCCGCTTGGTTGTCTACACTGGGCATATAATGAGGAACAATTTGTATGTTAATCCATTGGCAATAATCCAAAAGTTCTCACATGTGAAGCGGACTGCTGGGGGTCACGCTAGGCACCCTCCTTGGCACCGCCGGCCTTGTTGCCTTTTGCCCGAGCTCTGCTGCTTTCAGTCAACTGATCGAAAACCCTTTGCCTTTGCGATGTCGATTTTTGACCAAATACTCTTTTTGCATTTTCTCCAAAACTCGTGAACCAGTCCAGTTTCTTGTAAACCCTCCAATGCTGTCCTCCATCAGCATCAGACACGGAGCATGAAGACCTTTTTTAGCAGATTTCGCTCCGTGTTGCACAAATTCTTGTACGGGCCTTGCCCACCCGGACACATCCTGAGCTGCAAAATGCAGGGAGGACAGAATGTATCAAAATGCATACAAAACACACATTGTATTTACATTTCCTAATCCACGGGCGGTATATGCGAGTCCCTTCTTTTTTCTGCTCTGACGCTGGCACGGGGATTGTGCGTCCCCTGTTGTGGCGCCTGCGGCGCGGCTTGCCTGTCTGTTGCCGAGCCTCTAAATAAGCCAATTGGTGGCCAGCAGGGAGGTATGCCGAATCTGCGTCACCCCCCTCCTTAAAAGCGGTTTGTGGCCACTTGCCAACACACACTGCTCCACAGAGAGGCGAGGCTCGCTGCTGATCTGTCTGGAAAAAAAAATTCAACTCGACACCCCGTGAACCAAACGCACAAGGTTAACCACCATGCCCAGTGTACACCAGGTAGGGGTACAGAAATCGGGCGGCACAGTGCAGAACCAGGGTGTCACTCAACCCGTCACCTGGCCGCTGGGACGTTGCTGAAACTATCCTTGCTATATATATGGCCATCTGGGCCATACACGCACAGATGCTAAAAAAAAACGTTACCAGATCTTATCTCCGAACCCAGTCTCCGTGCAGGTCTCATCCAGCGCCCCCATACGCTGGTCCTTCCTCTGTGTCTTGGGGCCTGCTCCTCACCGTAGAGGGCAACACCCGAGGTCTTGACATCGGCCGCACGCTCTGTGGCCTTCAACTGGAATCCCACGTCCAGTCCTTCCTCTGTGCCTTGACACGGCTCCAACAAATTGGTACACCAGGCCGGGACTTGAAGTCGATCGTGCTGCGTTGCACAATGGCTCGTCGTCAACGGTGGCGCCTGCCTGGGACCTTCGCTGGCGCTGCCGCGATCTGCCGTAAACCCAGGTACGTACGCTGACACTGATCGTCTCGGCATATCTCCACGTATGGGCTGGGACGAGCGGACGTCGGTGTACAAGAATTTTGAAGCGGATTGCTGGGGGTCACGCTAGACACCCTCCTTGGCACCGCCGGCCTTGTTGCCCTTTGCCCGAGCTCTGCTGCTTTCAGTCAACTGATCGAAAACCCTTCGCCTTTGCGATGTCGATTTTGACCAAATACTCCTTTTGCATTTTCTCCAAAACTCGTGAACCAGTCTAGTTTCTTGAAAACCCTCCGATGCTGTCCTCCATGAGCATAAGACACGGAGCATGAAGACCTTTTTTAGCAGATTTGGCTCAGAGTTGCAGAAATTCTTGTACGGGCCTTGCCCACCCGGACACATCCTGAGCTGCAAAATGCAGGGAGGACAGAATGTATCAAAATGCTTACAAAACACACAATGTATTTACATTTCGTAATCAACTGGCGGTATATGCGAGTCCCTTCTTTTTTCTGCTCTGACGCTGGCACGGGGATTGCGCGTCCCCTTTTGCGGCGCCTGCGGCGCGGCTTGCCTGTCTGTTGCCCAGCCTCTCAATAAGCCACTTGGTGGCCAGCAGGGAGGTATGCCGAATCTGCGTCACATGAGACAGTGAACAGGTCTCACCTTACCGTCCCACTTTCGCAAGCAATGGAAGAACACCATTTTGTCTACGTGTAGATGAACCTCCGTGTGCTGAAGCAGATACGGTTCATTTGCATAAATTGCCCCCCAACATTCCTTCCCTTCGATATTTCCTTCGGTTGTGGAGAACCACCCAAGTGTGGCTATTGGTTCGTGCATCGTTGCTCCCAAACCAAAGTCTGATGCATCCGGCCACCGATGTGTGTGAGGCAGCTCCACAGTAAACGGAGAAAGAAGTCCTTGATTTATGCCCTAGATATTTTGATGGAATCCTGCAGGTTTTGTAGTTGAAAACCCAAACCAAAGCAGCAAGTAGAGCAAGAACAGGATGTGGATTGAATCAATGATTGGTTTTGGAATCCAGTGTAACACAGAAGGGCTGCAGGTAGACAACGCAGGTTTATACACAAAGATTCAATCACAAATGGATAATACAAAAGATTTTATATGAAAATTGGTCTGACTCTTGCCTCAGGGATAGCATTAGGCACTTCATGTGCACTCTTTTGGGTGTAATGGTGCTGGTTAGGAATGTGGGGCATAGATGTCAGGACCGAACAGAAAATGACTTGGCCAAGCAACTGAATTCAGAAACAGTTACAAAGTAGGACCACAATAAGTGGTAGAAACAATTGTGTATACGGATCTTGGGAGACCACTAGGCTTAACCTCCAAGGCCTAAAGCATGAAATGCCTATTTTATTTCGGTATATCCTCCATGAAGGAAGGTACCTCCGCTCAGTTGAGTCGTAGGGGTGAACTTCATGGGGGGCTAGGGTCACAACCCTAGTTACTTTGAGAAAGTGTACTTTAGGCATCCAAAAAGAGATAAAAACACTTAGGTTTGTCTGAGTATCAACAAAAGGGTTTTAAGGGGGGCTTGGCCTGGATCAAGCCCTCCAAGAAAGACATGGCAGTGACTTTTTCTTACTCCCCCCTGGAGTACTAGTTAGCTAAGCTAGTAGGACCAAGGAAAAAGGCTCAAATATTCCCAAAATTACCTCAGAAAATGCATTAAACTTACCAAAAACAGCCTCATCAGTTCATAGAAGCCTATCACACTGTAGGTACCCATGAAAAACAGTGTAATGTACCGTGAATGATGTCCCTTCGATGGGGCATTCCTCAAAAGTTGCCGGCGTGCGACGAAAACCTTTGGAAAAAGTTTGGGGGTAGTGGGGTTTGAACCCAGGACTCTCTCCCTAGAGCACATGTGCTTGCCCATTAGGGTACAGTCGAACGCTCCAATGCGGACGGCTATCGCTGTATAAACAGCGTTTTAGTATACGTCCTGACAAAAGGCCAGGGCGGAGCAATACTCCCAATAGAGGACACAAATCTCCAGGAGCTGGAAAAAATAGAAAATGTAACCAACAGGGAGTGATTCCTGCGGTTTAGCGGAAGGAGCTGCGATTTAGCAAGTGAAATCGTTAAAAATCGACGAAACCACGCGGGAAATCGTCATTTTTACACATAACTCAAAGTCGCAGACAAGCGCAAAGGATGCGGACTTCAAAAACAGGGTTGCGCAAGCGTAAACGGCTCTTGAAATAGAAGATATGAGCCGTAGTTTTTAAAGTTCTAAAGGATATTTTTGCCCTGTTGCATCAAAATTTTTATAAATTTCAGAGAAAAGTATTCAAATTCAACCCACACCACAGAGCAGGTCAACAACCCACCTCTCAGGTATGTCAGTGTCATCTCACACGCACGCATTGCGTTCGCGTTGGTTGTTTCGTCAAAACGTTAGGGTTGCCAATGCTGTGTTCGTTGGGGGGTCAGGTGGTCCTCTCTCGTGCTCTGCACAGGTCAAAACAGGAATGAAAGGTATGCGATGCGAATGGAGCGCGCAGCGCGCACGTAGGGTTAGAATATGCGCTGTGCTCGCGATGCATGTGCCTAATCGAGGCATTCACACGCTGTGACGCTTTCCCTGTACCCCAATTCACCCTTGTTTTCTCTTCACAGGTAAGTAAAGAAAGTGTTTGTTCGTGTGTGGCCGTAGCGTTAAAGTAGGGTTGCTTAAAACGCTTAGGCTTGTTTTGTGTTCGCTTTACTTCGGCATTCACACGATGCATGGTGAGTAAGGTACGTTAGCCCAGGAGGAGCTCACCTCCTTGTTGAGTCAGTGTGGAATTGGTCTGCCTTCCTTCCCTGCGTGCACATGATGCATTAAAGGGTAGGCCACACGAATTGCGCACGGTAAACCTTGTTTAGGTTACCCAGGGGCTCCTCGGTACGTTCTTTAAGAGAACCTGAGGAGTCTCTTAACGCTTGCTTGCTTGACAGGGGAGCTGATCACAAATCAGCGTGTTTGCGGACAGTGTATTATAGGTCACACTGAGAAGCGTATAATACGTGGAGTGTGGCTTGGTTCCTCCGCCGCAAACAGCCCTTCATTTGCCTCTGTTGTACAGGTGGGAGAGGTTCAGGGTGATTGGTGCACGCAGCAGCTGCCTTTGGCGGCTATCCCATTTTTCTGCCCCAGCAAAACAGGGGCGCTGATCACAAATCAGCCAGGAGTGGCGAGGGCAGCTCGACTTCATCGACATCCGCGCTGTGCACACAACAGGAGCACCCCTTCCCTCCAAGCCCTAGCAGGGGAAACGCGTTGTGGCGTCCCCTGTTAGGCCACAGTTGCTTAGCAGCGCTGTGTTCTCTTGTCTTCTTCACAGGAGGGTCATTAGGGCCCGAGACATCTTCGACAGCAGCACCCAGTAGCGTGTGTAGGGGTTAGGGTCAGCAGGCCTGGCAGGAGTTGAGTGCAAGTGATGAGTGCTCACCCTGCCTTCGAAGGCCGGTGCTGGCGTTAGTGAGTGTAGTGTAGCAGTGTCTCCTGTCCCGCGTGCTTTTCCTCGTGGGCAGGGGAGTGCGTTAGCTTTTGGCCTGTAGCAAAAATGGGCGTTTTGTATGCCCTTAGCACACTTGGCCACCCCTCCCCTCTAGTAGGTAGGGCTTTTGCCGTCTTCCCCCAAGGATAGGCGCCAGCACAGAAATTGGGCGCCATAGGAGTGGTAATAGTACCTGATTAGGACCTTCGGTCCGACGTCAGCGAAGCCCGGTCTCCGGGAGCCACGCTGGGGAGAGTAGTGAGACACACACAGACATACGTAGCACACATAGGGGTATGGTAAACCCTGTAAGGAAGGGTAGAACCCCATTGGTCTGGACCAGTCAGGGGTCCTAACTGTGGGCTCGCTTGTCCCCAAGGAGGGAAGACACACCTTGCCTCATAACACCTTGCTTGTCATTACCCCCTGGTGTAGTAAGCCACCGTTCTTCGTTGGCTCCCCAAGGTCATTACATCAGGGCAGTTCCCATGCAACACATGGTCAACAAGGCATACACTCGCTGGGTGGCTGCAATCCTGATAAGCGGCCACCTGGCCCACGCTGGAAACCATCGGCATGGGTCTGCAGGGCACAGACAGGGTCAGTGCAGTGCTCAGTAAGCAGTAGTCTGTGAAAAAACCAATGGCCTTCGGCCAGGGAGTGGTTGTCACGGGGGGCTAACGGTCCTGTCCTGCGATGCAATGCGGGGCAACCGTGACAACTGCTCTTACACCCATACACAGGCACGTCTGCAGAAGAGTGCTCACTGCACATGTCAGTAGACTGACACAGGGAAATTAGTTTCGCTTCTTACGCTGGGACATAGTCTCAGCACGGGTTAGGAGCTGCCCCTCGTTGGTCTCAACGAGGTAAGTGCGGAAAATGGGGTTGATACTCCCATCTGGTTGTATGAAGGCTGACTCAGGTTCCCAGGTCGCCTCAGATAACCCATAGCCATCCCACAGGGTTAGGAATTTCCAGCCCTGTTTATACTCGTGTGCGAGCAATACCTGCAACCACGTAGTAACCATCGACTGCCATCTCATCGGCAGTCATCTCCTCAAGTTCGTCTGCCTCCTTTGGACTGGCAGCGTTCTCTAGGTCTATACGCTCAACCTCACTGTCGCTGAGGCGCCACTCATCCGTAGACAAGTCGTCAGGGGAGTGATAGTGCCTCAACTGCTTAGGTGCACACAGCAGTTCACCACCTAGACGTGGACTGCACCTGACATGGATCCTGGATCCATCTATCCTGATGATACCATAGGGTCCAAAGTAAGGGTCCTGTAGGCAGTTACGTGGCCAGGAGGGTAGGCGTGAATGATGTACCAAAACAAGGTCACCAAACTTGAAGCTGGCAGGTCGCCGTAGGCGGTTCCGTCGGCTCTGTTCAGGGTCACGAATGTGTCTCAGGTTAGGACCAGCCTGGTTAGCCAGAGACTGCTTGTGTTCCAGCCAATCTCCCACGGGGCTCTTGAAGTCCTCAGGAAAGGGGGTTGTGAAGAACCAAGCAGGTCGTCCTCCATGGAACAGTTCGTGGGGGGTGAAACCCGTAGAAGAGCTCCGCTGTGAGTTCATGGTCAGCACTGCCCAGGGCACTAGGCGTACCCAGTCCTTGGTGCGCTCCTGTTTCATCAGGATTCTTAAGTTTTGCTCCACCACACGGTTCTGTCTCTCACAGAGAGGGTTAGACGTGTGGGTATAGGGCACACCTGTGGTTACCTCCACGTTGAGGGCATTTAGCACTCGTTTGTACCACCCAGTGTCACTGCGGATGCGTACATCCTCATCAGAGTGCACCTGCTTAGGTGCTCCATAGGGTTCGAACCATTGTTGGACCAACATTTTCATAGTCTGCTCACCTGTGATTTTCTTACTGCAAGGGAACACACGGGTGAAGCGAGGAAGACCACAGGTGACCACGAGGCAACTATCATAGCCGCCAAAGCGTGGTAGGCCGTGGATGAAATCCACGTAGAGAAGAGAGTTAGCACAATAGGGTATGGGTAAGCTGGAGATCAGGCCCCTATCCCTACTGTCGCTCTGCTTGCTGGCATGACAGCCACAAGCATCCACAATGGTCTGCATACGCAACCTCAGTTCAGTCAGGGTTAGACTAGAGTAGAAACATTCACGGAAGGAGTCCACTGAGCGATTAGCGCCAGTGTGACCAGAACTGAGATGGGACCACTGTAGGCACCCATCCAGTCGTGCCACAGGCACCACAATTCGGTCCTCGTAGAAGAGGTACTGATTGTTTTTATACCACTGGTGCCCGTCAATGACACGGGGTTCGAGACCAGTGCTGAGGGTTTGGGGAATTTCTTCATGCTCTGACTGATAGTCGGTTAGACTCCAACCCTCCAGGATTCCAGCAGTGCGCATGGACAGGTCAAGCTGGACATCCATACGCTGGAAAGCCTCTCTGGCGAGCGCCTCAGAGCTCTCACCAATAAGCGCATCGAAGTTGTTGCGCGATATATAGTCATACAGTTCATTCTTTATCCCGGGGATATGATGCACTGTCAGCCTGAACTGGCTCAGGTAAGTCCACCAGCGTTTTAGCTTTGCTTTCTCTGGTGGTGGGCCCTTCTGAAAAGACTTCACAGGCTCCTGGTCACACAGCCAGACAATAGGGTTAGATCCCAGGAGTCGGCATTGCGACGAAAGCACCAACATACCGGCCAGGAGTTCCTGGTCATAGGTGCTGTAATTGGAACGCGCCTGGTTCCATTTCCAATTCCAGTGTCCCAGTGGCACCAGTCGTCACTCACTGGTAGGATAGTCATGTTTCAACGAACCATCACGGTTCAGTCCAGTAGTACGATAATGGCAGCGGGTTAGTTCATCGGGGTTAAGCTCCTGCCATTGGTAGATTGTACCACCCCCCCCTACATCACTGGCATCAGTGATCAGGACTATCTCGTCCTCAGGGCGGGGTACTCCCAGGCAGTTGGAGGAGGCAATCTTCTTCTTCAACTCCTGGAAACACTCTTCCACTCTGGCGGTCCACCCCCAGGGAGTAGTTTTCTTGATTAGGTCAGTGAGGGGGGCAGAAGAGTACGTAAAATTGTGGATGTGACGCCCATAGAAATTACAGGCGCCCACAAAACTCCTCACATCGCGTAGACCCTTCTTAGGGTCATCGCGAATCTGCATGTCCTGTAGGGGCTGCATCTTAGACGCGGCTGGTTTCCACCAGCCATACCCCACGTCGAAACCAAAATACTCCATCTCCTCTTTCATAAACTCACATTTTTCGAGTTTGATTCGGAGACAATGAAAAATTCACGGAGGAGAAGGACATGGTCCTCTATGGTATTAGTACCCAAACTCACGTCGTCGATGTGAGCCTCCATTTCTGCACCCCGAGAGATCAACTCTTTTGCTAGAGGCCTGCGCCTCAGTATGTATAAAATTTTGTTCATAAGCTCCTGGAAGAGCACTGGGGCATTAGCCACCCCGAAAGGCATAACCTTCCACTTGAAGACACGACCCTTAGGGGTTATAAAGGCCAACAGCTCCTGAGCTGCGGCGGTTAGGTCCACCTGCCAGAAACCAGAGCGTTTGTCCATTTTGGTCTTGTACCTGCATTTGGCAATACGCTCCAGGGTGTTTTCCATGTTAGGAATGCTCCCTGAGTGGTTCTGGGTTTTCTTGTTGACCTCACCATAGTCTACAACCAGACGTAGGGCAGTCGACCCTGGTTTGGCAACAAGGAAACAGGGACTGCAGTGATGGGGATAGTCCCCGTGCTTATACTCTTCAACGAGGCCAGCATCAATGCATTCTGTAACTGGCCTTTACTTCAGCAAACAAGCACGAACTCAAACTCCAGAAATCATCACTAGCCAATTAGTACCCAAATTGGCGAATCCCTTTGTACGGGGTCATGTCATATCTACACAACAATGATATCAATAATAACACACATACAAACAGGTACAAATACACATGAAATCTCATCATTCGGAAACGCGGTTTACTCTTTATCTGCACTCACGCGCGACCTACATTCTGCAACTATCGCGACTGCAAGCGCTGCAACTCATGTCCATTACACTCCCCTCCTAAGACCTGACATACACCTATGGAGCAGTCTGAAAATCATCAAATCTTATGGGGATGAGTTGCTGTGCCATATATAATCTGTTGGGTGCCTCAATGCAATCTGCAATTGGTTCAAATACACCATGGGGTTAGTCACCATGACGCTACACACTCCCCTACCAAGCTTCAGGACCCCTGCCCCTAGCTGTCTAAGGCGGGCCTACTATGCCTCAGGGCCTAGCTGTTCAAACTGCTCTATAACATGCTTCAGTCACCTTAGCTTTCTATAGACTAGTGTGCAATGCCTCAACCCCTAGCTGTCTAGGCCTGAGTGTGTATCATACAATATTTTGATAAGTTAGCTTGAGAATTGGTGTTGAATTGTACAAAAAACTGGCAACCCATATTGCACAATAAAATAAATTACAACATCAGTGGGGGGCTTTTGTATGTTTCCAGTGGCTTGGTTTTTCCTGCTGCACCTGCACAAAATATTTTGCTCCAAAAACCCACTGCTGGATTTTTCAAAACTGTTTTCACAAAAAAGTGCCATCAGTGGTATGGCTACTCATGTAAAAACAATGGTCCTCTGGGTGCACATCCAGAGACCAAAACTGTTTTCAGAGGTTCAATAAAAACAGTTTTCATGCCCCACGCAAAAATGGGCAGAGTGGCCCGGGCTCCAACCAGCGCCACTGTAACCAATTCCCTGCAATCCCTGCAAGGACCAAACACAAAGAAAAAAAAAGAGCAAACATCTTCCACACAAGCAGTGCAGAATTCCAAAGCTTGGCAAACACGCCAGCGCAAGGACTCACCAGAGTCCACTGAGTGTCTCTCCAAAAGAAGAAACCCCACAAAATTAGGTGCAAAGCCAAAAAACAGGCCTGAACTCAGGAGGGTCAGCGCCAAAGGCAACTGCAGTGGCAGCGCCATCGCTGACATATATAAGCCACTGAAAAACAAACCCAAATCTCAACGATTCAAAAATCAAGCTCAAGTGTTCAAGACACAAGAGGGCCTCTCACGAAAAAAGAGAGCAAGGACACACCTACTTGTGCCTCCGAACAAACAAATATGCCCGCGCCAAAGCCCACTGGAGGCTTGGCGCCATACCTAACTTTAACATTCAACTCATTGGATCACAGACTCAGGCACAAACAACAAAAAAGTAAAGCGAAGCAAAAGCGCTGGACTCAACAGCGCGCAGCGCATGTAAAAACCACGGGCTTAACTACTCGACAGCGCAAGCGCATGTACGAGCGCTCGCTTACCTTTTCTTGACTTTGCGTCCACCTCTTCGACCGCGACCGATGCGCACGTTTTCTTCTCTGTGGCATGGCTCCACTGCGCTCTCCCTGCCAGGAATCCCCTGCTGATGCGCACTCTCTCGTTCATGTTGAACGCGGTCTCCATCATGGCTCTGCTTCCGCGCGGTTTTGCTCTCGTGGATTTTCTGCTGTCGAGCGCTCGCTCGTTCGTGCTGCGCACTGTCTAACGCAGTCACAAAATTTTCCCAAAACTCCTTCGTTCCCTGGCTCTCACCCACGCTCTGCACCTCAGAACAACCAAAACTTGCACAGGGGAGGTTTGGAAGGACCGCACTCGCAGAAGCCGCAGCTTGGATCGCAGCCTCCTCTTCATTCTCCTGATGCACTATCGCCAGCGCTTGTGCTATTCCTCCACAACCTTTTTCCCATCGCTCCTCTTCAGTAAGGGGACGATCCAGTTGGCGAAGACGAACGCTGGCAGCATGATACCTTTGGGCCCGCAGTTGACGACGAGCCTCTTTACGCTCCTGCACGGTTGCCAAGCGCCGAATCTGGGCAAGCTCATGCTCAGCAGCGAGTCCACGAACATACACTGTTGCTGCTGGGGACAAACTGTCCATGCTCTTCGCCGTGAGGGACTGGTGTTCAAACCGGTTCTTCAGGAAACACCCTTCTGGTGATCTCTGTCGCGGAGAACATCAACTTCTTCAAGAATGTCCAGCAGCGCGGAGTGAAGCCAGTTCGGACCCCCGTGGCCATCTTGGGGTCACTTGGGGTGTGTATCTATGTGCCGGCAAGCCGCCATTGGCTGATATCATACTCTCCCATCCACCTGACCTAGCCCGATGTGATAGTGTGATAGGTTTGGCCATTCCGGCTATGAGCGGCCATATTCAGTACCGAGGCGCCGCCAGCGGAGATTTATATATCAGAATATCAGGAATCAACAGGGTTTTATTATCATAATGTTTCCGTAATTTTTCAGCCTTACGTTCTGATGGTCAATGTATCGGCCACTGTCAGTTGGCTCGCGATTTTGCGTTAACCGATTGGTCAACTGTTATTTCCAGATATTTTGGCGGAAACCCCGATGAAGGGTCAGATTTCATCAGTAAAGGGTTCGTTGCTTCCGCAATTTTCTAAATATGCACTCGAAATTTTATTCTGAATTTTTCGTGATGTCGAAATCGGATTTTCGACTTCCACATCGCCGCACTTGATTTGGTCTTCTTCGAGTGGTCATACTCTTTTTCCTATGCCCGAATCAGGTTTCCCGTATACTTGCCACCCATTTGACTTGGAGATATAAGGGAAACAAAAGTGAATCGTGGGACCACTCTGAAGGGCCATATCTACGCGCGAGTGTGAGGAAAGAGAATAAGGAAGGTTGGGTTGCAAGCGCCTTAGTCTCAACCTAATTTAGGAAGCATCAAACGCCTTTGGTGCGCACACATGCCCGGTGTAGCAAGGGATAATGGTCAACAGGGTATAAAGTGATATATAACTCTTTGACCGTGCAACCGAATATTTTAATGTGACTTTCGAGTGTACCGCATGAGTGTTGGGGTTGCATAGATACTTTTCTTGGGTTCCTACGTATTTTTAACGTGAAGTTATGTCCATGGAGGGACATGGCATATCATGGTGGGAGCCACATTTTGAGGGTATGTGTTATATGCATGGTATATGTTTGATATGCTCACACCCATGTTATATATCTTCGTGTGGCCGAAGAGATGGGGAGCCATACGTGACAAGGGCTTTGCCCATGTCCCAGTTGTGGAATTCAAAGCGCTAGACCAAGTCTACCGCATATGTATTGCTCATGGTATGTTTGGCAAAGAGATCCATGAGTGCACTCCCATTTTCATGGGGCATGTAGATATGGGTGGCGAAGGTATCTCCATGCGCCCGATTGGGGATCCAAGTGGGGGAATTGTTGGTAAATGGTTCCAATCATTTGTGTATTGAACCATGAGCGGATATCATGGGTGAGCATAGAGATATATTATCACGACAACTTTGTATTGGGACATATTTTCATGTTTTTGACCTCATTTTATGCTCATTTTTGTGTTTTATGTGCTCAACTGGTCGGCTAACAGTAAAGTGCCTAGAGATCCGTGAAATATGGTATGTTGCTTATATGTTGGCATATGCTTCGGTGTTGTACCTCACCATATGCCGGATCACATGGTCACTTTGGCTTGGCACACGAGGCCTCACAAAATTAGGTCTCAAATTCATGAGTTGACTTGTGAAACATGTCATGTACATAACCAGAAGGGCTTCGGAGCCAATGATGGAATATTCTTTGGCATGGACCTTTGGTCTATATCACCCTTGTATATTACTTTCCGGTTTGACATATGCATGGAGCATTTGGATATTTGCCATATGCACTTTTGGAGATATAATTGACTTTTGGGCATAATGGTGTGATTTGCCTGATTTTGCCATGTTCTGAGGTCAACATCATGGGGCAGTTCTCCAAGCCCAATCGACTCCAAGTCCAACTAAGATTACGTCAGGGTAGGGCATGGTCCTGAGTGCCACTCTAGGCCATGACACGCCACCTTCCCTATTGGGCTAGGATTTAGAGGCTTGGGAGTGAACACATTTTTGGGGTTTATGTAGTGACTTTTGACACATGGCATTTAGCCATCTCAGTTGACCTGGTTCAGGGCAATATGTTGGTGAATCAAGGGAAGGTCTTGAGTCCAGGGAATGAGGGGTTTATTGCTGTGAATGTGTATGTTTACCTCTTACCCCAACTTTGCCTTATTTGGGTTCATATGCCAATTTCAGGGCTTTCTTCTTCGGTGCAACTCTTGTACATGCCCGCCATCGTGAGACCATGGATGTGCTGAACGAAAGCCCGCCATTTGGATTGGATTGTGGATTGGGTTATTGCTGTATTTGTGGGATCTGGTTGCTGTTCAGGATTGAAGGAGGATTGTATTTTCCATTTTCTATATTTTTGGATTTGGACCCTGGAATTTGAGAAATGCAATCGCTGATTAGGAGCAAGTCAGCAGGGGTTACAGGCGGAAGGGGCACAGCGGGGGCCGGTCCTGGTAGGAACCTTCTTTATGGTAGCAGAGGCTTACCTGCTGCCCCTACCAACCGCCGACCCGGGGACTTGGGCCCGGGTGCGTATTGTGGACTCGGTGGAGACCACGCCGGAGATTGGAGCCATAGAAGAACCGAGACGTTCAAGAGCATGGCGAACTCCGAAAGTTGAAGCCCGAAGAGAAGTACGACATTCGGGAAGAGGAGGACGTGACATGGAGGACCTGGTCTCCATGTGTGAGCGTCGCTGCCGTAAGGCATGCAACCTCCGCTCCGCCGCGGAGGACTCTGACGAGGCCTGCCATTCAGGCAGCAGTGGAGGACGGGCCCGGCGCTACCGGAAGCGCGGGTCACCCAAGTCCGCGGCAAGGGACGCCGGGGCTATGGACACGGACCCCAGCCGGGTCAGGCTGTGGGAATCCGAGGGGCACTCCGAGGGCTATCGGACGGCCTACGAGCCACCTTCGGAGTCGGAGACGTCCGCGCTGATCGCCAGGGCGCATACAGCCCCCGAGCCCGCCCTGAAGCACGACGCCGAGGGCTTGGAGAGGCCAGCCAGGGCCCAGACGGCACCTGTGCCCCGGTACACGGGACCCGAGACGGACGCCATAGGCGATACGCCCATGGGCGATGAGTCTGAGGCGCCGGGAACCGCGGGATGCGCTGGATCAGGCGGAAAGCACGCCGCGTGCCACTGCGAGCACGTGTCCTTCCTCATGGGCAAGTACCCGAAGATGGGGATGGACGACATCGTGCACCGCCTCGACAGCCTGGACAACGCGAAGGACGGCCTAGAGACGGACGTCGCCGGGATCCTGGATGACCAGTCGGCCGCGGAGAAAGACATTGAGGAGCTGCGAGCGGAACAGGACCGGTACCGGGAGAATCTGGAGCTGGCCCTGGAGAAGCAGCAGCGAGTTGTGGACAGCCTCCTCCACCTAGTGGAGGACATGTCGGGACGCCTGAAAAGGCTGGAGGAGCTACAGCCCCTCGCCTCGGGTCCGGAGCTCCCGGCAAAGCCGGCCGCGGTAGAGCTGGTGGAGCGGGTTAAGACCCTCAGGAGCGCCATGGATAAACCCATGGGCGGCCCTGCAGAGGCACCCTACGCGCCTCCGCGTGTTGACCCAGGTGAGCTGCCGTTTGTTCCCATGTTCAGCGAATCCACAATGCTCGGGGAACACATGGCACCGGCTGGGTCCATGCGGGAAGGGCACGTAACCGCAGACCCGAGGAGCCTGACGGTACAGATGTCCCATGCCGCCCAGGGTGTACCGATCACGACGAATATGGTAGTTTATGCGGAGGAGGAGATCCAGAGCCTGACCATGCAGGGGCGAACCATGGGAAGCGCTGACGGACATGGTCGAGGTCGTCCAGGCGGAAACCTGTGGGCGAAGGACCCCAACACGGGGATATGGACGGCCGATGGAGCAAGTCCTTCCCGCATTCCAAACCCCATGGGTTCAGACCCAACTGGACCGCACTCCATGGAGGAGAGGGATGTACGGGGAGTGTACTCACAGCCCCCGGCCACAGGTGGTATCCGTCTCGGTGGAGTGGTGGCTGGGGACGTCGGAGACGCCATCAGGATTGACGACCTCAGGGGAATCAAAATCCCCTACTACGATGGCAACCCCTCCAACCTGGATGACTTCATCCTGGACTGGGAGGACTTCGCCGAAGAGGTCGTCGGCGAGATGCGGGGAGCGCCGCGGGACAAGTGGGTATGTCGAACATTCCCACACCGGCTGGCGCAGGACCTGAAGGAGGAGCTGCGGGATCAGATCCGGGAAGGATTGATCCGTACGGAGGAGGCCTGCCTCCAGTGGTTGGAGGATGAGGAGCGGGTGGACGCTCCGAACCAGAAGCTGGAGGACCTGTGGTCCATCCCGCTGCCGCTGGACCGCGGTGAGTTGCGGGTCCGGGAGTGGAACCGGTATCTGCGGAAGTACCGCAGATGCCTCAAGCTGCTGGAGGACTGGAACGAGGCCAGCGAGATCCGCCACCTCCTGAAGGACGTCCTCCCCGGCAATTGGAAGAGGAGAGTGGAGGACGAGGAGAAGAAGCGCGCCAAGAAGCGGGTGGCGGTGAGGATCATGGCGGCGGAGGATACCCATGCGGGTATCATGGAGTTCTTCAGGAGGAACCTGGGAGAACCCAACCGGATGTTGGGACTGAAGAACGCCGTGTACGTGGAGGTGTTTGGAGACTCCATGGGGCAAAGGTTGCTGCGCCTCAACAACGTGGAGTGGAGGTGCGGGGAGCCGCTGAGGATGCAAGTCATCTTCGCCCGCATGAGCCTGGACGAGATCGTGAAGTACATCACGGTGGAGTTGAAGTTCAATGCGAAGAACGAGGCCCACGTGCAGGATCGACATGGTCATGGACAACGAGGCCACCGAGAAGACCGCCATCATCGGGAGATCCAGGAGCACACGGCCAACTCCGCGGAGGATGGTAGTGGAAGTGGCCAAGACCACTGGTCCCGGGAGGATCACGAGGAGGCCCATTTCTTCGCGTTTGTGGCGCACAACGTGAGGGACCATGGGCAGGACCGGTCCAGATGGAGCCGGGTGGGACCCAAGAAGGGCAAAGAGCCAAGGAGGATCGGGAACCCACCGCTCTCGTTCCGAGAGTACAGGTCTCAGCACGACGGGTGCTGGGTCTGTTATGGCAAGGGAAACAACCACGCACACGACCACCGTCAGTGCAAGGTGTATGAGGCGGACAAGAAGGCCTACTTCGCTGCCCACCCCGAGAAGAAGCCCAAGGAGCAACGGATTTCCGATTGGAAGGCGAAAGGCGGAGACGGGGGGAAAGGCCAAGGCAAAGGCCAAGGGAAAGGCGGAGGAAGAGGCTATGGTGGTGGACCTGGCCAAGACCGACGAGTGAGGTCGATCAAGGAGGTTGCTGAGGACATGTTGAGGACGTTGGAGGAACTCAAAGCCCAGCAACGTGGTGGACAAAGTCCTGGCGGATCGCAGCCGGAAAGAGCTGCGGGAAGCCACGTCTAGAGGAGCCCCCACGGGAGTGGGACCTCGGAGGTCTCTCCTCCGGAAATCAGTGGAATCCCAGAGAAAGCGAAGGCACATCGGGTGCCGAAGAAGGCTCCGGAAGAGCCGAAACCACTGAGCTTCGCCACTCCCAACCCCTGGAGCACCCTGCCAAGGGAAGTAGATGTGGGTACGGGACATGGCAAGAAGGAAGAAGCGACCACGGAGAGCCCCGTGGACGGGCAGGACCAACTGAAGATCTACACCATCCGTGACCATACCCTTGAAGTCCTGATGCACCCGGACGTGCTAGAGTTGCATGCCGTGAGAGTCGTCCATACACCTCATGGCGACGAGCGGCAGTTGCACTTGAAAGTGCGAGTACGGTGCGGACGAGAGGAGAAGGTGGTGGATGTGTTGGTGGATACGGGTGCCCAGGTGAGCCTGGTCCGGAGAGGGTTGTTCAAGGAGGAATCCCTGCAGCCCAGCCGTAGACCGGTGCGCCTGAAGGTGGCCAATGGAGAGATTACCGGTGGTGGTACCCATGAGGCCACTATCAGTATGGAATTCTGGGAACATGAGCGCTTGAACCGCCCTGATTTGGCGAAGAGAAGCACTCTATCCGGGAACTTCTATGTGGCCGACATTACAGATTGGGATATGATCATGGGGTATGACTTCATGGTGGCAAATGCCATTGGAGCCCTTCCCCATCGCGCAACGCTGGTCCGGGAGGATGATGAATGCCTCACATGGCTGTCCACGGATTATGCATGCGGATCATCCCAATGGAATGCTGAGGAAGAGGATCGGATCGTCCGAGCAGTGCAAGCTGTGGGTGCCAAGTCCAGAGGAGACCGCGGAGTTCAGCTCACGGAGTATGGAATGGCGCCGCAGGTGTATGCCAGGATGATCCCGACGCTGGGAGCCGAAGCGCCCGAGACGGACGTCTTCGCTTCCCGGGATGCCCCACTTTTGCGGAAGTGTAGGAGGCATTGGCATCGAGGAGACTCAGCCTGGCACAGGCATTGGGGTTTGAAGGAGTGGGGACCCATATATTGGCATGGCTCCCTGGACAATACCAGACGTACGATGGAGAAGATCATCGCTGATAGGGCGAAGGGGATCCTGGTCATAACCGGCATAGGATCCACCCCATGTCTGCTGGAGAGTCTCAAGTCGACGCTGGACTCCATCACCCTGAGCGAGATGTCATTCGGGCCAGAGGAGGAGTTGTTCATCGACGCCAAGGGTGTATCAATGCCCCCCCCGGGTCAAGCGTGGGGTACCAAGGCTTTCCTGGTGGATGGGGCGCAAGCCCAGCCCACGGGTGATGAAGCATTCGTCCGTAGGGTGGAGGCGGTGCCCATGAAGGTCATGTTTGAGCCCAAAGAGGGGACGGACCAGCCTATTGATGGCATTGACGTCCTGTCCCACGCCGAGATCAACGACGTCGTGAACTACATGCGGATGGGGATGCACGACCGTGTGGCAGCCAAGAAGAGGCGGGCCATGGTCACATCTCCGCATTGGTGGGATGACAAGATGTTGGTCACCGGCAAGTACGAGAAGGATGAGTTCGTGGCGAGGGTCATGGATCACATCGCGGACCAATACGATGGTCCGGTTGGGTCGGACCCACCAACATGGGGTTTTCCAAGAGTGGGAACTGGTAGCGACGAGCACCAGCCCGAGGCCGCAAATTTTCGAAGATTATCGGTGGGAAGAGCTCCCCACGACGATGAAGACGGCATATCGGACGAGGAGAAGTCGGAATGGGACCCAGAAGAGGCCTATACCGCAGTGCGGTCGGTTGTATCTATACCGAAGCAAGCGGCTGAGGAGGCCCAGGAGAACCCGAAGGTCGCCGAGCTGAAGGAGAGGCTGATCCATGCCTATCCGCGGCTATTCAGTGGCGTCGCCAACAAGAACCCTCCAGATCGTGGGAGGTTTGGTACAGCGAAGATCAAGCTGAAGCCGAACCCGAAGATCTATCGTCATCGGGAGTACCAACTTCAGGGCGATCAGGCCGAGGCCATGAAGAAGCTGTTGGCCGAGTTCATTGAGCGGGGATGGATCGAACCCTCCGACAGTGAGTGGGCCAGCCCAGCCTTCATCGTGCCTAAGAAGGAGAAGGGCGAGTGGAGGTTGGTGGTGGATTACAGAGGTTTGAACGAGCAGACCGAGCACAACTCGTACTCGCTTCCCCTGATCGACTCCATCCTCCAAAAACAACAGAAAAAGCGGATCTTCACGGTGTTGGACCTGAAACACGGTTATCACCAGATGCCGCTACACCCGGGCTCCAGGCCCTGCACAGCGATGTCGACGCCGCTGGGGCCCATGCAGTGGAAAGTGGTGCCTATGGGCGGCAAGAATGGCAACGCCGCTTTCCAGCGCATGATGGAGGACCTACTCGGTCCTGTCCGGGACTGTGCCGATCCCTTCGTGGATGACATCATCATCGGGTTCGGCACGGAGAACATGACTGAAGACGAGCTCATCCACGCGCATGAGAAAGATCTGCGCCGAGTGCTCAGCGAGTTGGACAAGCACAACATGGTGTGCAAGCCCACCAAAGCCTCACTCTTCGTGAAGGAAGTGGAGTTCGCGGGTCACGTGGTTGGTCACGGGCAACGCCGTCCCATGCCTGGGAAGCTGGCGTCTCTGCACCACTGGGAGAAGCCCCAGACCATCAGCGAACTCCGGTCCTTCATGGGGTTCTGCAACTACTATTCGGGCTATGTCCGGATGTATGCAGAACTGTCGGGGCCGCTGCACAAGATGCTGCAAGTGGGCAAGTTTGATGGCCGGAAGGGGAGCAAGAAGAAGCTTGCTTGGACCCCTGAGGCCGAAGATGCGTTCAGCCGCCTGAAGGAGCGACTCCTGGGGCAACTGGGGCTATTCCTGGTGGACCCGGACAAGGGATTCGTGCTACGGACGGACGCCTCGGACTATGCTGTGGGGGCAGTCCTCGAGCTGA
This sequence comes from Eutreptiella sp. 'Long Island Sound 2002', assembly GCA_964036045.1. Lineage (NCBI taxonomy): Eukaryota > Euglenozoa > Euglenophyceae > Eutreptiales > Eutreptiaceae > Eutreptiella > Eutreptiella sp. 'Long Island Sound 2002'. The sequence continues at coordinate 66,648,129 of OZ038378.1, forward strand.
TCCGAGACGACGGGTCACATGTACCCGTGGCGTTCCCGAGCCGGATCCTGGCCGAGGGCCAACGCCGCACCTGGACCGCGAGGGAGAAGGAGACGTACGCCATTGTATGTGCGCTCAGGAAGTGGTCTGGCCACATCGGATTGCAACCGGTGGTGGTTTGCACGGACCATCAGTCCTTGCAGAGCTGGCACAAGGAGCACGTCGACACCCCCTCGGGACCGGCGGCAAGGAGGGCCCGATGGCATGAGACGTTCGCCAAGTTCGACCTCAGCGTCGTATACGTCCCGGGGAAGGACAACACTGTGGCAGATTGCCTCAGTCGGTGGGCCTACCCCGCTGGCAAGGCTTGGATGGACATATCCAGCCATGGAGACGCCGAGGAGACCGAGGAGGCCAAGCGCATCATCGAAATGGAAAAGGCCATGGAGCAAGAGGGGGTCAAGTGCTTTGTGGTGATGGCAAACCGTACGGACCTGGCCAAGTTCCGGAGCGCCCGAGTCCAAGCTATTCGAGAGGAAACCCTCGAGCAGTGGATGGTGGCCCCTGTAGAGCTAGTCAGGTCGGTGCTCACAGAGGACTGGTCGGATGACTACGCGGCATCCGAGCACTGGAGCAAGTACTGGAATGCCGTGAGCGCCCCGTCGGACGACGAATGGCCCGAGGGCTTGACCGAGGATGGGGACAAGTTGTTCCTCAAGGACAAGCTGCTGGTGCCCGAGAACCGAGTGGAGGAGCTCATTGACCATTGGCACAACGCCCAGCTCATGCATCCTGGCCGAGACAAGATGCAGCAGGACCTGGAGTGGCGCTTCAAGTTCCCTCCGGGGTACTACGCCATCCTGGATAGGTACTGCAGCGACTGTGCCGTGTGTCGGGCCACGAAGAGCCCTAACCACTCCACAGCGGGCAACCCGGTGTATACGGCTATACCGGAGGCCCGTATGTGGTCCGTGGCCATGGATGTGTTCGCCATGCCTGAGGTCACCGTGGAAGGAGAGACCTACGACTGTGTCATCCTGGCGGTTGACAGGCACAGCGGGTATATCGTGGCAGTCCCGGGCAAGAAGTCCAAGAAGAAGGACAAGAAGGACAAGCAGTGAGTGGGGCTGCAGGCCAAGACCGTCGCTAATGCCATGATCAGGCATTGGCTGATGATTTTAGATGTCCCAGCTGTCATCTGCAGCGATCGGGGCAGTCAATTCGTGGGGACGTGGTTCAAGACGATGTGCAAGCACATGGGGATTCGGCACGCCAAGACCGTGGCATACCACAGCCGGTCGAATGGCCGGGCTGAGGTGGCCGGGCGGCAGATGTTCGAGAAGTTCCGCCAGCTGCACATCGACGAACCGGGCCGGAATTGGTATAATTCGCTGTGGAGAGTACTCCAAGCGTACCACGACCTTCTGGGACCCACTGGACTGTCGCCCCATCGTATCCTGTTCCTGCGGGATCGAGTGTCACGCACTCTCCCGTGGTTGAACCATGGCAAAGTGGCCCGGGATGCGAACGCTATGATGGCTGAGGCGGACGACACGGCGACCAAGGTGTGCAAGGCACTTCAGGACGAGCATGACAAGAGGGCCAAGTACTTCAAGCAGGGAAAGGTCCAGAAGTATGCTCTCCAAGACACCGTGTGGGTGGAGCGGCACCACAAGGATGTCCTGTCCAGGCATCGGCAGGCATCTTGGTATGTGCCGGGGGTAATCGTGCGGAAGGTCGGGCAGGACGTGTATGCGGTTCGTGTGGGAGATAACAAGATCCTGGACCGCGACCATACCCAGCTTCGTCCTCGAGCACCAGACCCCAGCGGACGTCCCGTCACCTTCGAGTTCACGGCCGGCGATGTGGACTCAGACGACGAGGGTGAGGACGACGACTTCACCGCTGAGAAGATCCTGGCGGACAAGCCGGACCCGGGGACGCCTGGGGGTAGGCTTTATAAAGTCCGTTGGAAGGGATTCGCCGCATCCAGGGACTCGTGGGAGCCTCCGAGCAGTTTTGTGCCGAGGTACACCACGGTCTGGATGGACTACCTGAAGAAAAAGAATATTTCTTTGAATGTCAAGGACGTGTTGGTCCATTTGGTGGCTGCAGTAGCACCGTAATGGATCCCCCCTGGCATTTTGTTTGTTTCTGTGATTGAGGAGACGGCTGAGGGCGTTCATCCGGGGATTTTTCGGCCTTGATTGGCCACATGCCCCCTTCATCCGATCTCCACATATATATTTCATTGTGGTCTACTTATTTAGGTCGACCGACGACGTTTTTCTATCTTTGACCCCCCTGGTCCATGTTGTAGATCAAGAGGAGACCGGATATGGCGTAGGGCACCAATTATCAGTGTCCTCATCCCTCCCTTGGGGCGTGGGGGACGCCTACGACGTGTGTGGGGCCTCCATGTGTCCTTGGGACGTTGGGGAGGGGGTTTGGAGCCCATTGGGGTCCTCCCGTCCTCTCTTCAATGTCTTCCGAGCGGTAACAACACTCTGAGAAGGGGGGTGAAGCCGGTTCGGACCCCCGTGGCCATCTTGGGGTCACTTGGGGTGTGTATCTATGTGCCGGCAAGCCGCAATTGGCTGATATCATACTCTCACAGTCTGGTCGGATGACTATGCGGCCTCCGACCACTGGAGCAAGTACTGGAATGCCATGAGCGCCCCGTCGGACGACGACTGGCCCGAGGGCTTGACCGAGGATGGCGACAAGTTTCTCCTCAAGGACAAGCTGCTGGTGCCCGAAAACCGAGTGGAGGAGCTCATTGACCATTGGCACAACGCCCAGCTCATGCACCCTGGCCGAGACGAGATGCAGCAGGACCTGGAGTGGCGCTTCAAGTTCCCTCCGCGGTACTACGCCATCCTGGACAGGTACTGCAGCGATTGTGCCGTGTGTCGGGCCACGAAGAGCCCCAACCACTCCACAGCGGGCAACCCGGTGTACACGGCTATACCGGAGGCCCCTATGCGGTCCGTGGCCATGGATGTATTCGCCATGCCTGAGGTCACCGTGTAAGGAGAGACCTACGACTGCGTCATCCTGGCGGTGGATAGGCACAGTGGGTATATCGTGGCGGTCCCTGGCAAGAAGTCCAAGAAGAAGGACAAGAAGGACAAGCATGGAGTGGGTCTGCAGACCAAGACCGTCGCTAATGCCATGATCAGGCATTGGCTGACGATTTTTGATGTCCCGGCTGTCATCTGCAGCGATCGGGGCAGTCAGTTTGTGGGGACGTGGTTCAAGACGATGTGCAAGCACATGGGTATTCGGCACGCCAAGACCGTGGCGTACCACAGCCGGTCGAATGGCCGTGCTGAAGTGGCCGGGCGGCAGATGTTCGAGAAGTTCCGCCAGCTGCACATCGACGAACCGGGCCGGAAATGGTATAACTCGCTCTGGAGAGTGCTCCAGGCGTATCACGACCTTCCGGGACCCACTGGACTGTCGCCCCATCGCATCCTGTTCCTACGGGATCGAGTGTCACGCACTCTCCCGTGGATGAACCATGGCAAAGTGGCCCGGGATGCGAACGCTATGATGGCTGAGGCGGACGACACGGCGGCCAAGGTGTGCAAGGCACTTCAGGACGAGCATGACAAGAGGGCCAAGTACTTCAAGCAGGGAAAAGTCCAGAAGTATGCTCTCCAAGACACCGTGTGGGTGGAGCGGCACCACAAGGATGTCCTGTCCAGGTATCGGCAGGCATCTTGGTATGTGCCGGGGGTGATCGTGCGGAAGGTCGGACAGGATGTGTATGCGGTTCGTGTGGGGGATAACAAGATCCTGGACCGCGACCACACCCAGCTTCGTCCCCGAGCACCAGACCCCAGCGGACGTCCCGTCACCTTCGAGTTCACGGCCGGCGATGTGGACTCGGACGACGAGGGTGAGGACGACGACTTCACCGCCGAGAAGATCCTGGCGGACAAGCCGGACCCGGGGACGCCTGGGGGTAGGCTTTATAAAGTCCGTTGGAAGGGCTTCGCCGCATCCAGGGATTCGTGGGAGCCTCCGAGCAGTTTTGTGCCGAGGTACACCACGGTCTGGATGGACTACCTAAAGAAAAATAACATTTCTTTGGATGTCAAGGACGTGTTGGTCCATTTGGTGGCTGCTGTAGCACCGTAATGGATCCCCCTTGGCATTTTGTTTGTTTCTGTGCTTGGGGAGACGGCTGAGGGCGTTCGTCCGGGGATTTTTCGGCCTTGATTGGCCACATACCCCCTTCACACGATCTCCACATATATATTTCATTGTGGTATACTTATTTAGGTCGACCGACGACGTTTCTCTATCTTTGATCCCCTTGGTCCATGTTGTAGATCAAGAGGAGACCGGATATGGCCTAGGGCACCGATTTTCAGTGTCCTCACCCCTCCCATGGGGCATGGGGGACGCCTACGGCGTGTGTGGGGCCTCCATGTGTCCTTGGGACGTGGAGGGGGGGGTTGGAGCCCATTGGGGTCCTCCCGTCCTCTCTTCAATGACTTCCGAGCGGTGACAACGCTCTGAGAAGGGGGGTGAAGCCGGTTCGGACCCCCGTGGCCATCTTGGGGTCACTTGGGGTGTGTATCTATGTGCCGGCAAGCCGCCATTGGCTGATATCATACTCTCCCTTCCACCTGAACTAACCCGATGTGATAGTGTGATAGGTTTGGCCATTCCGGCTACGAGCGGCCATATTCAGTACCGAGGCGCCGCCAGCTGTGATTTATATATCAGAATATCAGGAATCAACAGGGTTTTATTATCATGATGTTTCCGTAACTTTTCAGCCTTTCGTTCTGATGGTCAATGTATCGGCGACCGTCAGTTGGCTCGCGATTCTGCGTTAACCGATTGATTAACTGTTATTTCCAGATATTTTGGCGGATATTCCGTTGAAGGGTCAGATTTCATCAGCAAAGGGTTCGTTGCTTCCGCAATTCTCTAAATAAGCACTCGAAACTTTAATCAGAATTTTTCGCGATGTCGAAATCGGATTTTCGACTTCGACATCGCCGCACTTGATTTGGACTTCTTCGAGTGGTCATACTCTTTTCCCTATGCCCGAATCAGGTTTCCCCTGTGCTTGCCAGCCATTTGACTTGGAGATATAAGGGAAACAAAAGTGAATCGTGGGACCACTTTGAAGGACCATATCTACGCGCGAGTGTGAGGAAAGAGAATAAGGAAGGTTGGGTTGCAAGCGCCTTAGTCTCAACTTAATTTAGGAAGCATCAAACGCCTTTGGTGCGCACACATGCCCGGTGTAGCAAGGGAAAAGGGTCAAGAGGGTATAAAGTGATACATAACTCTTGGACCGTGCAACCGAATATTTTAATGCGACTTTCGAGTGTGTCGCATGAGTGTTGGGGTTGCATAGCAACTTTCTTTGGGTTCCTACGTATTTTTAATGTGAAGTTATGTCCATGGAGGGACATGGCATATCATGGTGGGAGCCATATTTTGAGGGTATGTGTTATATGCATGGTATATGTTTGATATGCTCACGCCCATGTTATATGTCTTCGTGTGGCCGAAGAGATGGGGAGCCATACGTGACAAGGGCTTTGCCCATGTCCCAATTGTGGAATTCAAAGCGCTAGACCAAGTCTACCGCGTATGTATTGCTCATGGTATGTTTGACAAAGAGATCCATGGGTGCACTCCCATTTTCATGGGGCATGTAGATATTAGTGGCGAAGGTATCTCCATGCGCCCGATTGGGGATCCAAGTGGGGGAATTGTTGGTAAATGGTTCCAATCATTTGTGTATTGAACCATGAGCGGATATCATGGGTGAGCAGAGAGATATACTATCATGACAACTTTGTATTTGGTCATATTTTCATGTTTTTGACCTCAATTTTTGCTCATTTTTGCGTTTTGTGTACTTACCTGGTCGGCAAACAGCAAGAAGCCTATGGGGAGTCGAACCATGGTATGTTGTTCATATGTTGGCATATGCTTTGGAGTTGAACACCACCATATGCCGGATGGCGTACTCCATTTGGCTTGGCGCACGAAGGATCACAAGAATTGGTCTCAATATCATGGGCTGACTTGGGCAGTGCGTGGCGCCCATATCCGACGGGGTTTCGAGGGTAAAATGGGGATGTACATGGGCATTGGCTTTTGGTCTATGTCCTCCATGAATACTAGACTTCGATTCCATGCATGCTTTGTGCCTTCGGATAAGTGGTAACTTCAATTTTGAGCATATATTTGATATATGGCCAATATGGTGTGAATTGGCAGTTTTTTGGCATGTTATGAGTTCAAACTCTTAGGTCATTTCTCTAAGCCCATTCGACTCCAAGTCCAACCATGGTTATGTCAGGGTAGGGCATGGTCCTGAGCGCCACTCTAGGCCATGACACGCCACCTCCCCCTTTGGGCTAGGATTTCCAGGCTTGGGAGTGAACACGCTTTACGGGTTTATGTAGTGACTTGTGACATATGGCATTCAGCCATCTCATCCGACCACTGTTCTTGTTGGCGACGTCACTGAATAGCCGCGGATAGGCTTTGATCAGCCTCTCCTTCAGCTCGGCGACCTTCGGGTTCTCCTGGGCCTCTTCAGCCGCTTGCTTCGGTATCGATTCAACCGAACGCACTGCCGTATAGGCCTCTTCTGGGTCCGAATCCGACTTCTCCTCGTCCGATATGCCGTCTTCATCGTCGTGGGGTGCACTTCCCACCGATAATCTTCGAAAATTTGCGGCCTCGGGCTGGTGACTGTCGCTATCGGCTCCCATTCTTGGAAAATCCCATGTTGGTGGGTCCGACCCAACCGGACCATCGTATTGGTCCGCGATGTGATCCATGACCCTCGCCACGAACTCGTCCTTCTCGTACTTGCCGGTGACCAACATCTTGTCATCCCACCAATGCGGAGATGTGACAATGGCTCGCCTCTTCTTGGCTGCCACACGGTCGTGCATCCCCATCCGCATGTAGTTGACGACGTCGTCGATCTCGGCGTGGGACAGGACGTCAATGCCATCAATAGGCTGGTCCGTCCCCTCCTTGGGCTCAAACATGACCTTCATGGGCGCCGCCTCCACCCTACAGATGAATGCTTCATCACCCGTGGGCTGGGCTTGCGCCCCATCCACCAGGAAAGCCTTGGTACCCCACGCTTGACCCGGGGAGGGCATTGATACACCCTTGGCGTCGATGAACAACTCCTCCTCTGGCCCGAATGACATCTCGTTCAGGGTGATGGAGTCCAGCGTCGACTTGAGACCCTCCAGCGGACATGGGGTGGATCCTATGCCGGTGATGACCAGGATCCCCTTCGCCCTATCCGCGATGATCTTCTCCACCGTACGTCTGGTGTTATCCAGGGAGCCATGCCAATACATGGGCCCCCACTCCTTCAAACCCCAATGCCTGTGCCAGGCTGAGTCTCCTCGATGCCAATGCCTCCTACACTTCCGCAGAAGTGGGGCATCCCGGGAAGCGAAAACGTCCGTCTCGGGCGCTTCGGCTCACAGCGTCTGGATCATCCTGGCGTACACCTGCGGCGCCATTCCATACTCCGTGAGCTGAACTCCACGGTCTCCTCCGGACTTGGCACCCACAGCTTGCACCGCTCGGACGATCCGATCCTCTTCCTCAGCATTCCATTGGGATGATCCGCATGCATAATCCGTGGACAGCCATGTGAGGCATTCATCATCCTCCCGGACCAGCGTTGCGCGATGGGGAAGGGCTCCAATGGCATTTGCCACCATGAAGTCATATCCCATGATCATATCCCAATCGGTAATGTCGGCCACATAGAAGTTCCCGGATACAGTGCTTCTCTTCGCCTGATCAGGGCGGTTCAAGCGCTCATGTTCCCAGAATTCCATACTGATAGTGGCCTCATGGGTGCCACCACCCATGATCTCTCCATTGGCGACCTTCAGGCGGACCGGTCTACGGCTGGGCTGCAGGGATTCCTCCTTGAACAACCCTCTCCGGACCAGGCTCACCTGGGCACCCGTATCCACCAACACATCCACCACCTTCTCCTCTCGTCCGCACCGTACTCGCACTTTCAAGTGCAACTGCCGCTCGTCGCCATGAGGTGTATGGACGACTCTCACGGCATGCAACTCTAGCACGTCCGGGTGCATCAGGACTTCAAGGGTATGGTCACGGATGGTGTAGATCTTGGGTTGGTCCTGCCCGTCCACGGGGCTCTCCGTGGTCGCTCCTTTCTTCTTGCCATGTCCCGTACCCACATGTACTTCCCTTGGCAGGGCGCTCCAGGGGTTGGGAGTGGCGAAACTCAGTGGTTTTGGCTCTTCCGGAGCCTTCTTCGGCACCCGATGTGCCTTCGCTTTCTCTGGGATTCCACTGATTTTCGGAGGAGAGACCTCCGAGGTCCCACTCCCGTGGGGGATCCTCTACACTTGGCTTCCCGCAGCGCCTTCCGGCTGCGATCCGCCAGGACTTTGTCCACCACGTTGCTGGGCTTTGAGTTCCTCCAACGTCCTCAACATGTCCTCAGCAACCTCCTCGATCGACCTCACTCGTCGGTCTTGGCCAGGTCCACCACCATAGCCTCTTCCTCCGCCTTTTCCTTGGCCTTTGCCTTGGCCTTTTCCCCCGTCTCCGCCCTTCGCCTTCCAATCGGAAATCCGCTGCTCCTTGGGCTTCTTCTCGGGGTGGGCGGCGAAGTAGGCCTTCTTGTCCGCCTCATACACCTTGCACTGACGGTGGTCGTGTGCATGGTTGTTTCCCTTGCCATTACAGACCCAGCACCCGTCGTGCTGAGACCTGTACTCCCGGAACGAGAGCGGTGGGTTCCCGACCCTCCTTGGCGCTCTGCTCTTATTGCATCCCACCTGGCTCCATCTGGACCGATCCTGCCCATGATTCCTCACGTTGTGCGCCACAAACGCGAAGAAGTGGGCCTCCTCGTGATCCTCCCGGGACCCGGTCCAGTGGTCTTGGCCACTTCCACTACCATCCTCCGCGGAGCTGGCCGTGTCCTCCTGGATCTCCCGATGATGGCGGTCTTCTCGGTGTCCTCGTTGTCCATGACCATGTCGATCCTGCACGTGGGCCTCGTTCTTCGCATTGAGCTTCAACTCCACCGTGATGTACTTCACGATCTCGTCCAGGCTCATGCGGGCGAAGATCACCTGCATCCTCAGCGGCTCCCCGCGCCTCCACTCCACGTTGTTGAGGCGCAACAACCTTTGCCCCATGGAGTCTCGAAACACCTCCACGTACACGGCGTTCTTCAGTCCCAACATCCGGTTGGGCTCGCCCAGGTTCCTCCTGAAGAACTCCATGATACCCGCATGGGTATCCTCCGCCGCCATGATCCGCACCGCCACCCGCTTCTTGGCGCGCTTCTTCTCCTCGTCCTCCACTCTCCTCTTCCAATTGCCGGGGAGGACGTTTTTCAGCAAGTGGCGGATCTCACTGGCCTCGTTCCAGTCTTCCACCAGCTTGAGGCATCTGCGGTACTTCCGCAGATACCGGTTCCACTCCCGGACCCGCAACTCACCGCGGTCCAGCGGCAGCGGAATGGACCACAGGTCCTCCAGCTTCTGATTCTGAGCGTCAACCCGCTCCTCATCCTCCAGCCACTGAAGGCAGGCCTGCTCCGTACAGATCAATCCTTCTCGGATCTGATCCCGCAGCTCCTCCTTCAGGTCTTGCGCCAGCCGGTGTGGGAATGTCCGGCACACCCACTTGTCCCGCGGCGCTCCCCGCATCTCGCCAACGACCTCCTCGGCGAAGTCCTCCCAATCCAGAATGAAGTCGTCCAGATTGGAGGGGTTGCCATCATAGTAGGGGATTTTGATTCCCCTGAGGTCGTCAATCCTGATGGCGTCTCCGACGTCTCCAGCCACCACTCCACCGAGACGGATCCCACCTGTGGCCAGGGGGTGTGAGTACACTCCCCGTACATCCGTCTCCTCCATGGAGTGCGGTCCAGTTGGGCCTGAACCCATGGGGTTTGGAAGGCGGGAAGGATTTGCTCCATTGGCCGTCCATAACCCCTGTATTGGGGTCCTTCGCCCACAGGTTTCCGCCTGGATGACCTCGACCATGTCCGTCGGCGCTTCCCATGGTTCGCCCCTGCATGGTGTCGATCTTCTCTTCCGCATAAACTACCATATTCGTCGTGATCGGTACATCCTGGGCGACATGGGACATCTGTACCGTCAGGCTCCTCGGGTCCGTGGTTACGTGCCCTTCCAGCATGGACCCAGCTGGTGCCGTGTGTTCCCCGAGCATTGTGGATTCGCTGAACATGGGAACAAACGGCAGCGCACCCGGGTCAACACGCGGAGGCGCGTATGGTGCCTCTGCAGGGCCGCCCATGGGTTTATCCATGGCGCTCCTGAGGGTCTTAACCCGCTCCACCAGCTCTACCGCGGCCGGCTTTGCCGGGAGCTCCGGACCCGAGGCGAGGGGCTGTCGCTCCTCTAGCCTTTTCAGGCGTCCCGACATGTCCTCCACTAAGTGGAGGAGGCTGTCCACCACTTGCTGCTGCTTCTGCAGGGCCAGCTCCAGATTCTCCCGGTACCGGGCCTGTTCCGCTCGCAGCTCCTCCATGTGGTTCTCCGCGGCCGACTGGTCGTCCAGGATCCCCGCGACGTCTTCCTCTAGACCGTCCCTCGCATTGTCCAGGCGGTCTAGGCGATGCACGATGGCGTCCATCCCCATCTTTGGGTACCTACCCATGAGGAATGACACGTGCTCGCAGTGGCACGCAGCGTGCTTTCCGCCGGATTCAGCGCATCCCGCGGTTCCCGGCCCCTCAGACTCATCACCCATAGGCGTATCGCCTATGGCGTCCGTCTCCGGTCCCGTGTGCCGTGGCACAGGTGCCGTCCGGGCCCTGGCTGGCCTCTCCCAGCCCTCGGCGTCGTGCTGCAGGGCGGGCTCGGGGGCCGTATGCGCCCTGGCGATCGGCGCGGACATCTCCGACTCCGAAGGTGGCTCGTAGGCTGTCCGATAGCCCTCGGAGTGACCCTCGGATTCCCACAGCCTGACCGGGCTGGGGTCCGTGTCCATAGCCCCGGCGTCCCTTGCCGCGGACTTGGGTGACCCGCGCTTCCGGTAGCGCCGGGCCCGTCCTCCACTGCTGCCTGAATGGCAAGCCTCATCAGAGTCCTCCGCGGCGGAGCGGAGGTTGCATGCCTTACGGCAGCGACGCTCACACATGGAGACCAGGTCCTCCATGTCACGTCCTCCTCTTCCCGAATGTCGTACTTCTCTTCGGGCTTCAACTTCCGGAGTTCGCCATGCTCTCGAACGTCTCGGTTCTTCTATGGCTCCAATCTCCGGCGTGGTCTCCACCGAGTCCACAATACGCAACCGGGGCGTACTTGAGCAGGGCTCATAAGGGCCCAAGTCCCCGGGTCGGCGGTAGGTAGGGGCAGCAGGTAAGCCTCTGCTACCATAAAGAAGGTCCCTACCAGGACCGGCCCCCGCTGTGCCCCTTCCGCCTGTTACCCCTGCTGATTTAATCCGGATCAACGATTGCATTTCTCAAAATCCTCATAGTCCAAGGTCCAAAATCCAAAAATATAGAAAATGTAATCCTCCTTCAACCCTGAACAGCAACCAGATCCCACAAATGCAGCAATAGCCCAATTCACAATCCAAATCAGGCTGCGGGCTTCCGTTCAGCACATCGATTGTCTCACGATGGCGGGCATGTACAAGAATTGCACCAAGGAAGAAAGCTCTGAAATTGGCATATGAACACAAATAAAGCAAAGTTGGGGAAAGAGGTAAACATAGGGAGGTGGCGTGTCATGGCCTAGAGTGGCGCTCAGGACCATGCCCTACCCTGACATAACCTTGGTTGGACTTGGAGTCGAATGGTCTTAGAGAAATGACCTATGAGTTTGAACTCATAACATGCCAAAAAACTGCCAATTCACACCATATTGGCCATATATCAAATATATGCTCAAAATTGAAGTTACCACTTATCCGAAGGCACAAAGCATGCATGGAATCGAAGTCTAGTATTCATGGAGGATATAGACCAAAGGCCAATGCCCATGTACATCCCCATTTTACCCTCGAAACCCCTTCGGATATGGGCGCCACGCACTGCCCAAGTCAGCCCATGATCTTGAGACCAATTCTTGTGATCCTTCGTGCGCCAAGCCAAATGGAGTACCGGATCCGGCATATGGTGGTGTTCAACTCCAAAGCATATGCCAACATATGAACAACATACCATGGTTCGACTCTCCATTGGCTTCTTGCTGTTTGCCGACCAGGTAAGTACACAAAACGCAAAAATGAGCAGAAATTGAGGTCAAAAACATGAAAATATGACCAAATACAAAGTTGTCATGATAGTATATCTCTATGCTCACCCATGATATCCGCTCATGGTTCAATACACAAATGATTGGAACCATTTGCGAACAATTCCCCCACTTGGATCCCCAATCGGGCGCATGGAGATACCTTCGCCACTAATATCTACATGCCCCATGAAAATGGGAGTGCACCCATGGATCTCTTTGTCAAACATACCATGAGCAATACATACGCGGTAGACTTGGTCTAGCGCTTTGAATTCCACAATTGGGACATGGGCAAAGCCCTTGTCACATATGGCTCCCCATCTCTTCGGCCACAGGAAGACATATAACATGGGCGTGAGCATATCAAACATATACCATGCATATAACACATACCCTCAAAATATGGCTCCCACCATGATATGCCATGTCCCTCCATTGACATAACTTCACGTTAAAAAAACGTAGGAACCCAAGGAAAGTATCTATGCAACCCCAACACTCATGCGACACACTCGAAAGTCGCATTAAAAAATTCGGTTGCACGGTCCAAGAGTTATATATCACTTTATACCCTCTTGACCCTTTTCCCTTGCTACACCGGGCATGTGTGCGCACCAAAGGCGTTTGATGCTTCCTAAATTAAGTTGAGACCAAGGCGCTTGCAACCCAACCTTTCTTATTCTCTTTCCTCACACTCGCGCGTAGATATGGTCCTTCAAAGTGGTCCCACGATTCACTTTTGTTTCCCTTATATCTCCAAGTCAAATGGGTGGCAAGCACAAGGGAAACCTGATTCGGGCATAGAGAAAAGAGTATGACCACTCGAAGAAGTCCAAATCAAGTGCGGCGATGTCGAAGTCGAAAATCTGATTTCGACATCGCGAAAAATTCTGATTAAAGTTTCGAGTGCTTATTTAGAGAATTGCGGAAGCAACGAACCCTTTACTGATGAAATCTGACCCTTCATCGGGGTTTCCGCCAAAATATCTGGAAATAACAGTTAACCAATCGGTTAACGCAAAATGGCGAGCCAACTGACGGTCGCCGATACATTGACCATCAGAACGAAAGGCTGAATAGTTACGTAAACATCATGATAATAAAACCCTGTTGATTCCTGATATTCTGATATATAAATCTCAGCTGGCGGCGCCTCGGTACTGAATATGGCCGCTCGTAGCCGGAATGGCCAAACCTATCACACTATCACATCGGGTTAGTTCAGGTGGATGGGAGAGTATGATATCAGCCAATGGCGGCTTGCCGGCACATAGATACACACCCCAAGTGACCCCAAGATGGCCACGGGGGTCCGAACCGGCTTCACCATCGACCTGACCTAACCCGATGTGATACACCTATGATTTTAGCAGCTGTTTTTTCCCAAAATTCAAAAGGTCAGCAAAAGGCAGATTTTCGCGGGAAATGACCTACTCCTTTGGTTTCTACGGCCCCAAAATAGGGGGGGGGGGTTCCTCCTACCCGGCCTTTGTCCAAAAATATCAAAAACCCTGAAATTTGGCCTATTTTGGGGTATTTTTGCCTGCTCTGGGCTGGTCCTGCAGAACAGTGCTGCACACCAGTGTACCTGCCTATAGAGGATTTTCGACAGAAATTGCCCTTTTGTTGGGATTCTCTTGCCCCAAAATACGGATGGGGGGGTTCTTCCCACCCGAGCTTTCTCCTAAACCATCAAAAACCCTGGACCTCGGCCTATTTTGGAGTACTTTTGTCTGTTGTGGGGTGGTGCTACAGAACAGTGCTGCACACCAGCGTACCTGTATCCTATAGTATAGGCACAAAAATACCATGAAAAGAGGTTTTGTACCCAAAAAGACCAAAGGAAACCTTTTTTCTTTTATTCTGCACGCTCAAAATAGGAGAGGGGGGTTCCTCCTACCCGATTGTTCTCCAAAAATACACTGTTTTTGGCCAAAAATTGGCAATTTTTGGCCATTTTTGGACTAAAACTGTTTTTTTTCTGTGCTGACGGCCCTGCAACACCCAATAGGTTGCTCCAATACAATTCCAAACACATTTCACTGGATTGGGCACCCTAAGAATAGGGTATGGGACCCTAAAGCTCACGACCCCGGCTAAAAAAACACTATTTTCGGCAACAATTTGGCAATTTTTGGCCATTTTTGGGCGAAAACTGTTTTTTTTTTGTGCTGACGGCCCTGCAACCCCCGATATGTTGCTCCGATACAACTGCAAACACGTTTCAGTGGGTCCTTTCCGACGCCGGCGGTCGTCAATGATCTCACAAACCATCCACCTGACCTAACCCGATGTGATAGTGTGATAGGTTTGGCCATTCCGGCTATGAGCGGCCATATTCAGTACCGAGGCGCCGCCAGCGGAGATTTATATATCAGAATATCAGGAATCAACAGGGTTTTATTATCATAATGTTTCCGTAATTTTTCAGCCTTTCGTTCTGATGGTCAATGTATCGGCGACTGTCAGTTGGCTCGCGATTTTGCGTTAACCGATTGGTCAACTGTTATTTCCAGATATTTTGGCGGAAACCCCGATGAAGGGTCAGATTTCATCAGTAAAGGGTTCGTTGCTTCCGCAATTTTCTAAATATGCACTCGAAATTTTATTCTGAATTTTTCGTGATGTCGAAATCGGATTTTCGACTTCGACATCGCCGCACTTGATTTGGTCTTCTTCGAGTGGTCATACTCTTTTCCCTATGCCCGAATCAGGTTTCCCTTATACTTGCCACCCATTTGACTTGGAGATATAAGAGAAACAAAAGTGAATCGTGGGACCACTTTGAAGGGCCATATCTACGCGCGAGTGTGAGGAAAGAGAATAAAGAAAGGGTGCGTTGCAAGCGCCTTGGTCTCAACTTAATTTAGGAAGCATCAAACGCCTTTGGTGTGTACACATACCCGGTTTAGCAAGGGATAATGGTCAAGAGGGTATAAAGTGATATATAACTCATTGACCGTGCAACCGAATATTTTAATGTGACTTTCGAGTGTACCGCATGAGTGTTGGGCTTGCGTAGATACTTTCTTTGGGTTCCTACGTATTTTTAATGTGAAGTTATGTCCATGGAGGGACATGGCATATCATGGTGGGAGCCACATTTTGAGGGTATGTGTTATATGCATGGTATATGTTTGATATGCTCACGCCCATGTTATATATCTTCATGTGGCCGAAGAGATGGGGAGCCATACGTGACAAGGGCTTTGCCCATGTCCCAATTGTGGAATTCAAAGCGCTAGACCAAGTCTACCGCATATGTATTGCTCATGGTATGTTTGGCAAAGAGATCCATGAGTGCACTCCCATTTTCATGGGGCATGTAGATATGGGTGGCGAAGGTATCTCCATGCGCCCGATTGGGGATCCAAGTGGGGGAATTGTTCGTAAATGGTTCCAATCATTTGTGTATTGAACCACGAGCGGATATCATGGGTGAGCATAGAGATATATTATCATGACAACTTTGTATTGGGACATATTTTCATGTTTTTGACCTCATTTTATGCTCATTTTTGTGTTTTATGTGCTCAACTGGTCGGCTAACAGTAAAGTGCCTAGAGATCTGTGAAATATGGTATGTTGCTTATATGTTGGCATATGCTTCGGTGTTGTACCTCACCATATGCCGGATCACATGGTCACTTTGGCTTGGCACACAAGGCCTCACAAAATTAGGTCTCAAATTCATGAGTTGACTTGTGAAGCATGTCATGTACATAACCGGAAGGGCTTCGGAGCCAATGATGGAATATTCTTGGGCATGGACCTTTGGTCTATATCACCCTTGTATATTACTTTCCGGTTTGACATATGCATGGAGCATTTGGATATTTGCCATATGCATTTTTGGGGATATAATTGACTTTTGGGCATAATGGTGTGATTTGCCTGATTTTGCCATGTTGTGAGGTCAACATCATGGGGCAGTTCTCGAGGCCCAACCGACTCCAAGTCCAACTAAGATTATGTCAGGGTAGGGCATGGTCCTGAGTGCCACTCTAGGCTATGACACGCCACCTCCCCTATTGGGCTAGGATTTAGAGGCTTGGGAGTGAACACATTTTTGGGGTTTATGTAGTGACTTTTGACACATGGCATTTAGCCATCTCATTTGACCTGGTTCAGGGCAATATGTTGGTGAATCAAGGGAAGGTCTTGAGTCCAGGGAATGAGGGGTTTATGGCTGTGAATGTGTATGTTTACCTCTTCCCCCAACTTGAGACGTACCTGTACTTAGGTGAACTTCGTGTACTTGAACTTCCTGAAGAACTTCAACCCCGTACTAAGATCTCGTAATCCTATCGATGATCCGGGACGCCTATTTTGTAACTGGCCTTTACTTCAGCAAACAAGCACGAACTCAAACTCCAGAAATCATCACTAGCCAATTAGTACCCAAATTGGCGAATCCCTTTGTACGGGGTCATGTCATATCTACACAACAATGATATCAATAATAACACACATACAAACAGGTACAAATACACATGAAATCTCATCATTCGCAATCTCGGTTTACTCTTTATCTGCACTCACGCGCGACCTACATTCTGCAACTATCGCGACTGCAAGCGCTGCAACTCATGTCCATTACACATTCCTGGATCTGGCGCTCGATTTCTTCAACCTGTTCCTGTGGAGCGGGATAGGGACGATGCCTCACTCGCGTCTTTTCAAATGCTGGTTTCAATTTCAGGTCCATCTGGACCAGTTTTTTACAAGAAAGGGGAGGCGGCAAGGCGCCGAACACCTCCTCATAGGTTATCAGCAGTTTCTTCAGGCGGGGGTCAAGGTTAAGACTCTCGAGTTTCTGAAGGAAATCCTCCTCAGCATGGAGGTTGCTTTTTCCATGTTCTTTCTTTTTCTGCCGATCAGCAGTTTCGGCAGGCACAGAACCATCGTCACACTCAGGGGGACATTGCTGCCCATAGTGCAGAAAATACAATAGAGGTATCTCAGGATCAGGCAGCGTATAGGACTCATCGTCCTCCTCAGACCAGATGGAGGACTTCCAGGTCTGTCTGAGGTATTGCAGCCTCTCTTGGCGCTCAATACTTTCGGCCTTCAGATACAACAGCCGCCGGAGTTCTTGAGTGTCATGCTCGGACAATGGCATGTTATTAGCAGCAGGCCGTGCCAGAGCATCAGCACTCCGGGCCACGGGTTCACCTGTGTGCATAGGCTGCATGTGTAGCACTGGCTCCCCAACAGGGGAAGCGGGTTCAGAGGTTGACTCTAGATCTACCTCCTCTAGCAACACCTGGGCTAGGAAGGCACTATGTTTTAGGTCAACACAGCTGGGATCAACAGAAGGAATAGTGCTGGCGATCTCAGACAGTTGGTCGTCAGCATCCTCTTTTACAGCTGCAGGTTCGAGATAGTCATCGGGAGACTCACACCCTGTAAGTGTGGCAGATAGGTGCTCAGGAGATCGACTTTTGAGATCATAAAGAGTCAGGCCACGATTTTCGGCCATGACCTCTTTCAGTAGCACCTGGTCTAGGTCACACAGGGGTACAGGATTGAGAGATCCATCGACGATGGACAGGAAACTGCCCCACTCAGGGGCCTGCATAGCTGTGTCTGAGTCCTGAGGCACATAGAAGGGGCCGTCGGGGAGTCGCATTCTTCCCACGGTCATTCGATCTAGCATACGGCGCCAGTAAGCATGTTCACCAGAGCAGCCCCAGTCAGGGGTGCACATAACAACCCTTCCTCCCTCATAAGCGATTTTGGTTAGAACCTTCGCGAGCAGGGAGAAGGGAGGGTTAGCATACGCTAGGCAAATTGCTTTCCAGAAGAAACGGAAAGCATTGTTCAGTTGTTTCGAGCAGTACAACTGCATGATGTGCTGTTGTTGGCTCGCAAACAATTCCACCTGGATCTCATCCAGGTTTATCTGAAGGGCCGCCAGTCCATTTTCAAGAACGTGACGGGCCAATTGGTAGTTTTCAGTACGATACTTAGTCTTGGATGCGTAGCGCAGCCCAGACTCTTTTCGTCCTGACAGCTCCAAAGGTACGGAGAATAGCCCACTGCCAAAGTCGCAGTGCAAAGAATAGGGGCGCTGGAGGGACAGCATTTTTACCTGGGGGTTTCTTCGTAGGAAGTCGGTGCCAATGACGATGTCAAAGGCGTCGGTGTCCAGCACTCTGCAGTGTTGGGTCACAGTTTGGTCGCCCAGACACATAGTCACATCGACCCCCCCCAAGGAATGGATGGTACGCCCATCCCCTACTCTTATGGCCACGGTCTTAGTTTTCTTAAAAGTCTTTAGCAGGCGCCGGGCCACTATGGAACGTGTTGCATCGGTGTCAAGCACCGCTCGAAAAACCTGATCCCCGATTTTCACGAGGATCCAGAAAACCAAGTCCTCCTCTTCGGAGCCGCCCCCCTACTCCTCATCAGGGAACTTGACATCCACCCCTGCAGCAATGAGGGACTTGGCCATCCAGGCCAAGCGCCTCTTCTTGGGATTATTCCCCTCAGGGGTAGCGTTATCCCCTTGGGGGCGCTTCTTGGGGTCACCTGCGGCAGGAGCGGGTGTAGCAGCAGGTGTGGGTGTAGCAACGGGCGCTGATGAGCGCCTCTGGGGGTTAGGGGGTCCATTTTTGCCGACCCCCTTGCCACCCCCTTTACCACCTTTATCCCCATTCGGGGGATTTCTGGCGGGCTTTTGGGTCTTCTGGCGTTCCGCCTCCTGACGCTTGAGTTTGTCACTCTCGCGTTTCTTGATGTGGCATTCGTCCTCGTAGTGACGACGTTTGCCACAGTAACCACAGGTGATGGTACACCTGAAATGGTCCTGATGGGTCACAGGTTTCCCATCTTTGGTATGCTGCTGCCGTTTCATCTGCAGCATACAGCCACTGCGGAGATCGCAGTCAGAGGCATGACAAAGTCCCCCCTTGTCATTGACAGGTTTGCAGTACAACAGGGGGGGTGTACCTGCATCAGGTTTAACCTCATTCATGGCATGTAGGTTACCCCTCCCTTTACCACCTCCCTGGTTGGTGTTAGTGGGATTTCTAGGCCCTTTCCCTTCGCCACGTTCGGGGGTAGGGGTGCCACCTCGACCCAAATGCTTCTGGAGGAATTTCTCCAATTTGGGAGTCATTCTCTCTCTCAAGAGCTAGCTCAATCAAGAGGTCCACCAGTTCATCGTACCAGTGGGTCCTGCTCTTCCTCTCAGAGGTGGAGCGGCAATCATCCCACGTACGTTGGGGGATCTTACTCATGAGCCACAGGTGGGGCTCGGTGGCTCCGTAGGAGCCCACGTTCATCCTCGAAAACAAGTACTCCAAGTCGCACACATATTCAGAAATTCGCGCAGCGGATGGAAACTCAGGGAGCATAGGTAGCTCCTCGATCTGTGTGCGTACGCTGAGGTCAGTCTCATAGACTGGGAATGTTTTCTCCAACCTCAGGAGTACCTCTGCCCAGGTAGAACAGGTTTTCACAATCTGTTTCACCTGTTTTTGCAAAAATTTCTTTTTGCATGAGCGTTTCAGCAGTGAGCATTTGGTGGCCACATCCACATGGGATTGGCCAGTCACCAAAAGGAACTCTGCAAATTCTTCTGCCCATTCGGGCAGATTTTTGGGGTCGAACGCCGGCAGTTCCAGCTGGATGTTTGCCTGGGCAATAGGTCTGCCCGTGTTTCCACCCCCCGGAGTTAGGCCTGAAGGCGACACGCCGGCAAGAGGTGCCAGGGCTGACACCCCTCTTTTCTCAATCTCTGTGACAGGCACGTCCTGTAGTTCAGCCATAGGCACTTTCCTGACACGGGGGAAAAAGGGGCTGGGGCAGGTGACCTTAGGCAACAGCCTTGAGACCCTTGATCTCTTAAGATCTTCGGCCAGGGTACTCAGTCCGGGAGAGGGTGAGGACAACTCTGGCTTGGGTAAAGGTTCTGCAATACCCAGTTTTGCCTTAATGGCCTCCGATAGGGCCGTCACATCTGGATCCTCTGATCTAGACAGGAGTTTGGCCAGCAGTTCGGCCGTATGATCCAGGGCACCGTAGGTTGGCCTTGGATGATGTTGTTCCTCAACTTGAGTCAGGCCCACTTCGGGAGCTCTTGGGGTTGGACAACATGCTCTTGGATACTCGGGTCTCGGTCGTCTTGGCAGGGATGATGTCTCGGCTCTGTCGGACGGCGGGCCAGAGTGCGCGTAGGACCCTAGGTCTGTACGTGGTCTGGATCCATGTACTGCCAATGGCTCCTCTCCATCCTCTCCACGAATGGATTTGTAGTATTCCTCATGGAGGATGTATTCATCCATTTTCTTCCTCAGTTCCTCATACTCCTCAGGGCCTTCAATCGCTGTTGAGGATGAAGCCGGACAGTTGGATCTGGATACTGAGGCTGTTACACGTCTGTGGAGATGACTGAAGCTGTCTCCACCGTGGGCCGCTAAGGCCTCGGTGGTAAGGCCTTTATTTTCTTCCGCCATTCTGCGTTCTGGATCTCCTTGGGACCCAGATGCGCCACTGAGATGTTGTGGAGCTCGGTAAGGTGGTTCACTCATAGGGTGGGCCATGCTGCCCATTTGCACTTGGACAGTTCTGATGGGCCAGGTCCTGACGCTTGGCGAGGACATGATGAACTTGTTGTTGAGCTTTGTGTGCTGCACTTCTTCTCGGGGTCGGTTCAAAAGCTCACAAGGGACTGTCTCTGCTACCGGAAAGAAGTCCTTGATTTATGCCCTAGATATTTTGATGAGATCCTGCAGGTTTTGTAGTTGAAAACCCAAACCAAAGCAGCAAGTAGAGCAAGAACAGGATGTGGATCGAATCAATGATTGGTTTTGGAATCCAGTGTAACACAGAAGGGCTGCAGGTAGACAAAGCAGGTTTATACACAAAGATTCAATCACAAATGGATAATACAAAAGATTTTACATGAAAATTGGTCTGACTCTTGCCTCAGAGATAGCATTAGGCACTTCATGTGCACTCTTTTGGGTGTAATGGTGCTGGTTAGGAATGTGGGGCATAGATGTCAGGACCACACAGAAAATGACTTGGCCAAGCAACTGAATTCAGAAACAGTTACAAAGTAGGACCACAATAAGTGGTAGAAACAATTGTGTATAGGGGTCTTGGGGTGGGAGACCACTAGGCTTAACCTCCAAGGCCTAAAGCATGAAATGCCTATTTTATTTCGGTATATCCTCCATGAAGGAAGGTACCTCCGCTCAGTTGAGTGGTAGGGGTGAACTTCATGGGGGGCTAGGGTCACAACCCTAGTTACTTTGAGAAAGTGTACTTTAGGCATCCAAAAAGAGATAAAAACACTTAGGTTTGTCTTAGCATCAACAAAAGGGTTTTAAGGGGGGCTTGGCCTGGATCAAGCCCTCCAAGAAAGACATGGCAGTGACTTTTTCTTACTAACGGTCTTCCTTTCCAAATCTGCAATTCTTCCAGCACCAGTTCCAGCTGTATGGTGAGTGCTGCGGCTAGTGTTGTTGTGGATTTCCAACCTATCCGACTGAGAACTGCCACATGTAGTGCCAGTGCGCCCGTGAAAATTTGTATTTGTGCTGCCGCGAATATTAGCGACCTTAGACGACCCAAAATTGTGGAGCAACGCCTGCAAATTGGTAGATCCGCGGTGTAGCGGACGATTTACGTCCTTTATCAGCGATTGCATCTTTGGTGGTGGAATCAACACTCGTGCTTTTGTCAGGTTGCGCCAAAATCTAAGTAGTACGAGAGACTTTGTGGGCGTCAACACGGAATTTGGAGTGTGAACTTGGATTCGCAGCCCAACAAGATATTCGACAAGCAGCTGGGTATGCCTCCTGCATAAGATTGCTGACGGGGCATTGACTAGGAACTTATGGAGATACAACCACACTAAGATCCCTTGGGCCCTTGACTGAAAGATGATAGGGATCATCATCCTTTGCCATTCCCTGGATGCCGCTTTTCAACCAAAAGGTGAGCAGTTCCATATGTAGAGTCTCTGATTAAATCTACAATCCAACCATGCCGCATCCCTTGGTGAGACGGGCAGGTGAAAATACGCCGGCTTGAGGTCAACCTTACACGTGTACTAGTCACTCCTCAGATGGGGCAAAATATCCTGGAGGTCTGGTATCGTGGAGTATGTGACACTCACCAACCGATTAAATGTTTTCAAATTGGTGCAAGGCTGATAGGGGCCATGCGGCTTGTCGGGCTCTGGCTTTTTCTCCACCAGAAGATTTGAACACACGCACTTTGCTTCTGCACGCGAAATCCCCGACACATGACCTGCCAGAATCAACTTCTCTATCTTCGAACAGAGAACAGCATCGTCGTTTGAACATGACCTGCCGTGTCGCCAAAGCCAGAAAGGTTTGTAATCGTCCGCTGGATTGCCAAGACCCTGGAACCCGATGGAACCATAGGTTGTTTTGCACAACTTTCATTACATACACATCACACAAGGTTTCTCACTTGCGCGCCGCTGCTTGTACTCGTTGATATGGTGGCGTACGAACATTTTCACCGCGCACTTTGACTCCCATATCTGGCAATCTTGTCACAGTGTACATTTGTCATGTGTGCGATCTACGGGAACAAATTTCTTGTGTTGGACACCCTTGCCTTTTCTTTTGCCTTTTCCTTTCTCAGGCCTTCCGTGTGACCTCTAGAAAGAATTCCGTTGTTGGTACGACGACATAATTGAGCAGCTGTGTAAGCTTTGCTGCAAGGTATCTTTGTGTTTCAAAAACTTCAACTCGGTTTTAGACAACAGTGGCTGAGTCCTTGGTTTTTCAGCATCGAATCCACGATCAATGGCCACACGTCCGGAATTCTAATATGACCAACCCGGATCCCAATCAAAAGACACGAACATCAAAATTACTCAACTCTTCACGAATCTCAGCCATTGTGTGAGATTGTTGTACGCCTGTGGTACAGTTCGTACTAGTAACATACAAACAAAATAATCATGAATCACAAATCCTATAGCTAGAACAAGGGCAACTGTGCTCTACCTATTGCGATGCGCGCATGTGCTGAGTTACATTACACTCCCCTCACAAGCTTTGTGCTGGGTTCAGTGCCCTTAGGAGGCACTGGACCTAGCACGAGGCTGATGCAGAGAATGATGGGCTCAGCACTGCATTGGATCTGAGTTAGCTCATTGATTTCAAGTGTCTAAATGTTTTTAGCTATACCAAGCTGCACACTGACCGAAATAAGCCGACAATGCTTTGCAGTCCACTGCAGTGCATACCTGTTGCAATTTTAGTCAACGCCAAACAGAAAAGACCTAAAAGCTTTGACCGGTGCACTATGTTACAGTGATGCACACCTACAAAGAACTGAGACAACAAAACC
Organism: Eutreptiella sp. 'Long Island Sound 2002'; assembly: GCA_964036045.1. NCBI lineage: Eukaryota > Euglenozoa > Euglenophyceae > Eutreptiales > Eutreptiaceae > Eutreptiella > Eutreptiella sp. 'Long Island Sound 2002'. The sequence continues at coordinate 66,671,738 of OZ038378.1, forward strand.
CCCCAAGTGCCTAAAAAAAGACAAAGTCCGAAAGTATGCTGAACAAAAACAGTCCTTGCATAAAAAAAATCCGCCCGCTGCTCAAGGGGCTCCAAAAACCCACTGCAAAAAGTGTTTCATAAGGAAAAATGTCCCCAGAGCCCTTGGCAGAATGAGAAGCTTTCAGAGCAAAAAGGCCAAGCAGAAGTGTCATTATTGAAGTAACGAAATCAGTATGCAATCCTTAGTAATAAACAAAAATCACTATGGCGAATAGTATAAGTTACTTCATTCATTGCTTACCTCAATGCTTCTGCTTGTCCCTCTGATTCCCAACACGGCACAGAGCAAAGGAAGAAAAATGGTACATACAAGAAAACTGGTGTAGTGCGCTCTAGGCTGTATCACACCTGCCGTGGCCCTTGGAGCTGAACTTGCAAGAATCCTCAACTTCCAGTTCCACTTCTTTTGAACACCCCATAGAAAACCTGACGAAGGCCGTGGATGAGGACAAAAAGCAAATGAGGTTCAAACACCTCAGAGACCTTGTGTGAGCGCCAATGCACAACTCTATTTCTGATGCACGAATAATTTGCATCAAAGCACCCACATCTCACCTATCCCACGGACACCTTGCACGAATCTGCACCCTGTGCTGTGCACTGCACTAGCTCACCACAGAAGCTTTACAACAGCGCAAAGCAACGAAGAAGAGAAAATGCATGATGCCTCAAGGTGTAACGAAAAGAACAAGAACACGATCTGTAGTACAAATGGTGTTACAAATCAAGCACATTGTGTCAACAAGCAGACCTCTCCCCGGTAGATTTAGACAACAAATCACTTCGTGACCACTAAAGTTGGAGCCTCACGCCCCTTGAACAAACAAACAACGTGGCAATGAAAGACCGCAACCCAACGAGCACGCTAAAGCTAATAGCTGAATATCAAGCAGTAGATGTCACACAACGTGAGAAAAAATGAAAGTTTACACCTGCTCAAAGTTGACCTTGACACTTTAACCTTGCTGCACACTTGTTGGCGCGCCTTTTCGTGGTTTTCCGCGGAAGCCACTTGTTGATGCGTGCGGCCTCAACACAACCAACGTCGTCGACTTGCACTGCGGCGTCCGCGACCACCAACACTTGAAACTTCACTTACTCATGAAGGAATCTGTCCGTTTTAAGTCCGTAGTTTTTCAGGAAAAAAATGGGCAAACCACATATGGAGGCTATTTCTCCTATTTTGAGGGCGCAGCACTCGCTGCTGAGGTGTTTTTGGTAATTGAAAACCTTGTTACAGGGTAGAAATGCATTTTGAAATATAAAGGACTAGTGTACATAAAGAGCATGGTACACTAGTGGACGAACCGGTTGTAAGAGTCGTGCTTAGTATGGGGATTGTGCTTTGGCGAAGTTGAGCCTCCTGCTTTTTGGGTTTGCCGTGTTTGGTTTTCTATCTTGGTCCACCTCCCTTTGTTCTCTCCAGTTTGTGTTTTGTTTCATACCTTGTTGCGGGTCACGGCTGCTTGACGTCGAACATTCTTGGTGGCAGCGTTGTGTTGTTGGCGGTCTAGGCGGCATGGACATGGAGGTAGATGACAAAAAAATATCAAATTTGCCATTCGGCGTGGTTAACGTCGTGCTTCTTGTAACATGTTCTCTTTTGTTTGGTTATATCTTCTTGCTCGGTACTATTTGTTTTACGCCTTTCCTTTGTTCTCGTTCCCTGCTGTACGCCTTTAGTTCTTTGTGTGTTTTTGCGCGCAATACTCTGTGGCTTTCGCGGACGCCAAAGAGTAAGCGCTGTCTATATGTGTATCGCCTTTTACGTTCCTTACTTGGTTTATTCCTTTTCTACTCCATTTGTTTTTGCATGTGTCTTTCTATCGCTATACGAACACCAAAAGGGGGGCGGGCATTCTTGCAAGTATGTTTGCTTGTGTGTGTCCTTTGTTAAAATGGTGTTTTTCTTTGGTGTGGCGGTGGTCGGTATGTTTCGCTCGTTTCTTGTGTTGTTGTGTTGCGGTGATTCGTTCTTGCCGTGTTGTGGCTGGTGATATTCTTGTTGGGTGGTCCCCCATTACGTGGGGTGTGGTTTATGTTGGGGTGGTGTTGGTGGTTTCCCGTGTTCTGGTGTGTGTTTTCTGTTGTGCAGTTTGGCGTGTGCTGTGTGTGGGTGTTGCGGGCCTGTGTGTCGGCGTGGTACGCCGCTGCATTCTGTTCTTGGTATCCTAATAGTAACCTAGGCTTTGCTATGTTGTGTGGCTTACGGGCAGGTTTCCCACGCCTTTTGAATATGCTTACCCGCAGCCAAAAACTGATACGGACCTTTGAGCCATCCCTAATGTAAACAGACTTCGCGGCAAAATTCATTCTTCCTTGCGCATTTTTTGTGGTCGGGTACCCTGCCGGGAAAAGTGGCCAGACACCATGAAATACCAACCTGATGCTTTACAAATGCAAAAATGAGCGGCTCTAGCACACCAATTGTTGACCATGATCATAACATGTCCCGCTTCTTTCCTTCATGCAAAATTGTCGATGGTAGCTGCTGCAAATGGCGAGCTGCTGCAATCACTTGCTTGTACAAATGGCCGAGCAGCATAGCAATATCTCGAACCTTGTGAATGACGTGGAAAGGGCAGCCTGCGACCTCCATGCCATTGAGATTGGCAAAGAGCTAGTCCAAAAAACCCTGGGGATGATGGGTGATACCCTTTGTAAGCGCCAAGAGCATACCATCTTTCTCAACATCTTGGTTCGAGACTGCTAAAAATGGACGTACAACTTCCTTGCGTTCCACACTGGCCACACACACAACTAAGGGCAACAAATGATGTGCGTGGTCACATGTGCGCACGGTTTGCACCGTGATGCCTTCTACGGTAATAGATAATTGCCCGTTAAATGATAAACAAGCCTTTGCATGACCTCTCCATCCATTATGGATCAGTTTCGGAGTAGAAAACACGCCAAGAACCATGACCCGGTGTCTTTGACTTGGAGCTGAAAACAATGTGGTACGGATGGCTTACTTCCCCTAGGGTGTGAAGCCAATGTCATCGTATCCTTGGGTCCCGGGGGTAGGTTCGGCTGCTGCCATCTTTGGTGGTGCCGTAGCAAATTGTCGGGCAAGGGCAGCTACCGAAGAACTTTGTAAAACCGCTGCTTAGGAAAGTGCAAACTTGAAATGCCCAATGCATACCATCATTGTGCCGGGTGAGATGGCGGCAAATGCCTGCTTCATGCCGATTAGTAAGTTGGCATTTGGTAGCTGACACTTGCCTCACAAATGCATTTGTGAAACATTTTCTTATATGTATGTCAATGTGCTGCAAAGTAGGTTGGAAAATAGGAGGGTGGGGTACATTATGTTTGGTTAGGCTGTGGTAAAATCCACCCCATTGCATCATATACGGCACATATGGCAATGTAGTGCACAAAGATTACTAAAATTTCCGAGGTTTCCTATTTGGCACCGGAAGGTGGAATCGTAGCCTGGGAGTCCACGTTTCCAACTCAAAACGTACACCAAAGCGTGGAAGTCCATCACCCAAGCTCAAGGGTGACACCGTGGGAGTCCATTGGCCCAACTCAAAGCGCCGCACTGAGGTGTGGGAGCCCATCAGCCCAGCTCAAAGGGCCACACCGAAGCGTGGCTCTCCATCACCCCGACTGAATGGGCCACACCGAAGCGTGGGTGCCCATCATGCCCACTCCAAAGGCAACAGCGAAGAGTGGGTGTCCATATCCCCAATGTAAAAGGCCACACCAAGGCGTGGGAGTCCACGACGCCAACTCAAAGGGCAAAACTGAAGATTGGGAGTCCTTATCAAGCCACAGCAAGGCGTAGGAGTCCATCACCCCTAGTCAAGGGGCCACATCAAAGCATAGGAGTCCACATTCCCAACTCAAAGGGCCACACCAAACTGTTGGAGTCAATCGGCCCAACTCCAAGAGCCTCTAACGTGGAGGAGAGAACTGCGAACCGGTTATCCTCAATACCGCCCGAAAAAAAAACCACAACTGGCCCGGTGTCCTCAATAGCACCGTAAGGCTGAGGGCCGATTGGCTACATAACCCCTGCTTCTCGGGGTCCCCATGGTGGGGAGAAATCGACCTAGAAAAAAATGGATGTGGCGGAAATGAGCAAACAATGTGTGCCTGAAACTAAAAATGGGTGAAGCAGGGTCAAAATCCAAAAATGCGATATTCCCAATGCATCAAACCCTACTACCACACAACAATGATGCCCGCATTACGACAATGTATGGGTTTTTACTACGGCACCAACTTGGGGGCCAAGCGACCCTTGCCGTGACCGGGTCCCCACAAGCAACCGGTACACCCCGCATGCAGCCCATGCACCACGTTCCCCCACAGGTACCAAGAGAATTGTCCATGACATTTTTTTGGCCGTTTGTAAAATTAGGAACATTCACGCTAAAAAAAGAAATATTCCACACAGAAAAAAATATCTGGGTACTTTTTTCTGAGCAGAATCTTTTTTCAGGGCGGAGTACTTTTTTACAGCAGATTACTTTTTAGCGAAAAAAGTAAAACCGCCAAAAAATAATCCGCAACTAAAAAAAATACAGGACCCAGGTAGAAGCACCGATACTTCATGGATGTTCATGATGGCAAAAAAATACGAAGAGTCCGCCAGCGGCATGCCCCCTTCCCTTTGCACAAGCACAGCCCAAATCAAGAAAAATGATGGTAAGACAGGAAACTCGTGTGGAAACAAAGCTTCACCACCACGCATGCACGTATTTGGCCAAAACCACAGATTCCATGAATGTTGACCAGTCGGTAACCCCCCCGGCCCCGCCTTGATGTCATCAGCAGCAACCACTCGTGCAAGCACGAACCATGGGCCCCATGACACCGGACTCACGTCTGCATCATCTGACGTTCTCAACAACAAATACTCTGGTCACTGTGTTGACACAAAGCTGCGCTCGCACACCGTGCAGGGGATACATGCATACACACATAACTACCTCAGGGCCATGACAGCAAAACACGACAAAAGCAGATCCTCTGCCAGTAAATGTGGTCTGCAGGATGTTTACCGCTGGCAGAATTGGGATCAGACAGGGCACCAGCAGGAGGCAGAATGCAGTGTGACAAATCAAGAAACCAATGTGCAAACACAAGTGCACTGCGTCAAGCACCTTCCAGCTTTAGAAAGCACTACTTAATGTACCCCTGACTGACATGTGCCTGCCATGCCTAACTGTATGCCCTTCCTGAGCAGTCTCCAATAGGTTTTGATGAAAACAGCCAGGAATGATGCAATAAAATCTGATGCTTGCGTCACATCTACATACTTCACTGCGGCGGATATTCACACTGCACACAGGCAGTCGCTGCTTCCGAACAAAAGATGCGATGATGACCACAAATAGCACAATCTGAGGACAGCGGTAGGATGACTCTAACACACCATTACCAACCACTCTCCCGAGATGCCAATGCAACCACTTCACAGCGGAGATTAGACACATTGACAGTCATATGTCCGTAATGTCCTTGAGAGGGATGAGTCTAACCCTACCGCGGACCCTAACCCTAACCGGCAGGTCTTTGGATTACCAATATTGCCCATAGGTTACCACAACCGAAGCAGAAGATGAGGACCTTCCAAGACCGCAGAGAGGCACCCAGAGAGGCTACCTACATATGGGCTCCTGCAACTACCAAATAAACCCCCACCTGGCAAACTGACCTGTGTCATACATCTGATCCACAATGTGGGCCCGACCAACAATCAGGGTCTCTGGGTTGGCCAGGTGTGTTTGATGAATCATGTTGTGCCCACTGAAGAAGGGCGGGTTTGTGGGTTAAGGGTGGGGGAGGGCGGGGGGTGAAGAAGCTTGCAGCAAGGGTGAGATCGGATGAGAGTGAGGGCCGATGGGCAACTGCATACGGCGGGCCAATGGGAAATGCGCTAATCTGCTGCAGGACCACCGTACTATTTGAAGACACTCAAGGCAGCCCTCCATCCTCCCCAGAAAAAGATGGGTCACCAGCACGGGCCTTTGGTGGCCTTACCCCGCAATAAAATCGTTTCTGGGTGGCCCTCAGAGAGACCTCCTACATGATCCCGATTGAAAAAACACAGCAGAAGTGCGAATCTGCACAAGCGCACGGGGAATATCGCGACAGGGTGTTGGGGCAGGCGTGGCCTTGGGAGGGGCCGAGAGGCTGCAATCCAGTGCAGCACTGGCAGGAGAGTCACCAGGTGCCTCCTGGCCACCCCAACGTCGCCTCTGGCCACAGCAACACACTGGCCCGGGCTACTTCCGACACCGCAGCCCACAACTGAGGAATGGGGTTGACTCGTCGCCCGCGCAGCAGATGAGGCGGGAGTCAAGTCCGTGGGGCCATCACACTGCCGCAGTGGACATGGCGCGCATGCCGTGCACGGCAGGGCTTTCCGCGCCCTTGTCCATGCTGTTGTCCACCACCGGCACGGCCTTGAGGGCGGAGCGCGGGAATCGCTTTGTCTGCTGTTCCCACCAGACCTGAGATGTGCATGCGGATGTGGGAAGGGGCGAGGGATGACACCAAAGACACACATGCAGACGGAACACATTCCAAACTGTTGTACACGTCCCTTCCTTTGGCTGTCGGATGGAGGTTCAGGGCTTCCTCCTCCATATCTCCAACACAAGAATCCCCCGAGGTACATCCTCTGTTCATCCGCCGTGCGACACCAAAATCGGTGCGTGTTACCCCTGCATTTGGTGACGTTGCCAAGTCTCTTGGGCCCCACCAGCCACTGCGTCACACGCCGTCGGCCCGGACAGCATCGCAGCACATCAGACTGAAGCCGACTGGGCGGGAAGAAAATTGCTCTACGGGGGGGGGGGGTGACAGGGAAGCCCATTTTCCCAACCCCCCCCCCCTCCCTCCTTGGCCGCCGTGACGGGAGGGGGGGGTTCAGGGCGGGGGCGCCCAACCTGCCGTGCCGGGGGGGGGGGGGGGGTCAACCCAACATCTATGGCTCAAAATGATACCCACGTCGCGCTGATCATTTCGACTACTCAAATGTGTGGGGGGGGAATTATTGGTGAAAAAAACTTTTTTGGGCCAAATTCTATTGCCTTCGGCAAGTCCACCTCGCAGAGAATCTATCCCAAGCAACACACACCCAAAGTAGGGTATAAATAGGGTATAAACTACATAAATATGGGCTAAAACATGCTTTACATATCTTGGATGGTCATATTGTGTGGTCATAATAGCACAAAAACAAGATTCAAAAAATTCTATTGCCTTCGGCAAGTCCACCTCGCAGAGAATCTACCGCGAGCAACACACACCCAAAATAGGGTGGAAACTACAGAAATACCGGCTAAAACATGCTTTACATACCTTGGATGATCAGTTTAGGTGATCACGGTATCAAAAAAACAAGTTTCGAAAACTTCGATTTTTGAGCTGCCCGGGGTGACAAATTGCATAAGCAGGTTGTGTACCAATCCCTTGGGAGACCCCCCCCCCCCCCCCCTTGGACCTAATACCCAAATCGGGTGAAAAACACGTAAATACGGCCTAAAACATGCTTTACATACCTTGGATGGTCATTTTAGGTGATCACAATATCACAAAAACAAGTTTCGAAAACTTCGATTTTTGAGCTGTCCGGGGTGAAAAACTGCATAAGCAGGTTGTGCACCCGTCCCTTGGGAGACCCCCCCCCCCCCCGACCTGATACCCAAATAGGGTGAAAAACACGCAAATACGGCCTAAAACATGCTTTCCATAGCTTGGATGGTCATTTTGGGTGGTCACAATATCAAAAAAATATGTTTCGAAAACTTCCATTTTTGAGCTGTCCGGGGCGAAAAACTGCATAAACAGGTTGTGCACCCGTCCCTTGGGAGACCCCCCCCCCCCCGACCTAACACCCAAAAAGGGTGAAAAACACGTAAATACAGCCTAAAGCATGCTTTCCATAGCTTGGATGGTCATTTTGGGTGGTCACAATATCAAAAAAACAAGTTTCGAAAACTTCGATTTTTGAGCTGTCCGGGTTGAAAGCTGGTTGTGCACCCGTCCCTTGGGAGACCCCCCCCCCCCGGACCTGATTCCCAAATAGGGTGAAAAACACGTAAATAGGGCCTAAAACATGCTTTGCATAGTTTGAAATGTCATTTTGGGTGGTCACAATATCAAAAAAACAAGTTTCGAAAACTTCGATTTTTGAGCTGCCTGGGGTGAAAAACTGCATAAGCAGGTTGTGTACCTCCCCATTCACTAGGCCATTATTGGTGGAAACAGTCATTTCGCGTCTTTGGCACGGGTTGTGAACGGCCCTAAGCAAGGCTAGAGACTGCAAAAAACGTCCTTCCGTATCCTAGTAGGCATATACTGTCACCACATCCCCACTCGCAGCCCTCAGGGTGGGTACCACGGGTTCACCGAGGTTGCCAAAACCGCCAACATAGCATAAATGGCTGAAAAGTGCATAAACTGCATTAGCGCTCGTCCCACTCCGCCCCATACAAACCCCATAGAGTCGGGACCCGGAAACACTTTTTCGGCTCAAAATCGAAAAAAACCAAAAGATTCATGATTTTCGACCCACAAAAAGGGGGGGTCATTTTTTCGACATTTTTGACCCCCCCCCACCCCCCCACCTCCACCCCCCCCCAAAAAGTGGGTTTCAAGTGGGGGGGGTCTGGGGGGGTCCGGACCAAAAACTCATTGGGGGATGCGTTTATTGGACAAAATAATGATTTTACAAGGGGTTAAACCAACAATTCAACCCCTTGGGGTAGGGTACGCGAATAGGCCCAAAATGGGGGGTATGTGGCGTTTTCCCCATATATACGCCTGCCTGGCATGGGTTGTGAACGGCCCTAAGCAAGGCTAGAGACTGCAAAAAACGTCCTTCCGTATACTAGGAGGCAGATACTGTCACAACATCCCCACTCGCACCCCTCAAAGTGGATACCACGGGGTCACCGAGGTCGCCCAAACCGCCAACATAGCAAAACTGGCTGAAAAGTTCATAAACTGCATAAGCGCTCGTCCCACTCCGCCCCATACAAACCCCATGGAGTCGGGACCCGGAAACACTTTTTCGGCTCAAAATCGAAAAAAACCAAAAGATTCATGATTTTCGACCCAAAAAAAGGGGGGGTCATTTTTTGACCCCCCCCCACCCCCCCCCACCCCCCCACCCCCCCCCCCTCCTTGAAAACCTCAAAAAAGTGGGTTTCAAGTGGGGGGGGGTCTAGGGGGGTCCGGACCAAAAACTCATTGGGGGATGCGTTTATTGGACAAAATAATGATTTTACAAGGGGTTAGACTAACAATTCAACCCCTTGGGGTAGGGTACGCGAATAGCCCGAAAAAGGCCAAAATGGGGGGGTATGTGGCATTTTCCCCTACATACGCCTGCCTGGCTTTGATCTAACAACCTCTGCGAGGTGATTCTATTGCCTTCGGCAAGTCCACCTCGCAGAGAATCTACACCGAGCAACACGTACCCAAAATAGGGTGGAAACTACATGAATACGGCCTAAAACATGCTTTACATACCTTGGATGGTCATTTTAGGTGATCACGGTATCAAAAAAACAAGTTTCGAAAACTTCGATTTTTGAGCTCTCCACGGTGAAAAACTGCACAAGCAGGTTGTATACCAATCCCCTAGGAGACCCCCACCCAACCCAATACCCAAATAAGGTTACAAACACGTAAATACAGCCTAAAACATGCTTTACATTCCTTGAATGGTCATTTTGGGTGATGACAATATCAAAAAAACAAGTTTCGAAAACTTCGATTCTTGAGCTGTCCAAGGTGAAAAACTGCATAAGCAGGTTGTGTACCAATCCCTTGGGAGACCCCCGCCCCCCAACCCAATACCCAAATAGGGTGAAAAACACGTAAATGCGGCCTAAAACATGCTTTACATACCTTGGATGGTCATTTTAGGTGGTCACAATATCAAAAAAACAAGTTTCGAAAACTTCGATTTTTGAGCTGCCCGGGGTGACAAATTGCATAAGCAGGTTGTGTACCAATCCCTTGGGAGACCCCCCCCCCCGGACCTAATACCCAAATAGGATGAAAAACACGCAAATACAGCCTAAAACATGCTTTACATACCTTGGATGATCATTTTGGGTTGTCACGATATCAAAAAAACAAGTTTCGAAAACTTCGATTTTTGAGCTGTCCGGGTTGAAAAACTGCATAAGCAGGTTGTGTACCAATCCTTTGGGAGACCCCCCCCCCCCCCCGACCTGATACCCAAATAGGGTGAAAAACACATAAATACGGCCTAAAACATGCTTTGCATAGCTTGGATGGTCATTTGGGTGGTCACAATATCAAAAAAACAAGTTTTGAAAACTTCGATTTTTGAGCTGCCTAGGGTGAAAAACTGCATAAGCAGGTTGTGTACCAATCCCTTGGGAGACCCCCCCCCCCCCCCCGGACCTAATACCCACATAAGCAGGTTGTGTACCTCCCCATTCACTAGGCCATTATTGGTGGAAACAGTCATTTCGCGTCTTTGGCACGGGTTGTGAACGGCTCTCGGCAAGGCTACAGGCTGCAAAAAACGTCCTTCCGTATCCTAGTAGGCATATACTGTCACAACATCCCCACTCACACCCCTCAAAGTGGGTACCACGGGGTCACCGAGGTCGCCCAAACCGCCAACATACCAAAAATGGCTGAAAAGTGCATAAACTGCATTAGCGCTCGTCCCACTCTGCCCCATACAAAACCCATGGAGTCGGGACCCGGAAACACTTTTTCGGCTCAAAATCGAAAAAAACCAAAAGATTCATGATTTTCGACCCAAAAAAAGGGGGGGTCATTTTTTCGACATTTTTGACCCCCCCCCCACCCCCCCCCACCCCCCCCCCTAAAAAGTGGGTTTCAAGTGTGGGGGGGTCTGGGGGGGTCCGGACCAAAAACTCATTGGGGGATGCGTTTATTGGACAAAATAATGATTTTACAAGGGGTTAAACTAACAATTCAACCACTTGGGGTAGGGTACGCGAATAGGCCCAAATGGGGGGGTATGTGGCGTTTTGCCCATATATACATACGCCTGCCTGGCTTTGATCTAACAACCTCTGCGAGGTGATTGGGTGAAAAACACGTAAATACGGCCTAAAACATGCTTTACATAGCTTGGATGGTCATTTTAAGTGGTCACAACATCAAAAAAACAAGTTTCAAAAACTTCGATTTTTGAGCTGCCCATAGTGAAAAAGTGCATGAGCAGGTTGTGTACCAATCCCTTGGAAGCCCCCCCCCCCCCCCCCCCCGGACCCCATACCCAAATCCGGTGAAAAACAAGTAAATACAGCCTAAAACATGCTTTACATAGCTTGGATGGTCATTTTAGGTGATCACGATGTCAAAAAAGTAAGTTTCGAAAACTTCGATTTTTGAGTTGTCCAGGGTATTAAACTGCATAAGCAGGTTGTGTACCAGCCCATTCACTAGGCCATTATTGGTGGAAAGAGCCATTTTGCGTTTTTGGCATGGGTTGTGAACGGCCCTAAGCAAGGCTAGAGACTGCAAAAAACGTCCTTCCGTATACTAGGAGGCAGATACTGTCACAACATCCCCACTCGCACCCCTCAAAGTGGATACCACGGGGTCACCGAGGTCGCCCAAACCGCCAACATAGCAAAACTGGCTGAATAGTGCATAAACTGCATAAGCGCTCGTCCCACTCCGCCCCATACAAACCCTATGGAGTCGGGACCCGGAAACACTTTTTCGGCTCAAAATCGAAAAAAACCAAAAGATTCATGATTTTCGACCCAAAAAATGAGGGGGGTCATTTTTTGACCCCCCCCCCACCCCCACCCCCCCACCCCCCCCCCCTCCCTCAAAACCTGAAAAAAGTGGGTTTCAAGTGGGGGGGGTCTGGGGGGGTCCGGACCAAAAACTCATTGGGGGATGCGTTTATTGGACAAAATAATGATTTTACAAGGGGTTAAACCAACAATTCAACCCCTTGGGGTAGGGTACGCGAATAGCCCCAAAAAGGCCAAAATGGGGGGGTATGTGGCATTTTCCCCATATATACGCCTGCCTGGCTTTGATCTGACAACCTCTGCGAGGTTATTCTATTGCCTTCGGCAAGTCCACCTCGCAGAGAATCTACCGCGAGCAACACACACCCCAAATAGGGTGGAAACTACATAAATACCGGCTAAAACATGCTTTACATACCTTGGATGATCATTTTGAGTGATCACGGTATCAAAAAAACAAGTTTCGAAAACTTCGATTTTTGAGCTGCCCAGGGTGAAAAACTGCACTAGCAAGTTGTGTACCAATCCCTTGGGAGACCCCCCCCCCCCCCCAGGCCCCGGGACCTATTACCCAAATAGGGTGAAAAATATGTACATACGGCCTAAAAAAAGCTTTACATACCTTGGATGATCATTTTAGGTGGTCACAATATCAGAAAAACAAGTTTCAAAAACTTCCATTTTTGAGTTGTCCGGGGTGAAAAGCTGCATACGCAGGTTGTGTACCAATCCCTTGGGAGACCCCCCGCCCTGGACCTAATACCCAAATGGGGTGAAAAACACGTAAATACGGCCTAAAACATGCTTTACATACGTTGGATGGTCATTTTAGGTGATCACAATATCACAAAAACAAGTTTCAAAAACTTCCATTTTTGAGCTGTCCGGGGTGAAAAACTGCATAAGCAGGTTGTGTACCAATCCCCTAGGAGCCCCCCCCCCCCCC